>CAUYUJ010012113.1:681058-761058 GCA_963575745.1 Prorocentrum cordatum | reverse complement strand
AGTAGTAGTAGAAGTAGTAGTAGTAGTAGTATAGTAGTAGTAGGAGTAGCAGTAGTAGTAGAAAAGTAGTAGTAGTAGTAGTAGTAGGTAGTAGTAGTAGTAGTAGTAGAGTAAGTATTAGTAGTAGTTAGTAGTACTTCCGTCGTAGAGTAGTCGTAGTCGTAGTAATCGTAGAGGTATGTGGTAGTACTGTAGTAGCAGTTTGCAGCGAAATTTTCGGAGAAGGCAGAGGCGGAGGCGAAAGGAGAGCGCCGCAAAAAACAAATGCCGATCTTTTATTCTCTATAACTATTTAGTTCTGTTATTTTCGAAGTTCTTCGAATCATTCTGAGCAGCGCGGGGGTCTGGAACTAACAAGAGGCGGCACGAATTACCCCTTGCAACGCCACACTGCTGCTCTGGAGGAGGAGGAGGAGGAGGAGGAGGAGGAGGAGGAGGAGGAGGAGGAGGAGGAAGGACGAGGAAGGGGGGAGGGAGGATACCTGCACCAATCAGGAACTGCATTACGCCACACCGTAGGAGAACACTCTCCTAATAAAGTGTGGCTGTTTTCCCGCCGATGGTCCACGCAGCATCTGGACCGGAGTGGGACAAAAATGGCGAAGATGTGTAAGCACTTGCGGTTGAAACTTCGAACGCGCCAATGACGGCGATTGCTTCCTGGACGGTTCCACAGGCTGCGAAGGAAAACGAATAGCACCTCGGGCGCACGCTGCGGCGCAGCCCTGCTGTGGTGAAGCGCGCGGTTTTAACGACGTTTCGGGGGCGGACGGGCGGCCCAGGACGGGGACAAGAAGGGGAGGAGACGGCGGACGGCGGAGAGGGAGGGAAGGAACGCGCGGGAAAGGAGTCTGGACAAAAACGTTGTGCGGGCACCCCACATGACCTGGCCGGCCATTTGTATAATACGCACAACAGCAACCACGACACAGACCGATACGAATTCACCCAAAATCGTATCACAGTAGCCGGGGGGGCGGGAGGACCGTAGGGGCAAAGAGAAACAAACGTCAAAACGGCAGAAGACTGCGGGTGCAGCGAGTATTGGCTAAATGAAATAACAAAAAATGCAACATGCACGAGCAGAGAGGGGGGGAAGGAGGGGGAGGGGGGAAGGAGGAATAACATGACGGACCAGCACATCGATATCAACCAAGCGTTTCTTGCCACGAAGCGGTAACTAGGACAGCCAGCGACGGATGAGCTGCGCAGGCCTCGCGGCCATACTGCCACCAAGCGCCGCCCGCGTCCGCTGTAGTGTGGTGTCACGCCGCGCAGGAGGCAGCATATGCACAGTATGCGGCCGGAGCGCGACGAGCTAACAGAGGGGCCGTGCCCTCGGAAAATGAAGGCTCCAGAGCAACAGAAATCGAGAGACGAGCCGCTGGAGCGGGGCGGGGTCGACGCAAGTGCTTGTAGCCTAGCTCCGCCAAGCAAGGGCATTGCGCGAAGTGCTGTAGACTGTCTTCGCCGCGCGGACACCCGAAGGGGGCACGGTGCACAACGTCGAAATCGGCGGGCGGTCGTCCAGCTGTCACACACGGCCCTGTACAATGAAGCCCAGACCCTGGGGGGCACAGCCGGTGCAAGACCGCTCAGAACCGTCAACGCTCGAGGCAATCGACGACCTGGAAGGAGGTGGAGGGGGAGGCGAGACAAAGCGCGTGACAGCTCACGCGTGGTGCTCACTGGGCTCAGCGGCGTCAGCAGCTGGCGGCAGCGCCGTTGCCACTGCGACCGAGGAGCCGGAGTAGCAAAAACACCTTGGACCAGCAATGCGACGGAGGTGCCCGTCCTGGCGGCGAGGGCCTCGAGGCGATACTGCGCGTCCGCGAGATTCATGCTGGAGTTGCCAGTGTACCACTCGCGCTAGGTGGCCAACTGCTGGAGGTTGTCCGAACCGCTAATCTTGTCCAGCAACAAGCGCCGCCGGCGTGGGATGTGCAGGCCCCCAGTTGCGTCGGCCTCCCATCGGTGTACCCTGCACTTGGCCGCGAGGGCTGTGGCGCGGGCATCGGGAAGCTGCGAAAGGAATCCCAACGAGCATACATCACGCAAAGCGGCAGGTGACGTCCAGCAGCGAACCCCCGGGAACAGCAGCGCGCATGCCTTCTGCTCATACTCGGCCAAGTCCGGCGGCAGCCTGTGCAGCTGCATGAGGAAGCAAAGGACGGGGAATATGTAAACGCGGTAGGCGAGGATGGTGATGAGCATTCCTCCGCCCACGGCCCACCATGCCCGTGCACGCGACATGTACTTTTGCGGCGGTTTCGTCCACGACGATTGCGCGCGCTCGGGCCCCACCTCGAAGCCCAAGTACGTGGCGCGCCGGCGCACCGCGAACTCCCCCCAGGCGGGCGCTGCTGCGTGTAAGCGAGCTCTGACAATTTCCAACGGTGTCAAGGATAAGGGCACCCACGCGCTTTTCCCCCGGGGAAGCCGGAGTCCTGACAGCCGTTCGTGCTCGTCGAAAGCGTGCTCGAGAATGGGCGCGTCCCGCGTGCTGTGGGCGAGGGCCACCGCGAGGTCGTCGGCGTAGGCGCGCTGGTTGGACTCCGGCACTAAGCGCGGCAGCCGACGTAACAGAACGTCCGACAGCACGGCAAAAGCAGCGGTGAAAGAGGGCAGCCCTGCCGCACCCCCGCGGTAAGCTCGAAGTCCTCGAACGTGGCGCCCTGGACAATGATCTGGCATCGGTTGTGGCGGTAGAGGGCCTTGACCAAACTGATACACCAATCCGGCCAGCCACGGGCCACCAGCACGTCCATAAGAAACTCCTGGCCGACAGAAGGGAAGGCGGCCTCGAAGTCGAGAAAGATGGCCGCCGCGTCCTCGTAGCCCAATGAGAAATTAAACATGGTCTCGTCGATGTCTACGAGGTTCGCCAACATGGAGCGGCCCTGTAGGAAGCCGCGCTGGTAGCCGAAGATTCCCGGAGCGACTGCTGGCTCGATCCACAGGCGCACCGCACTGGCGATGATCCTGTTGTCCGCGTTGGTGATGTTGAGAGGCCGCGTATTTGGAGGCCTGTAGAAGTCCATGCCGTCCGGGGTAGCGCCACTAGGCTTTTCCGGCAAGACTTTTTCGGCAAGAACACCATGGAACTCTCACTGAAGTCTTCCCAGTCCGTCTCCAGGAGGCTCTAACCGTCGGTGCTCACCATGGCAACAAAAACATCGTACAGAGCACGGGCGGCGCACTCTCCCAGTTTTCGCCACGCTCAGAATGGTATACAATAGGGGCTTGGAGAGCTGTTCTTGGTGTGCCGGGTGGCGCGTTCGAAACACGGACTGGCGACATAGTTCCACTCGATTGTTTCGAACGCGCCATCCGGCACAGCAAGAACAGCTCTCCAGGCCCCGATAGTAGTAGTAGTAGTAGTAGTAGTAGGAGTAAAAGTAGTAGTAGTAGTAGTAGTAGTAGTAGTAGTCGTAGTCGTAGTCGTAGTAGTAGTAGTAGTAGTAGTAGTAGTTGTAGCAGTAGCAGTAGTAGTAGTAGTAGTAGTAGTAGTAGTAGTAGTAGTAGTAGTAGTTGTGGTAGTGGTAGTAGTAGTAGAAGTAGTAGTAGTAGTAGTTAGTAGTAAGTAATTAGTAGTTAGTAGTAAGAAATTAGTAGTTAGTAGTTAGTAGTTAGTAGTTAGTAGTTAGTAGTTAGTAGTTAGTAGTAGTAGTAGTAGTAGTAGTAGTAGTAGTAGTAGTAGTAGTAGTAGTAGTAAAAAGTCGTAGGGAGTAAAAGTAGTAGTAGTAGTAGTAGTAGAGTCGTAGTCGTAGAGTAGTAGTAGTAGTAGTAGGCCGCAAGTAGTAGTAGTAGTAGCAGCAGCAGTAGTACTAGTAGTAGTAGTAGTAGTAGTAGTAGTAGTAGTAGTAGTGGTGGTGGTAGTAGTAGTAGTCGTAGTCGTAGTCGTAGTGGTAGTCGTGGTGGTAGTAGTCGTAGTAACTAGCTTAGTAGTTTCCCCCCCCTCCCCCTCCCTCAAGTAGGAGTTAGAGTGTAAGTTAGGGGAGATAAGGTTAGTAGTTTTTAGTAGTTAGTTAGTTAGTAGGAACAGTAGTGTAGCAGTAGAGTAGTAGTAAATAGTAGCTATTACTACCTAGTTTTACTAGTACTAGAAAAAAGAAAAAATAGTACTAGTAGTATTAGTAGTACTCGTAGTAGGAGTAGTAGCAGTAGCAGTAGTAGTAGTAGTACTAGTAGTAGTAGTAGTAGTAGTAGCAGTAGTTGTAGTAGTAGTAGTAGTAGTAGTAGTAGTAGTAATAGTAGTGGTAGTAGTACTAGTCGTAGTAGTTGTAGTCGCAGTAGTAGTGGTGGTAGTAATCGTGAAAGTAGTAGTAGTGGTAGTAGTAGTAGTAGTAGCAGCAGTAAGAGCACTTGTAGAACGTAGCACCCCGCAGTTGCGGATAAGAACGAGGGGACGGCGGTGACGTTGGCAGTTTGCGAGGCTCTGAAGAAGCCCGCCGCAGGCGCCAAAATCTGACAATATGCAACGCGTCCGCCGCAAGCGCCGGTGTTTTCAATGTTAGCGCGTTGCGGGGTGGATCGCAGGTCGATCGCGAGTGGGTGTCGGGTGGGTCGCGGGTGGGTTGCGCGTAGGTCCCGAATGGGTCCCGGGTGGGTCGCGGGTGGGTCGCGGGCGGGTCGCGGGTTGGGTCGCGGGCGGGTTGCGAATGGGTCGCGGGCCAGGTCGCGGGTGGGTCGCTGGTGGGTCACGGGTGGGTCGCGGGCGGGTCGCGGGGTGGATCGCGGGTAGGTCGCGAGCGGGTCGCGGGTGGGTCGGCTGGGTCGCGGGGGGGGGGAACGACGAAAAGAAACAACAACAACAACAACAATCATTTCAGACTGGGGACACTCCGTTCTCACCAGTGCCAGGGTTTTCATAGGAGGCGGGCAATACCCCCACTTTGTGGGGGGGCCGGTTCAAGCTCTACCAAATTTCCATACGACTCTTCGCCACCACCACACCCAGCTTCCCGCCCTATGACGTTCGGACACTTCACTTCGTGGCATGCGGACGACCGTGGCTACTATTCAGGGCCCCGCGGCCGACGACGACGGCGTGCGCGCGCAAGAAAAAACGAATGTGTCCCGCATGGTATTATTTCACAGGGATGATGGCCCTGGCAGGTGCGCAACCGTTGTCGCAGAAGTTCGAAAAAGTTGCTCGCAAAAGCCCGTGTGACAGAAATGTTTAAAAAGTGTTGGGTTTCCTACGAATCCGCAAGAGCGCGCGGGATGAGATTTTGACATTTTTTTGTTGAAAAACCATTGGTTTTTTGGTGCTTTTATGTTAAAATCGTTCCGAACACTAAGCTTTTGGAAGGATTTCGTCTTGCGCGCGCGAATGTCCACTTACCTTATTTTTTTGCAAGGGATTATTCTTGAAATTTGATAATTAGAACAAGAAATGCATTGTATAGTGTTTTTGCAAGGGGAAAACGGATTATCTCAACAAAACAACCGGATCTGGATCACATTCGGTTACTGAAGCTTCCCACGAAAAATGATGAAAATGTAGCTGCGGCCTAGGCCCGGCGGGGGGGGCGTGCACCAGGGGGCCACATCAAAAATATTCTTAGAAGTAATAATATTCCAACAAACAACAACGCAACAAACAAAATCTGCGACACGGATCCCCTCTTCAGTCACGCACCCAGGAACAATGAATGACCGATCGGCCCCCTCACCCTGATTTGTAGTACTAGTAGTAGTAATAGGCGGAGTAGTAGTAGTAGTAGTAGTAGTAGTAGTAGTAGTAGTAGTAGTAATAGCAGTACTCATCATAAAAATGATCGACGTCGGAGAAATAGTCAAGTAGCAGTAGTAGTAGTAGTAGTAGTAGTAGGAGGAGGAGGAGGAGGAGGAGGAGTCGCAATACTACTCGTAGTAGTAGAAGAAGTGGTAGTAGTAGTAGTAGTAGTAGTAGTAATAATAGTAGTAGTAGTAGTCGTAGTAGTAGTAGTAGTAGTAGTAGTAGTAGTCGTCGTCGTCGTCGTCGTCGTAGTAGCAGTAGTAGTCGCAATACTACTCGTAGTAGTAGAAGAAGTGTAGTAGTAGTAGTAGTAGTAGTAGTAGTAGTAGTAGTAGTAGTAGTAGTAGTAGTAGTAGTAGTAGTAGTAGTAGTAGTAGTAGTAGTAGTAGTATAGTAGTAGTAGTAGTAGTAGTAGTAGTAGTAGTAGTAGTAGTAGTAGTAGTAGTAGTAGTAGTAGTAGTAGTAGTAGTAGTAGTAGTAGTAGTAGTAGTAGTAGTAGTAGTGGCACTGGTAGCAATAAGTCTAGTCGTAGTTGTAGTAGTCGTACACCGGACTCACTTCTATAGCGCTCACTTCTATAGTGCTCACTTTGAAATTGTGGTCCGGAAGGGGCCGCACATGCAGGCACATGCCGCACAGTCGCATGCACATGCCCATGCAAATATACAAAAGCCTCAACAGCATTGCCGCACATGCGCGCACATGCCACACCGTCCGACGCACAGTCGAATGCACGGTCAAGCAAAACTCTGAAAGCATAGACGCACATGCCCGCACATGCCGCAGAGATGTCGCAGGCGATAGTGGCCTGACCACCTGAGCTCGGGGCATTTCGCAACCCAGAGTTCCGAGGATGTCTCAGGCAAGCGTGGCCGGATCACCATGGGGCAGGGCATCTTGGAAACCAGAGTGGCGAGGATGTCGCTGGTCAAGGTGACCAGACGACCATGGGGCAGGACACCTCCGAGGTCTGAGTTGTGAGGATGTCTCAAGCGAAAGTGGCCTGACCACCATGGGGCAAGAGATCTCTGAGGTCAGAGTTGCGAGGATGTCTCTGGGGAGAGTGGTCTGACCACCTCAGCCCAGGGCATCTCGGAGCCCAGAGTTGCGAGGATGTCTCAGGCAGGACTGGCCTGACCACCTGCTCAGGGCATCTCAGAACCCCGAGTTGCGAGGGTCTCAGGCGAAAAAGGCCGAGACACTATGGAGCAGGGCATCATTGAGGTCAGAGTTGCGAGGATGTCTCAGGCAAAAGTGGCCTGAACAGCTCAACTCAGGGCATCTCGGGCGAGGATGTCTAAAGCGAAAAAGGTCGAACCACCTCAGCTCAGGGCGTCTCGGAACCCAGAGTTCCGAGGATGTCTCAGGCGAAAGGGGCCGAGACACTATCGAGCAGGGCATCATTGAGATCAGGGTTGCGAGGATGTCTCAGGCGACAGTGGCTGACCACCTCAGCTCGGGGCATATCGGAATCGAGACTTGCGAGGATGTCTCAGTGGGGCAGGAGATCTCAGAGGTCAGAGTTGCGAGGATGTCTCAGGCGAAAGTGGTCTAACCACCTCAGCTCAGGGCGTCTCGAAACTCAGAGTCCCGAGGATGTCTCAAGCGAAAGTGGCCGGGCCACCATGGGGCAGGGCATCTCCGAGACCAGAGTTGCGAGGATGTCTCAGGCGAAGGTGGCCAGATCACTCCATGTCAAAGCACGTCGGCCACCAGATTGCCGACGACGTCTCACGCGGAACTGGCCGGACGCGAACGCGCCGGCGTCCGGAGACGAACGCCGGCCCCGGCATTCTTGCACGTCCCGCACATGCACTGCACAGGTACGCACAGTATTCGCACAGGCCGAGCTCGCCGGTGGCCGAGCCAGGCCAGCGATTCCGAGATTCCCTGAGCTCGGGCCGTCAAGCCACTTTCGCCTGAATCATCCTCGCAACTCTCACCTCCTCCTCCTCCTCCTCCTCCTCCTCCTCCTCCTCCTCCTCCTTCTCCTCTGGCCGAGCCGAACAGGCAGGCGGGCCGGCCGAGCCGGGGGCGCCCGCCTCCTCCGCCCCCCCCTCCTCCCCCCCCTTCCACCTCCCCCCCCCCGTCCCTGTTTCTCCGGCCGAGCTGAGAAGGCGCGCGGGAGAGTATTTTATTAGGCGGGCGCGCCACCGCCAGCTCACGAACCGGGCGAAGAACCGCCCCCGCCAGCAGCGGGCGAGTCTAAACGCACAACAAACTCTTTCAGGAAGCCCTGGCGCGCCCCAGTTTAGCTCTGCGAAGGCCAGGAAGCATTGGAGGCACAGGGGTCCCAGACAGCTCCTAGGGCATGAGCGTGCATGTGCATTGGGATGTGCACGCATGTGCGCCCGCGCGCTTCACCGCATGTGCGTGCATGTGCGGGCCCGCGCGGCCTCCCGAAGAGAGGTTGCACAGGCATGTGCGTGCATGTGCCGATGACAGATCTGCGATTCTCGAACACCTCCCGCATGTGCAGGCATGTGCGCGCATGTGCGTCGGACTGTGCGTGCATGTGCGTATGATGGATACATCAAAACACAGCGCACATGCCCCCGCACATGCCTGGGCACGACGTGCACAGTAGGAAGTCCATCCAAGAAGGACCGCACAGGCCTGGCACATGACTGGCACATGCCGAGCACATGCGCGCACATGACAGCGCAAAAACGGCCGCACATACACCCACCCAGGGGTATAGATGTGAGTGCGGTGTAGTGGTAGTAGTAGTAGTAGCAGTAGTAGAAGTAGTAGAGGTAGTAGTTAGTAGTAAGTAATTCGTAGTTAGTAGTTAGTAGTTAGTAGTTAGTAGTTAGTAGTTAGTAGTTAGTAGTTACTAGTAGTAGTAGTAGTAGTGGTAGTAGTAGTAGTAGTAGCAGTAGTAGTAGTAGCAGCAGTAGTAGTAGTAGTAGAAGGAAGTAGTAGTATGGTGGTAGAAGTAGTAGTAGTCGTAGTAGTAGCAGTAGTGGTAGTAGTAGTAGTAGTACTAGTTAGTAGTTAGTAGTTAGTAGTTAGTAGTTAGTAGGTAACAGTAGTAGTAGCAGTAGTAGTAGTAGTAATAGTAGTATGACTACTAGTACTAGTACTAGTACTAGTACTAGTACTAGTACTAGTACTAGTTACTAGGACTAGTACTAGTAACGAGTACTAGTAGTATTAATAGCACTCGTAGTAGGAGTAGTAGCAGTAGCAGTAGTAGTAGTAGTAGTAGTAGTAGTAGTAGTAGTAAGTAGTAGTATAGTAGTAGTAGTAGTAGTTAGGTAGTTGTAGTTGTAGTATGGTAGTAGTAGTAGTAGTAGTAGTAGTTAGTAGTAGTAAGTAGTAGTAGTATAGTAAGTAGTAGTAGTAGTAGTAGTAATAGTAGTAGTAGTAGTAGTAGTAGTAGTAGTAGTAATAGTAGTGGTAGTAGTACTACTCGTAGTAGTTGTAGTCGCAGTAGTAGTGGTGGTAGTAATCGTGAAAGTAGTAGTAGTGGTAGTAGTAGTAGCAGCAGTAAGAGCACTTGTAGAACGTAGCACCCCGCAGTTGCGGATAAGAACGAGGGGACGGCGGTGACGTTGGCAGTTTGCGAGGCTCTGAAGAAGCCCGCCGCAGGCGCCAAAATCTGACAATATGCAACGCGTCCGCCGCAAGCGCCGGTGTTTTCAATGTTAGCGCGTTGCGGGGTGGATCGCAGGTCGATCGCGAGTGGGTGTCGGGTGGGTCGCGGGTGGGTTGCGCGTAGGTCCCGAATGGGTCCCGGGTGGGTCGCGGGTGGGTCGCGGGCGGGTCGCGGGTTGGGTCGCGGGCGGGTTGCGAATGGGTCGCGGGCCAGGTCGCGGGTGGGTCGCTGGTGGGTCACGGGTGGGTCGCGGGCGGGTCGCGGGGTGGATCGCGGGTAGGTCGCGAGCGGGTCGCGGGTGGGTCGGCTGGGTCGCGGGGGGGGGAACGACGAAAATAAACACAACACCAACAACAACAACCAACAACAACAACAACAATACTTAGCACGTGGGGACGACTCCGTTCCACCAGAAGCCAGGTTTTTCACATACGACGCTCGCCAATACCCCCACTTTGTGGGTGGGGGGCCGGTTCAGCTCTACCAAATTGTTCCAAACGACTCTTCGCCACCACCCACACCCAGCTTCCCGCCCTCTAGACGTTTCGGACACTTCACTTCGTGGCCTGCGACCTACGTGGGCTACTACACTGGCGCATGGGTACAGTGACTTGTTGTGGTAACATTTTCTGGACGCTAGCTTAGTATACGACTTTTCCCAAGTAGCTTGCGAAAGTAGCTCGCGCGAGCTTATGTAACATAAATGTTGAAAAACCATTGGTTTTTTAGGATTCGGACACCGCGCGCGGGTAGAAATTTTGAAAATTCGTACAGATGTTTTTCGAGGACCTACGGTGCGATTCGTATGATTTTATGTTGCGCGGTGCTAAAATTCCTGAGAAACCCAATGGTTTTTGAAGATTTCGGCGTGCGCGCGCGAAGAAAAAACGAATGTGTCCCGCATGGTATTATTTGACAGGGATGATGGCCCTGGCAGGTGCGCAACCGTTGTTGGAGAAGTTCGAAGCACGTGAAAAAGTTGCTCGCAAAAGCCCGTTTGACAGAAATGTTTAAAAAGTGTTGGGTTTCCTACAAATCCGCATGAGCGCGCGGGATGAAATTTGGACATTTTTTTTTTGAAAAACCATTGGTTTTTTATGTTTTTATTTTAAAATGGTTACGAACACTAAGGTTTTGGAAGGATTTCGTCTTGCGCGCGCGAATGTCCACTTTACATTATTTTTTGCAAGGGATTCTTGAAGTTTGGTTATGTTAGAACAAGGAATGTCCACTTTGCCTTATTTTTTGCAAGGGAAAACCGCCCGTAACAAAACAACCAGATCCGGACCAACCCGTTTTGCCGGAGACTTCCTCGCGAAAATGATGAAAACATGGCTGCGGCCTAGGCGCGGCGAGGGGGCCGTGCACCAGGGGTCCCAACAATAATTACTCTTTAGAAGTAATAATGTTCAACAACGCAACAAACAAAATCTGCGACACGGATCCCCTCTTCAGTCACGCACCCAGGAACAATGAATGACCGATCGGCCCCCTCACCCTGATTTGTAGTACTAGTAGTAGTAATAGGCGGAGTAGTAGTAGTAGTAGTAGTAGTAGTAGTAGTAGTAGTAGTAGTAGTAGTAGTAGTAGTAGTAGTAGTAGTAGTAGTAGTAGTAGTAGTAGTAATAGTAGTTATAGCATACTCATCATAAAAATGATCGCCGTCGGAGAAAATATTCCAAGTAGCAGTAGTAGTAGTAGTGGAGTAAGTAGTAGTAAAGAGGAGGAGGAGGAGTGGCAATACTACTCGTAGTAATATAAGAAGTGGTAGTAGTAGTAGTAGTAGTAGTAGTAGTAGTAAGCAGCAAGCAGCAGTATATAGTAGTTATAACGTATAGTAAGTAGAGTAGTAATAGTAGTAGTATTAGTATTAAGTAGTAGTCCGTAGTAGTAGTAGTAGTAGTAGTATTTCCGTCGTCGTAGTATGCAGTAGTAGTCGCATTGTAATAGCAATGCTACTCGTAGTAGTAAGTGTACGTATAGTAGTAGTAGTCGTATAGTAGTAGTAGTAGTAGTAGTAGTAGTAGTAGTAGGAGTAGTAGTGGTAGTAGTAGTAAGTGGTAGTAGTAGTAGTCGTAGTAGTAGTAGTAGTAGTAGTAGTGTTTGTTGTAGTACTTGTAATCGCAGTAGTAGTAGTTATCGCAGTAGTAGTAGTCGTAGTAGTAGTAGTAGTAGTAGTAGTAGTAGTAGTAGTAGTAGTAGTAGTAGTAGTAGTAGTAGTAGTAGTAGTAGTAGTAGTAGTAGTAGTAGTAGTAGTAGTAGTAGTAGTAGTAGTAGTAGTAGTAGTAGTAGTTGTATTAGTAGTAGTAGTAGTAGTAGTAGTAGTAGCAGTAGTAGTAGTAGTAGTAGTAGTAGTAGTAGTAGTAGTAGTAGTAGTAGTAGTAGTAGTACTTACCCGAGGCGTGAGGCGCAGGCTGAGTGCACGTACCCGAGGCGTGAGGCTGAGGCTGAGGCACTCCATCGGCGAGCATGGCGATCTGGGCACCACCGATGACACGCCAGTCCAGTTCTCCTACGCGCAGGGCCATGACACCGAGGTGTCATGAGAGGAACTGGGGAACGACCTGGCCGACGAGGCGGCCAAGGCTGGGCTCAAGCTCGCCACGAGGTGCGCCCGCTGCTCGAGGCGACGAGCCGCGTTGAGCCGGTGGCGTCGTGGATCGGCAACGTGTCGAAGCTGCTGTTCAAGGGGGCGCTGCCGCCCGATCCATTTGATCCTCCTCGGGTGCGGAGGCGCGCCGAGCAACGATCGCCACCGCGGCGGCCCCGCGGCGCGCCGCCGCCGCCGCCGCCGCCCGTGCCGCCTGCCCTCCCGCACCTCGTGAGGCGTCGGCACAATCGCTCGACCTCGGACGGGCTGGGGAGCTCGCCGCCTCGGGCGTGGCACCCGCAGGGGCGGCCGAAACGGCGGCCCCGTCGGCTGCCGGTGCTGCCTTCGCCCGTCGTCGACGCGTGCTCCGGCGCCCTGGTTCCGCCCGACCCTCCGCGGCACCCGGGCCCGAGGGCGGCCCGTCGGAGCCCATGGTGGCTTCCGCTCCGGCCACGGGCCCAAGCCTGGGGCCCGGATCGACCCCTGGCCCTCCCGCGTGCGCGGCGAGGGCGGAGGACGGGAGTCGGGGAGGAGCTAGGACACGCGCGAGGAGGGAGGGCAGGAGGGGAGGAGCTAGGACAGAGGGGAGGAGTCAGGAGGGAGGAGAGGAGGGAGGAGCCAGGAGGGGAGGAGCTAGGAGAGGAGGGAGGACAGGAGGGCAGGAGTGCGGAGCTAGGACAGGAGGGGAGGAGCCAGGCATCCGACGTCCCGACTTCTCTCACGCGGGACCCGACCCTTCCAGATGGGGCACCAGCAATGCTCCAGATTTCGTAATAAAGGGAGGGGGGTCTCATTTCGGGGGGGGTCTCTTCCAGGCTATCTTGGAGGGCCTGGGGGGGTCTGGGGACGATGTTTTGGAGGGTTCTCCCACGGGGGAGGTCTGAAATGGCTTGTCTTGGAGGGTCCAGATCCCCTCCCTTTTGTTACGAAATCTGGAGTACCTGTCCGGGTCCGCACGACAATTTTGGGTCTCCACTGGACCCCCGCGTCAGAACCTTTGGCGCCGCCCCTGGCGCGCATCGCGCTCCAAGAGGAGGATCCAGCGCGGACCTTGCGAGACTCTCTGCTATGCTGCTCTGGAGAGAAGGTCGTCGACTGCACGCAACGAGTAACCCTCGCAAGAGTGGCACCTCGTCCGCCAAGCCGGCTGCTGGGGGGATCCCCGCAGCGCCCCAAATCTGTTCGTCTTAAATCCGCGTGGCCCAAAACCGCGACGGTCCTGCGGCTCCGCGAGGGTCCCTGTTTTCAGTTTTCCTGGACCCTGCAAGGGCCCCTGTATACGCAAATGTGTCATTGCTTTCGGCCCATGCAGAAGCCAGAAACAAGAAACACCTTCCGCCATGATTCTGCATCAACAAGCAGCACATGAGATCTCAACAAGCACCCGATACGCTGGATCAAAGCTGCGGGCGCCAACCGACAGAGTACGGAAACAAGGGGCACGATGCCCAGCAACAAACGAGGCCCAAAAACCGACAGCAGCGGCCGCTGCTGGGCAGGCGGCCTCCTGCCTCAGATGGACAGAGCCCGCGGCTGCACCAACAGCGAACTCTGCTCCAAATGGGCAGGACCTGCTGCCGGTCTTCGTGCTCATTCCCGACCAGCCTGAACTGGGCGAGCTGTGGTCCTTACCCCCCTGGGGGAACCCATCGCATCGACGATCTCTCGAGAGAGGTGTCGAAATCGATAGGCCCCCCAGGGGGTAAGGACCACAGCTCCCCCAGCTGTGGCTCCCCTGCATTCTGTCCGTGCCCGTTGGAACAAATTTTCAATCAGTCGCGATAACGCCCGTCACAGGCCCCGCCCCCGCCCCCCCCTCCCCCCCCCTTGCTCACGGCACGATTCGTGCCAGAGCCGTCTGGGAAAGAACCACTCCTGGATATCCCCAGACGGCGCAGGCGCGAATCGTAACGTGACCGGCCCCCTCCCCCCCCCCCGTGTCATGCCCGTCATCGGCAGGGGATGACAAAGCGGTCTCCTGCTGCGGCGGCGGCGGCGGCGGCGGTGGAATAGTAATTTGCCGATTAGCGCAGGGTGTCGGCAACCCTCGTGTAGCAGCCCCCGAGCCATGTAGTGTTGCCAAGTATTGGGCGGGGTTATTAAGCACCTTGTTCGGCGGCGAGCCCGGGGGGAAATCAGAGGGGGCGGGCCTTCTCAGAAGGCTCGGAACGACTCGGGTCTTCCGGGCGGCTTCCTAAAACTTCCCCGCAGACACAGACAGCATCTGAAGGCCGGAGCGCTGCTGGCCGGAGCGCTTCTGAGAACCCCCGCCGCCTTCTGAGAAGGCCTTCTCCTTCTCACTCCCCCCCCTCGCTCGCCGCCGAATTTCGATCGTGCCGACTCGAGGCCGGGGGCGGCCGAGGCGCGGGGGCCGGGGCCGGGGACGCGCCGGGGCCGGGGACGCGCCTGCGGGGGCGGACTCCGCGTGCACTGTCCCCAGCGGCTCCGCGAGCGCGCTCGCGGAGGCCAGGCCCGCGGCGGCCGCCTCGAGCGGGCGGGCAGGCGCGGGAGGGCTTGGTCTTCAAAGTTCTGAGGGCGTGCTTGTGTTTCCCCGCACTATTGCCCGATCAAGTGATTCGGCTGGGCACTGCTGTGAAGAGCTACCTATACTCTAAAGTCTGAGGGCTCAGAAGTTGATGGTAGCCATAACGGGCTGGCGCTAGCAGCCTCACAGAGGGCCCAGGCGCAAACAAAAGCAGACGAGTGCTGCGAGCGCAACTTTGACTCGAGGGAAGGAGGATATCCACACCCCGCTCATAATAAACTGAAATATTGAAGCTGTCCACTTTTCTCTGTTGATTCGACCCCTGCCTGGCGACTCCAATATGTATTGATGATTTTCGACGCCCATGCTGAGACTCGGTTGCTATTCATGTGGCGGGAGGGCGGGTGGGAGTGAGCGAGACGGTTGTCCGTCGGTGGGTGAGCTTGATCACTGTATCTGATTAGTCCCACCAGCCCTTTAGGGCGTGACAGGTTTAGAGCGATTCCGCTTCACACACCCCTGTTTCCTCCTTCGGGGAGGGGTTGACCCCTCCCCCTACCACCTACGTACCCCTGCACCTGGATCTGGACGGGGCGCTTCGCGAGGCGTTGGAGCGTCCAAGACGGCTTCGACAAAAAAACAAGAATCATTGGTTCCCCGCCCGACAAATTGGGGTCGTCAAGTTTTTAGAACTGACATCCCGACAGGCCCACCCTGCATACCGCGGATGCCAGGTCCCAAGGACCACCGAGGATCCCCCGACCTTCCAGCCACCCACGCCTTCGACAAGCATGACAGAACTGAACAGAACGGCGCGAAACAGAGCACAGCATGACAGAGCATGGCCGAACATAGCATGGCATCACAGAGGATGACGCAGCAGCACACGGCGCACCTCAGAGCAGAACACCACGGCACACACGTCGGACCTGCTCCCCACCCGACGACCCGTTGGGGCTTTTCGCACCAGGCGCTGGCACAGACGACCAGCGCCCGCGGGGGGGGGGGGGCCGCCGCGCTGCGGGGGGCCACGCCTGCGCGGGGCGCGGTCCGCGGCCACCCGCGCAGCGGGGGGCGAGCCTCGGCGCCGCAGCGCTCGTCGCCGCCGCAGCTTCGGCCCGTCGACGCCCGAGGGCACCTCGGGCCGCGGAGGCCACCTCGGGCGGGGGCCCGCGCGCCTCCCGCGGAGGAGGCGCGGCAAGCGACGCCCGCGCCGCCCGGCGGGGTGCGCCCAGTGGCAGGCCGGAGGCGGCGCCTGGAGCTGGCGGCCGCGGCCTTGGCGCAGCGCCACGGCTCGGCCCCGCCAGGGGCGCTCGCCATGGGCACGAAGCAGGGCACGGGCGCGCTCTCTGCGGCACGTGCGGCGACTGGACGTGGGCCGGGAGCGTGCTGCGGGCCAAGGACCGGTGCCACTGCGGGGCCGGGAATGATGTGCAATGAACGTCTGTTCCTGCCAACGGGGCTTCTGTTCCTGCCAGCGGGGCTTTGGAAATCAGCCCCCTGCGGTGATGGATCCTGATGATGGTGGTGATGATCATGACGATGGTGATGGCATTGGACGAGGGCGATGATGATGATGATGATTGTGACGATGGTGTGGAGGGTGATGGTGGTGTTGGTGTTGGTGGTGAAGAAGATGATGATGATGGTGATGATGATGATGGTGATGATCATGATGAGCCCGTCATCATCAGTACCACCACCCTCCTCATCGTCATCGTCGTCGTCATCGGGGGAAGAGGGGGGGATGATCAGGAAGAGCATGGAAGGGGAGGAAGTCCACTGGAGGGAGAGCATGGTGAGATGCTGTTTCGAGGTCCACTGGCTTTGGGCGCCAGCGCCCGTCAGCGGGGCCACCGCGAATTGGGGGGTTCGCAATCCCCTCCTGGTCGGCGACGACGACGACGGCGACGACGACGACGACGACGACGACGACGACGACAATCGGTCCCAAATCGGTTCAAAATCGGTCCCCAGACCCCTGCCAGGGTGCATTCGGATCAGTTTCCCGTCCGGGATCGACTTCTGGGGGCCCCGGAGTCCGAAGCCGGCCTTCACAAGCCGAAGTCGAGGATCAATCCCCTGAACCGATGATCGCTGACACTGGTGTCCGTTTGCAATTTTTTGCGGCCTGGCCAGTCGGGCCCGTAGCCTAGGTGTGCGTGCGTCGAGTAGCTCGAATCCAAAATAGGTTGCAACCGAGCTGGGATCCCCCAGTCGCCCACGTCGTCGTAGTGTCGTCGTCGTCGTCGGTCGTCGTCGTCGTCGTCTCGTCGTCGTCGTCGTCGTCGTGTCGCGTCGCCGTCGCCGTCGCCGTCGCCGTCGCCGTCGTCGACGTCGTCGCCGTCGTCGTCGTCGTCGTCGTCGTCGTCGTCGTCGTCTGCGTCGGCGTCGGCGTCGGCGTCGGCGTCGGCGTCGGCGTCGGCGTCGGCGTCGGCGTCGGCGTCGGCGTCGGCGTCTGCGTCGGCGTCGGCGTCGGCGTCGGCGTCGGCGTCGGCGTCATCCTCGTCGGCGTCTGCGTCGGCGTCGGCGTCGGCGTCGGCGCCGGCGTCGTCCTCGTCGTCGTCGGCGGCGGCGTCGTCGTCGTAGCCGTCGCCGCTGCCATGCACGTCGCCGTCGCCGTCGCCGTGCCCGCTGCCGCCGTCGCCGCCGTCGTCGTCGTCGTCGTCGCAGTCGGTGCCGCAGTCGCCGCCGCCGCCGTCGTCGTCGCCGTCGCCGCCGCCATCGTCGCCCTCGCTGCCGTCGTCGCCGCCCGCCGCCGTCGCCGCCGCCGCCGTCGTCGCCGCCGCCACCGCCGCTGTCGCCGTCGTCGTCGCCGCCGCCGTCGTCGCCGCCGCCCCCGCCCCCGCCCGCCGCCGCCGTCGCCGCCGCCGCCTTTCCCGCCGCCTCCAGGGCCTGCGGGCCCCAGCCTCAAAATGGGTCCCCGGACCCTTTCGGGGTCCAAGCGCAAAAGTTTTTCGAGCTGCGCCCGACCGCGGCGACGAGGGGGGCCCCAGGGCCAGGAAGCCTCGAACCTCGATCCGCGAGAGTCGAACTTCGAACCTCGGCGCGCATCCCCTTTTCAAAGTCAACGAAATCCGCACAAAATCGGTGCCCAGAACCCTCCTGGGGTGCATCCGACGCAGTTTGTTGGTCCCGGATCGATTGTGCGACGGTCCCAGGGCCGAAAACTTCCTCGAACCTCGATGCCCGCCGCCGTGCCTGTCTTCCCCGCCCGTTGGTTCGCGGCGCCCTGGCACCGCATTGCCCCCGCGGCAACCCTCCATGCGGGCCGAGCGCCCGAGCGACGTGTCGCCCTCCGGGGGTGGCACGACGCTCGGGCGTCGTTCGGTCGTTTCCGTGAATTACGTATTTCCCTCTCCCCGCCTCTTCTTTTTCCTTCCTTCTTCCGTTACCCCCGTCTCTACACCCCCTTACACTCTCTCTCCCGTGTCTCCCATCTACCTTTTCCGCCCGACACAACATCCGGTCTTCTACCTCATTCCCCATTTCTCGTTCCTTCGTCGTCAAACGTCGTCGTCGTCGTGGTTCGTCGTGCGTCGTCGTCGTTCGCCGCCGCCGTCGTCGTCGTCGTCGTCGCGTCGAGCGGGCCGCGGGGCCGACGAGGCCTTGTCGCACCCGCGAAACAAGAGGTTCGGCCGTTTTCGGGCCTCAGGGGGCCCTCAGAGGGCCCCAGGCGTGACCCAAATCTGCGCGGGCCGTGACCCAAAAACGACTTGGAAGGAAGAGCACCTCGCCGCGCCGCGAACGAAAATCATGACGGGAGGTTTTCAGCCGCTTTCGGATTCCGAAGGCTCCTTACAGGGCCTTGGGACCGTCAGCAGAACCGGCTGGGACGGAAACCCCCTCCCCCGCGGGCTCCTGGGAGGGGGTGGCCGGGGGTGGCGGCAACGCGACCCCTGAGGATCCGAGACGGCCCACGAGAACCCCAAAGTGGCTCGGGCTCGGAAATGGATGCTCAGGACGGACGAGGGAAGCGTGGCGGAGGATGAGGAGGACAAGAGGGGAGGGAGGAGAAGGTGGAGGAAGAGAAGGAGCGGGAGATTGAAGCGGGGAGGAAAGGGAGGATGAGGAGGAGCAGGGATCTTCTTCGAGGAGGTGGCGTCGAGCAGGAGGAGGAGGAGGAGGAGGAGGAGGAGGGAGGGATGATGATGATGATGATGATGGTGACGATGCGGACGATGATGACGATGACGACGGCGACGACGACGATGATGATGATGATGGCGATGATGTCCGCGTGCCCAGCTAAATTTATAGCGGGTGCAAAGTGCACGTATTGCTGACATATCTTCAAAAGTTGATGTATACTAGGCTCCGGCTTACATGTGTGCATATGCACATATGTACAAACGTATTTCTATGCATGTATACACATATACGTACGTAAAACGTGGGCAGGCCCGTCCGTTCAAGTACACGCATACATATACATGCACTGCCATGGACAAAGTCTGCCAATCCGCGCGCGCACAATCATATGCACACATATGTGTAAGCATACCACAACACTCATACAGTAGGTTCGCGTCGTGTCGACCGGCGGCGACCCCGCCGCCGGCGTTCAACGTTGAGCGCCGGCGGCGGCCCAGAATCGCTCGACGTCGAAAGATCAGTCGTTGGGGGAACCGCCGATCGTTCAAGGTTGAACGATCCACGCGGTGTCGGCAACCAACGCCGGGGTCGACGCGACGCGGACCTGCCTTCTACATCTAAGTGTGTGCGCACACACATTCGCACATTCATTCACACATACACTCGAAAATACATATTCATTCGCATGCATCCACATGCGCTTACACGCATACAACTATGCATACTTGTATGTATATGCGAGTGTAGGCATTCACACAAACACCCGCTTTCACACATAAACCGAACAGAGGCTTAGATACATCCGTATCCATAAGTACCGCACGGCCGAGAAGGTTCAGCATGTGTTCTACATAGGCGAGTGGGCGAAACCACTCCCACATGTGAAACATATCAGAAATCCAGCCGCGGAGGCTTCCTGTACCGCTCACATAGGCGAGTGGGCCGGCCCACTCCCCTATGTGAACCATACCAGGAATCCTCCTGCGGAGGCTGTCTGTGCTGGTCACATAAGCGAGCGGGCCAGCCCACTCCCCCATGTGAGCCATGCCGGAAATCCGGCCGCGGAGGTTTTCCTGTTCTGGTTACATTGGCGAGTGGGCTGGCCCCCCCTATGTGAACCATGCCAGAAATCCGGCCGCGGAGGCTTTCTGTATTTGTCATATAGGCGAGTGGGCCGGCCCACTCCACTATGTGATCCATACCAGAGCTCCGTGCACGAAAGGGGTGCGCGTGCGAGGATGAACGATCGCGCGCGAGCTGCAGCTCGGCGGTCGCACCTCCTCCTCCTCCTCCTCCTCCTTCCCCGTTTCTCCCCCTCCTCTTCCACCTAATCATCTTTCCGCCCTTCCTCCTTCTCATCAGCGCCCCCACTCACCCCCTCGTCATTTTTGGAAACGCCAACCAAGAAACTACAAATAACACATAATCGAAATAAGAAAACCTGCAATCCGAAAGAAACCCTGGTCATGAAACTACAACGCTGCTCAAAAAAAAACCAAGCCATTCTCAAAAACAACATACCGTACAACGTTGTGCAAACAAACAACCAAAATGCAACCACATGCATGTATGAAACAAAACTCTGGTCGTGAAGCCGCAACGTGGTGCAAAGCAACAACATAAAAAAACAACATCTTATCATGCATGTATAACTTGGTGCAAAAAACTCAAAAAATCAGATCATGAATATACAACGTGGTGCAAAAAAACAAAACAACAAAATATGTTCATGCATATACAACGCTGCGCAAACGAAACTCACAAAAACAAAACCCCGATCATGAAAAAGTAACGTGGTGCAGCATCCACAATGAAAACGCATGTTTCAAATTCATATTAACCAATGTTAGCGCAAATTCAACAGTTAGCATACTCTAGTAAAGGTTGATGTTAAAAACAAAGTAAACCAAGGTAAAGTTTAACTCGAGCGAGGTTTTTCGCTTAACATGAACTTAACTTGAATTGACAAAGCAAGATAAACTTATATCACAAGCCATAAACGTTTACAAGCACGGTAAGTCATGCTAAACAAATCAAAACTTTGTGTGATGTTATACGTGCTTATGTTGATGTTGCAAGTGATTGGGTCTACGTTATATTTGGTAGTCGCTGTTATTAAGATGTTATAAGAGTGGATGTGCGGCTTATACATGTTTGTGTAGAGGTTATGATTATGTATATCTAGCTAACTCAAGTTTAAACCAAAATTCATCTAAGTACGTGAACCATGTCAGGAAGCTTGCCGCGTCAAGATTGCTGATATGGTTTACATACGGGAGTGGGCCGGCCCACTCCCCTGTGTAAACCATACCAGCAATCTTGACGCGGCAAATTTTCTCCATAGAATGGTTTAATTTGGTGAGTGGGCCGCTCACTCCCATATGTAATTCCATACTAGAAATCTTGCGCGGCAAAATATTTGCATGTTTCCATAGGGGGAGTGGGCTGGCAGATTTCTGGCATGGTTTACATAGGGGAGTGGGCTGGCCCACTCCCCTATGTAAACCATGAGCGCGCACGCCCGTTGTACGATTCTCGCACAATGTAAACTGGGAGTGCGCGCTCATGGTTTACATAGGGGAGTGGGCGGCCCACTCCCCTATTGTTAACCATGAGCGCGCACACCACTTTACATCAACCACATAGCTTCCTCGAAGTCTGATTTGTAAGGTGGGGGTGTGCGCGCTTCACTGGTTTACATAGGGAGTGGGCCGGCCCACTCCCCTATGTAATACCTATGAGCGCGCACTCCCAGTTTACATTGTGCGAGAATCGTACAACGGGCGTGCGCGCTCATGGTTTACATAGGGGAGTGGGCCGGCCCACTCCCCTATGTAAGCCATATCAAAAAAATCTTGCCGCGGCTAGCTTTCCGGTATGGTTCGCGTACTTAGATGAACTTTGGTTTAAACTGGAGTTAGCTAGATATACATAGTTATAACCTCTACACAATCATGTATAAGCCGCACATCACTTCTTATAACATCTTAATAACAGCGACAAACAGTTACACTTGCAACATCGACCTAAACACGTATAGCATCACATACAGCTTATAACATTTGTTTAACACGAATTACCTTGCTTGTACACGTTTATGGCTTGTGATATAAGTTTGTCTTGCTTGGCTAATTCAAGTTAAGCTCACGTTATGCGAAACACCTCGCCCAAGTTAAACTTTACCTTGGTTTAAGTTGATTTAACATAGACACTCACTACAGTATGCTAAATGTTGAATTTGCGTTAACACTGGTTAATACGAATTAGAAACATGCGTTTTCATTGTAGATGTTGCGCCACGTTATGCTTTCATGATCGGGACTTTGTTTTTGTGAGTTTGTTGCGCCGCGTTGTACATGCATGAACATATTGTTGTTTTGTTTGTTGTTTGCACCACGTTGTATATTCATGATATAATATTGTTTTTGCACCAAGTTATAAATTTATGATCATATGTTACTTTTATGTTGTTGTTTTGCACCACGTTGCGGTTTCATGATCAACGTTTTGTTTCATACATGCATGTGGTTGCATTTTTGTGGTTTGCTTGCACAACGGTGTACGGTATGTTGTTTTGAGAATGGCTTGTTCTTTTGAGCAACGTTGTTATTTGATGACCAGATTTCCTTCTGATTGCACGTTTTCTTATTTAGATTATGCGTTATTTGTAGTTTCTTGGTTGGCGTTTCCTAAAATGACGAGGGGGTGAGTGGGGGTGCTGATGAGAAGGAGGAGAGGGCGGAAAGATGATGAGGTGGAGGAGGGGGAGAAACGGGGAAGGAGGAGGAGGAGGAGGAGGTGCGACCGCCGAGCTGCAGCTCGCGCGCGATCGTTCATCCTCGCACGCGCACACCTTTCGTGCACGGAGCTCTGGTACGGATCACATAAGGGAGTGGGCCGGCCCACCAGCCTATGTGACAAAACAGAAAGCCTGCGCGGCCGGATTTCTGGTATGGTTCACATAGGGGGGGGGCCAGCCCACTCGCCAATGTAACCAGAACCGGAAAACCTCCGCGGCCGGATTTCCGGCATGGCTCACATGGGGGAGTGGGCTGGCCCGCTCGCTTATGTGACCAGTACAGACAGCCTCCGCAGGAGGATTCCTGGTATGGTTCACATAGGGGAGTAGGCCGGCCCACTCGCCTATGTGAGCAGTACAGAAAGCCTCCGCGGCTGGATTTCTGATATGTTTCACATATGGGAGTGGGTTCGCCCACTCGCCTATGTAAAACATGCTGAGCCTTCTCGGCCGTGCGGCACTTATGGATACGGATGTATATAAGACCCTGTTTGGTTTATGTGTGCAAGCGTGTGTTTGTGTGAATGCCTACACTCGCATATACATACAAGTATGCATAGTTGTATGCGTGTAAGCGCATGTGGATGCATGTGAATGAATATGTGTTTTCGAATGTATGCGTGAATGAATGTGCGAATGTGTGTGCGCACACACTTAGATGTATACGTCATGTCCGCGTCGCGTCGACCCCGGCGTTGGTTGCCGACACCGCGCGGATCGTTCAACCTTGAACGATCGGCGGTTCCCCCAACGACAGATCGTTCAACGTCGAGCGATTCTGGGCTGCCGGCGGCGCTCAACGTTGAACGCCGGCGGCGGGGTCGCAGCCGGTCGACACGACGCGAACCTACTGTATGAGTGTTGTGGTATGGTTACACATATGTGCGCGTGCGCGCGCGGGTTGGCAGACTTTGTCCATGGCAGTGCATGTATGTGTATGTGTGTACTTGAACGGACGGGTCTGCCCACGTTTTTACGTACGTATATGTATGTGTGTAAATGCATAGAAATACGTTTGTACATATGTGTGTATATGTACACATGTAAGCCGGAGCCTATTATACATCAGTTTTTGAAGATATGTCAGAAGTACGCGCACTTTGCACCCGCTTTAAATTTAGCTGGGCACGTGGACATCATCATCACCATCATCATCATCGTCGTCGTCGCCGTCGTCATCGTCATCATCGTCCGCATCGTCACCATCATCATCATCATCAACCGTCAGCTTTGGGTCCCCCCTCGTAGTCGTCGTCTTTGTCCTCCTCCTCCTCCTCGTCGTCCTCCTCCTCCTCCTCCTCTTAACCGTTCTGTATATTCCAGTCCTCCTCCCTCCCTCCTCCTCCTCCTCCTCCTGCTCGACGCCGCCTCCTCGAAGAAGATCCCTGCTCCTCCTCATCCTCCCTTTCCTCCCCGCTTTCTTCAATCTCCCGCTCCTTCTCTTCCTCCACCTTCTGCTCCTTCCTCCCCTCTCGTCCTCCTTATCCTCCGCCCCGCTTCCCTCCTCGTCCGTCCTGAGCATCCATTCCCGAGCCCGAGCCACTTTGGGGTTCTCGCGGGCCGTCTCGAATCCTCAGGGGTCGCGTTGCCGCCACCCCCGGCCACCCCCTCCCAGGAGCCCGCGGGGGAGGGGGTTTCCGTCACAGCCGGTTCTACTGACGGTCCCAAGGCCCTGGAAGGAGCCTTCGGAATCCGAAAGCGGCTGAAAACCTCCCGTCATGATTTTCGTTCGCGGCGCGGCGAGGTGCTCTTCCTTCCAAGTCGTTTTTGGGTCACGGCCCTGGGGCCCTCTGAGGGCCCCCGGAGGCCG
This sequence comes from Prorocentrum cordatum, assembly GCA_963575745.1. NCBI lineage: Eukaryota > Dinophyceae > Prorocentrales > Prorocentraceae > Prorocentrum > Prorocentrum cordatum. The sequence continues at coordinate 736,935 of CAUYUJ010012113.1, read as the reverse complement.
AAAACAGCCGAACCTCTTGTTCGCGGTGCGACGAGGCCTCGTCGCCCCGCTGGCCCGCTCGACGCGACGACGACGACGACGACGACGACGACGACGACGGCGGCGGCGACGACGACGACGACGACGACGACGACGATGACGACGACGACGCCCGAGCGTCGTGCCACCCCCAGAGGGCGACACGACGCTCGGGCGCTCGGCCCGCGCGGAGGGTTGCCGCGGGGGCAATGCGGTGCCGGGGCACCGCGAGCCAACGGGCGGGGAAGACAGCGGGCATCGAGGTTCGAGGAAGCTTTCGGCCCTGGGACGGTCGCAAAATCGATCCGGGACCAAAACACTGCGTCGGAGGCACCCCAGGGAGGTTCTGGGGACCGATTTTGCGCGGATTTCGTTGATTTTGAAAACGGGATGCGCGCCGAGGTTCGAAGTTCGACTCTCGCGGACCGAGGTTCGAGGCTTCCTGGCCCTGGGCCCCCCCTCGTCGCCGCGGTCGGACGCGGCTCGAAAAACTTTGCACTTGGACCCCGAAAGGGTCCGGGGACCCATTTTGAGGCTGGGGCCCGCAGGCCCTGGCGGCGGCGGGAAAGGCGGCGGCGGGCGGGGTACGGGGGCGGCGGCGACGACGGCGGCGGCGACGACGAAGGCGACGGCGGCGACGACGAAGGCGACACGGCGACGGCGGCGGCGACGACGGCGGCGGCGGCAGCGGCGGCGGGCGGCGACGACGGCAGCGAGGGCGACGATGGTGGCGGCGACGGCGACGACGACGGCGGCGGCGGCGACTGCGGCTCCGACTGCGACGACGACGACGGCGGCGACGGCGGCAGCGGGCACGGCGACGGCGACGGCGACGTGGATGGCAGCGGCGACGGCTACGACGAATCAATAGTTAAGTATTCAACATTTTTTCTCGATCTTATTACTACTATTAATTTCTACGACGACGACGCCGTCGACGACGAAGGACGACGCGAACGCCGACGCCGACGCCGTCGCGGACGCCGACGCCCGACGACGGCGCCGACGGCCGACGCCGACGCCGTGACGCGTCGCGACGCCGACGCCGACGCCGTCGCGACGCCGACGCGACGCCGACGCCGACGCCGACGCCGACGCCGACGCCGACGCCGACGCCGACGCGACGCCGCCCCCGACGCCCGACCCACCTACGCCGAAGCCGTCGCCGTCGCGACGGCAGCGCCACGCCGTCTCGACGCCGAACCAGCTCAGACGACGACGACGACGATGACGACGACGACGACGACGACGCGGCCACCAACGCCGCCGCCGACGCCTACGCCGACGCCGCAACGCCGCCGACGACGACGGACGGACGACGACGACGACGACGACGACGACGACGACGACGACGACGACGACGACGACGACGACGACGACGACGACGACGACTGGGGATTACCAGCTCCCGTATGCACCTATGGGGGATTCGGAGCTCTCGACGCACGCCCCGCCGAGGCTACGGGCACGACGTGGCCCGGCCTGCAAAAGATTGCAAACGGACACCAGTGCCAGCGATCATCGATTCAGGAGATTGTTCCTCGACTTCGGTTTCTGGAGGCCGGCTTCGGACTCAGGGGCCCCCAGAAGTCGATCCCCGACGGGAAACTGATCCGAATGCACCCTGGCAAGGGTCTGGGGACCGATTTTGAACCGATTTGGGACCGGCAGTCGTCGTCGTCGCCGTCGTCGCCGTCGTCGTCGTCGTCGTCGTCGTCGTCGTCGACCAGGAGGGGATGGCGAACCCCCCAATTCGGGGTGGCCCCGCTGACGGGCGCTGGCGCCCAAAGCCAGTGGACCTCGAAACAGCATCTCACCATGCTCTCCCACCAGTGGACCTCCTCCCCTTCCATGCTCTTCCTGATCACCCTCCCCTCTTCCCCCGATAACGACGATGATGACGATGAGGAAGGTGGTGGTACTGATGCTGACGAGCTCATCATGATCATCACAATCATCATCATCACCATCATCATCATCTTCATCACCAACACCAACACTACCATCACCATCCACACCATCGTCACAATCATCCTCCTCCACCTCCTCATCATCATCAATACCATCACCATCGTCATTATCATCACCACCATCATCAGGATCCATCGCCGCAGGGGCCCGATTTCCAAAGCCCCGTTGGCAGGAACAGAAGCCCCGTTGGCAGGAACAGACGTTAATGGCGGGATGACGAGGGCATACGGCGGGTATGCAACGACGGAAGGCTCCAATGCGCACACTCAAAAGGGAGTGACGACCGTTCTTGCGTCCTGGATCCACGCCTCGTGGGAAAAATGCCGCGCCCGGATCTCAGGTGCGACGCGACCAGGGGCCCGCGGAGAGCAGCGGAGGGGCGAGAAGGCGGAGGGGACGGTCGGAGCAGGGCGAGTTAGTCATCGGCAGCTCAAGATCGATCCCCTGGCCCCTCCTGGGGGCCAAACGCACTCGCTTTCCAAGCTGAATCCAGCCGTGGCGGCGCGGGGACAGCCTGGGGACGTTGCCTCAGCTCCCCAGGGGCTGAGAGGAGGGTCAAAAATGCCGGGGTCGAAAACAAGCAAAACAAAAAAACGATCGTCGCGCGGCGGCCGACGGAGCCTGCATCCCGCGCAGCGGCGCCGAGTCCTCCGGGTGGCGAAACTCCGCCCCCGCGGAGCCGCCCTCCGCGGCCTGCGGGGGCACGCAGCCACGGCCGCTCCTCATAGTCACCACCACCGCCACCACCACCACCACCACCATCACTATCACTATCACAATCACCATCACCATTACCATCACCATTACCATCACCATCACCATCCTCATTGCCATCGTCAGTCTCATCATTATCATCATCATCATCATCATCATCATCATCAGCATCATCATCAGCAGCAGCAGCAGCATCGGCATAAGCATAAGCATCAGCAGCATCATCCTCCCCATCATTACCAGCATCAGTATCATAAGCATCAGCACCAGCATAATCAGCATCATCATCATCGAGTCATACTCATAGTAAACATCGTCATCACCATCATCATCCTCATCATCATCAGCATCATCATCAGCATCATCACCATCATGTCATCATCATCCAACCTAGCATCATCATCATCATCATCATCATCATCATCATGATCATCATCATCATCATCAGCATCATCATCAGCAGCATCTTCTCCACCACCATCACAATCGCACACATCATAATCATCAGCACCATCAGCATCGTCATTATAAGCATGGTCACCTCTTCTTGACTACCACCATCATCACGAGTATCATCACTATCACCCTCATCATAATCCTCGTCCTGCTCTTCCTTATCACTAACAACATCAACATCATCAGCATCATCATCATCATCACCATCACATCATCCTCATCGTCATCAGCAGCAACAACATCATCACTCCTCATCACCACCGTCATCAGCATCCCCACCAGCACCATCACCAGCATCATCATCATCAGAAGCATCAACATCATCATCAGCATCAGCATCAGCAACATCATCAACATCAGCATCATCGTCATCATCAGCATCATTGTCATCGTCAGCATCATCATCATTATCATCATCATTATCATCATCATCATCACCACCACCATCATCATCATGGTCATCGTCATCGTCATCGTCATCGCCATCATCAGTCTCATCTTCATCCGCATCATCATTGTCAGCATCGTCATGACCATCAACATCATCAACATGCACAACAACATCAACACCAAATCCAACATCAACATCATCGATCTGCGTCCCGCCGGCGCCGCCATGCAACGCCGCAACCCCGCCGCCGCCTCCCGCTACGACCGAACCCAAACATGCATGATCGCTCGCTCATCATTCATCTTCGCCCTCCTCCTCCTGCTGGTCCTCCTCCTCCGCCTTCCTCATCCTCCTGCTGCTCATCCTCCACCTCCTCATCCTCGCCCCCCTCCACCTACCCTCTCCCTATTTCCCCCCCCCTCCTAGCACCCTCCCCATCATCTCTCCTCCTGCCTCATCCTCCTGCTGCTCATCCTCCACCACCTCATCATCACCCCCCTCCACCTACCCTCCTCCTAGTTCCCCCCCCTCCCAGCACCCTCCCCCAATCCTCCCTCCTCCTTGCCCTCACTCCCCGTCGGCGGGGGAAGCGGGGGGGGCGGCGGGGCGGGAGAGGACGGAGGAAGGGCAGTTGGCGGACGGACACACCTCGCCGAGTGCACCAGAGGAGTGGGGCGGAGGAGCAGGAGGGAGGGAGGAGTAGAGTTCGCCTGGAGGTCTCGAACCCGTCCCCGAGGCTGGCTCCGCTCATCCCGGGAGTGTGTGCACTTCCCCCGCCACCGAGGCTGAGAAAGGAAGAAAAAGAAACACCCAAATCCCTCCCAGGGTACCCTCGTGTGCGCCCAGACCTCTTCACGGGTGCGTTCTGGCCGGAACTTCGGGGGGAATCTAACCCTGGCGACGAGAAGCCCCCTGGAGATCCGACGAAGGTGGCAACCCAAATGCCACACAGTCTCGAACAGGGGTTGGCCAAACCAGTGATTTGCGTTTTCGTGACGTCTTCGTTTTGCAGCGTTTGAAACGGAAAGGGGCAGACCGATTGTCCAAAACAGCGTTTCGAGGCAAATCCGGAATTGTGATGGGCCAGCGGCCAGTGGTGGCCCCCAGAACGAAGCCAGAAGGAACGCGTGGATCAGAAACAAAGACGACCCCTGATACCGCAAAGGCGGCGATTTGGTCGACCCCTGGCCTGGAATCTCCCACCCCGACCTGCCAGGAGGAGGGCGGCCTCCTCTACGCATTCGCGCCGTATGGCGGCTCCGGCAAGGGCGGCGAACTGCGACATCGGGCAGAACAGGCCGCGGCAGCCAGGGATCCACAGCGGCACCACGGAGGGGGGCGCCTGCGGGCGCCGCGGCGTCGCTGGCCCTCGAAGCGGCGCGGGCAGCCCACGTGGCCGACGCCGGGAACCGAGGGCCCCAAACGAGCTGACGTCTCGCTGACCCTGACATCCTCCTACGTGTTTTGTTTTCGGGCCGCGGCCCCAGATGCCCCGACCTCTTCTCTTGGGGCAGTTCTGCGCCCCGGATCCGTTTCTGCGGTGGCCCCGGGACCCGGCGACAGGCCCTGGAGGCCGAGATCGAGGAACGTCGCTCGGATTGGAACACTGACACCGTCGGAGATCTGGGGAGGCTGGCGCCCTCCGCCCAGCTTCCGCCGTGTTGCTCCTTCCGCCGAGGACGAGGCGAGCCGCATGCGGCACGCCCTTCCTGAAGTGGAGCACGAGGGGGCGCCGGCTGGTGGTGGACCAGGACTGAGGGCGGCGCGCACGAGGCTCGAGGCACGCGGCTCGATGAACGCGGCTCGAGGCTCGAGGCTCGCGGCTCGAGGCTCGAGGCTCGCGGCTCGAGGCTCGAGGCTCGAGGAACGCGGCTCGCGGCACGAGGCTCGCGGCTCGAGGCTCGAGGCTCGCGGCTCGAGGCTCGAGGCTCGAGGAACGCGGCTCGAGGCTCGAGGCTCGCGGCTCGAGGCTCGAGGCGCGCGGCTCGAGGCTCGAGGCTCGAGGAACGCGGCTCGAGAGCTCGCGGCTCGAGGCTCGAGGCTCGCGGCTCGCGGCTCGAGGCTCGAGGCTCGAGGAACGCGGCTCGAGGCTCACGGAACGCGGCTCGAGGCTCGAGGCTGGAGGCTCGAGGCTCGAGGCTCGCGGCTCGAGGCTCGAGGCTCGAGGAACGCGGCTCGAGGCTCGAGGCTCGCGGCTCGAGGCTCGTGGCTCGAGGCTCGAGGCTCGACGGGACGGGACGGCTCGAGGCTCGCTCGACGGCTCGAGGCTCTCGAGGCTCGAGGCTCGAGGCTCGAGGACGCGGCTCGCGGCTCGAGGCTCGAGGCTCGAGGCTCGAGGAACGCGGCTCGAGGCTCGAGAAACGCGGCTCGAGGCTCGAGGCTCGCGGCTCGAGGCTCGAGGCTCGCGACTCCGGGCTCGGGGCTCGAGGCTCGAGGCTCGAGGAACGCGGCTCGAGGCTCGCGGCTCGCGGCTCGAGGCTCGCGGCTCGGGCTCGAGGCTCGAGGCGCGCGGCTCGAGGCTCGAGGCTCGAGGAACGCGGCTCGAGGCTCGAGGCTCGCGGCGCGCGGCTCGAGGCTCGAGGCCTCGAGGAAACGCGGGCTCGCGGCTCGAGGTCGCGGCTCGAGGTCGGGGCTCGCGGCTCGAGGCGCGCGGCTCGCGGCTCGAGCTCGAGGCTCGAGGCTCGAGGCTCGAGGCTCGCGGCTCGCGCTCGAGGCTCGAGGGGCTCGAGGCTCGGGCTCGCTGCTCGAGGAACGCGGCCCGCGGCTCGAGGGTCGCGGCTCGAGGCTCGAGGCTCGCGGCTCGAGGCTCGACGGCTCGAGGAACGCGGCTCGAGTCGCGCTCGCGGCTCGAGGCGCGCGGCTCGAGAACGCGGCTCGAGGCTCGAGCTCGCGGCTCGAGGCTCGAGGCTCGCGGCTCGAGGCTCGGGGCTCGAGGAACGCGGCTCGAGGCTCGGGGCTCGCGGCTCGAGGCGCGCGGCTCGAGGCTCGAGGCTGCGGCTCGGGCTCGGGGCTCGAGGAACGCGGCTCGAGCTCGGGGCTCGCCGGCTTGAGGCTCGCGGCTCGAGGTGCGAGGCTCGCGGGTCGAGGAACGCGGCTCGTGATAGGCTCGAGGCTCGAGGCTCTAGGCTCGCGGCTCGAGGCTCGAGGCTCGAGGAACGCGGCTCGAGGCGCGAGTAACGCGGCTCCGGAGGCTCGAGGCTACGCGGCTCGAGGCTCGAGGATCGAGGCTCGCGGCTCGCGGCTCGAGGCTCGCGGCTCGAGGCTCAAGGCTCTCAGGCTCGCGGCTTCAAGGCTCGAGCTCGCGGCTCGAGGCTCGAGGCTCGAGGCTCGCGGCTCGAGGCTCGAGGCTCGCGGCTCGAGGATCGAGGCTCGAGCTCGAGGCTCGAGTGAGGCTCGAGGCCGCGGCTCGAGGCTCGGCTCGAGGCTCGAGGCTCGAGGAACGCGGCTCGAGGCTCGAGGCTCGCGGCTCGAGGCTCGAGGCGCGCGGCTCGAGGCTCGAGGATCGCGGCTCGCGGCTCGAGGATCGCGGCTCGAGGCGCGCGGCTCGAGGATCGCGGCTCGAGGCTCGAGGCTCGCGGCTCGAGGCTCGAGGCTCGCGGCTCGAGGCTCGAGGCTCGAGGAACGCGGCTCGAGGCTCGAGGCTCGCGGCTCGGGGCTCGAGGCGCGCGGCTCGAGGCTCGAGGCTCGAGGAACGCGGCTCGAGGCTCGAGGCTCGCGGCTCGAGGCTCGAGGCGCGCGGCTCGAGGCTCGAGGCTCGAGGCTCGCGGCTCGAGGCTCGAGGAGCGCGCCCGAGGCCACGCCGCGGCCCGCCGCCGCCGCGGCCGATCGTGAGGCTCGGAGGCTCCGTGGGCGGGGCTCTCGAAGAAGCGAAACGACAACGGCTCAAATGTTCGACCACGCGCAAAGAGGGCATCTGGAAAATCTGGGCGGAGACATCTGCGCTCGAAGAAGGAACAGAAGCGGCTCAAGGATTCGACCACGCGCAGAGGGCGGCAGCGGGAGAGGGCAAGGCCGCGCTGACGGCGTGCTTGGTCGACGGCGGTGTTGGGCATCTGCTGGTTGTGGCCACCGAGCTCGCGCAGAACAAAATGCAGGAAACCACGAGGCACACTTCCCTAAGATATCGAACGGAAAGCGACACAGCGAGTTGTAGGACAACGCGAACCACGCGTTCCTACCATTGGCTTGGCAACGGGCCACGCCTTCCTACAATTGGTTGTCCTACTTCGCCGTTGGCTAACACACCGTTAGCATACATACGGTTCTTAGAAGGTGCGGGCCCTACATCTACAGACCAGGCCCGCGCCTTCTTCTGAGAAGCTTTCCCCCCCTCTCCCGACCCCCCTCTGCGCGAGGCAGGGTGTACTTCTGGTACAATTTTTGCGAGACCTCCTCGCAATCGCTTTGGCCCAGCCCCAGCGGGGGGGGGTGCAGGTCGGGTTGGAGGTGCGCCTTCTCAACCCCCACTACCTGAAAAACATATCGTGGCCCTCCCCAGGCCCCCGAGAAAACCACCTAGACAGAGCTGACACGCCTCTTTCGGGGGAGCCTCCCCCTCACTTCGAGGAGCAAAGCACGGCATGAACCTACCACTTTCGGAGGTCCGCGCGGACTTCTTGGATCTGTGCGGACCCCCCTCCTTCATGCGCGGAGCGCGCCAGGAGCGCCGCAGGCGACACCAGGGCGGCGCCAGAATTGACGCCTGTGATGGTCCAGGGGCCCGAAGCTGGGCGAAAACGCCCGGTGCTAAAAAACTACAACGCCTGGACATCATGAAAGACACATTGGCTGCATGTAAGAGCGACCACAGGCAAGAGTGACCTTTGGTGCGTGGCTTCTGGGGGGCGCGAGGGGGCCAAACCCAAGCGCACAGGCCACTGCTCTTGCATCGCAGTCGACGATCGGGGGGTTGCCCGTGGGCCCGCACCGAAAGGTCACGACGCGTCACTCTCACGTGCAGTCGAAAACGGCCTCCCCCTTCACTGCCGCCGAAGCCCTCCAACGGCCCTCCATGGGAGAGGCCCAGGCCGACGCCCTCCGCGAGCAACGCCCTGCCTCCGCCCGCGAGGGACATGCCCATGCCGGCCGAGGGAGGGCAGGGCGGTCTCGGAGACGCCCTTGATTGTCGACTACCAGACATGCTCGCGCCGCAACGCAAATCACAACGGGCGACTTTTCTACGTGTTTTGTCATCTGGGGGCCCTCGCCGGGCCCCGGAAGCATGAGACAATCTGTTCCCCCACAGAACACAACACCATCATGTGTTATCACGCCTCAGCCGGCACAGTGAAAGAATTCGCGCTGCCACTACAAAGTGCCCCCCCCACACACACACACACACACACACACACACACACACACACACACACACACACACACACACACACACACACACACACACACACACACAAATACACACCCACATTCACCACACACACAAACACACACGCACACACACACATACTCACCACACACACACACACACCGAGCTACAGCCGCGACCCAGGCCGCGTGCAGAGCATCGAAGTCGTCGTCGTCGTCGTCGTTGTCGTCGTCGCTGGTGGGCCTATCTCCCCCCCGACAATCTCCTCCTCCTGCTTCTCCTCCTCCTCCTCCTCCTCCTCCTCCCCCTTCTCCTCCTCCTCCTCCTCCTCCTCCTCCTCCTCCTCCTCCTCCTCCCCCTCCCCCTCCTCTTCCTCCTCCTCCTCCTCCTCCTCCTCATCCAGCGCGCCACACGCGGCCCGCCGCGATCTGCGCAGGTGCCACGGACCGCGCCCCCGGTCCGAGAAGCCTCGCGCGGAGCTCTCCAAAAGCTGTGTGTTAAGATTGCGCAGCCTGTGAGTTTTCGTCGAGTGATGGGACTGTTCTCCACCACCACCACCACCACTATAAGTAGGAGGGGGAGGGGTCCTCCTCTTCCTCCTCCTCTTCCTCCTCCTCATCCTCCTCCTCCTCCTCCACCTCCTTCCCCCTCCAACTTATGGTGGTGGTGGTGTTGGTGTTGTTGGTGTTGTTGTTGTTGTTGTTGGTGGTGGTGGTGGTGGTGGTGGTGGTGGTGGTGGTGGTGGTGGTGGTGGAAAACAGGCCCATCATCGAGTGCTCTTTTTAATTCTCCGCGATCTTCATCCCAGTGGGGTCTCGGCCCAGCCCGCCCACGGCCCACAAGAGGTGCCTCCCCTTCGGCTTCCTTGCTCCAGGTGGCCACGAGATGGTCCCCAGGACGCTGAAGATGGCGTCTCTGAGACTCGGTGGCGAGCGTTGGGGGAAGCGAGAGGGGGCAAGCCTTCTCAAACGTGGCGGGGCCTCTGCGAAACCCTCGCGCCTTCTGAGAATTTTGCAGCCTCTGGGGAAGCTTTTGAACACTTCTCAGAAGGCCCGAAGTAAAGTCAGACAACGACAGGACGAGGATAAAATCGGGTGAGGGTAAATCGAGAGACTCTGAGATCTGGCGGCTCTGGAGAATGCCTCGGGCGCCGCGGCCTCCTCAGAGCGTTCCGGAGGACTGCCGAGCCTTCTGAGAAGGCCCGCCCCCTTTCACTTCCCCAATGGTCTAGCGTTGGCTGGACTGGGCTCAAAAGGGCCTGGTTTAGAACTGTGTACCGGGCGACGCCCTCCCCGCCCAGTCCACTAATCGGAACTGCCGTCACCCCAAGAAACACGATCTACGGTAAACCTGGTTTAGAGATTCTGTTCCATTGCTGGGCCTCGGGGCCCAATCACGAACCAGCTCCCCTGACCCAGGGTCCAGGGACCCGGGGGCTCGCCGCCGAGAGGCTTTTCCTCTCAACGACCCACGCGCGTGCCGCGGGGCCTTCCTCGACCCACGGCAGGCTCCGCAGCAGCGAGAGGAGTGATGGGCAAATTTTCCACCACCACTACCACTACCATATGTAGGACGGGGGAGAAGGGAGGATGAGGAGCTCCTCCTCCTCCTCCTCCTCCTCCTCCTCCTCCTCCTCCTCCTCCTCCTCCTCCTTCCCCCCTCCAACTTATGGTGGTGGTGGAAAGCATAAACAGGCCCATCACGGAGGGCGGGCAGCCCGCACCGGCAGGGCGCCAGAGACCCCCCGCAGCACGCGGCCCCTCCACCCACGCGGGGCGGCGCGCCTCCGTGGTGAGCGGCTCGGCCCGGCGCTGCTGCCTCGGGGTCGCCGCCACCTTCCGGGCCGTGCCGGGGGCCGGCCAACGGAAGACCGTGGCGCCAAGAAGCTGCGACGACGGGAACGACGACGACGGGGAGGAAGAAGACCCACTACTGAGACGACGACGACGACGCCTGGGACGACGACAACGTTGACGACGACGACGACGACGACGACGTTGACGACGAAGACGACGACGGCCTTGACGACGACGACGACGACGACAACGATGACGACGACGACGAGGACGAGGACGACGACAACGACGACGACGCAACGACGACGCAACGACGACGACGACGACGACGACGACGACGACGCCGACGCAACGACGACGACGACGACGACGACGACGACGGCGACGGCGTCGGCGGCGGCGGATACCGCGGCCGACACCGCGGGCATCGCTGGCCGCGGCAGTGGCGGCGGCCACGGCAATGCGGCGGCGGCGGCGTCGGGAGATCAACCTGTCGAGGGCTCGCACGAGCGACGGACACGTGCATATACGCGCCAGGATAGAAGATCGGCACAAGGGTATTGGAGGAGGCACTCCAGGGCCCCGAGCCGCGCTTTGAAATCGACGCGTTCCATCAAATGAAGACCGCAACGTGGCTATCGGATTGAATCCGGCATGGGCTCGATGAAATCTCTCCCTCTCCATGTATCCACGGGGCCGCTGCCTGAGAGCGAGGCCGTGGATATGGACATGCACTAACCTGCGAGATGTGAGGTTCGGAAGGCCCGGCAGCTCTGGAACGCCCCCGTGCGTAGTACCGCCCGCTTCCGTGGTGGTCAGGAGTGGAGCGGGGGTTCGGGTGTTCGCAGCGGCGGAGCACGAAACGTGGGGTGCAGAGACGCGCACGTCTTGTGGACCTCTTGTGCCCGCGGCGGCAGTTTACGGGCTGTGTAGGGCCCGTTTGAGGCCGACTTCCTAACAGCCCTCGATCCCCCCACATGTATTGCCCCCCCTGCGGATATCACGGTGACAACTCACGAGCATGGGGGATGCAGTGATGTGAATGAGAGCGGGGCCCGCAACGAGAAAGGCTGCGCTTTCTTGTCTCTCGCGCTCCCCGAGGGAAGCGCGACACGGCGCTCAAGGGCCCTGCACGCCTGAAACATGCAGCAGGGCAGCGGTGGAGAAAACGGCGAGGCAGAAGGAGAGGCCAGAACATGCGCAACGACCGGGCTCCCCGTGGCCGTCCGCCTGAGGGGTGGGGGCGGCACGAGCCTTCAGCAGCCTCACGCTCTCGCTGCCGCCGGGTTCCTCGTAGAGCTCGAAGACCAGCAGCGAGCCCGGCTCGGCCAGGTTCGGCCACCAGCCCTCGGACAGCCTGGGGCGTCGTCGCCAGGGGAGAAGGGAGGAGGAGGGAGGAGGAGGAGGAGGAGGAGGAGGAGGATCCTGAATTGTTGGTTGACCTCGCGCGCGCCCGCGAAGGCCCACGCCGTCCAGCAAAAGAAAGGGCCGGCGACGAGGACGGCGACGAAAACGCACGACGACGGCGAGGACGGCAAACGGCACGACGACGATGAAACAAGTGCAGCAACGCGAACGCCGACGCCGACACCGGTGACTGTCAGCCGACGCCGACGCCGACGCGATGCCGGCAGCCGCCCGCGCGGGAGCGGCGAGCCGCGAGGCGCGGCGCTCCTGGCTGGAGGGGGCGGAGGTCGGAGGGAACAGTCCGCCCGGCCCTGTGGGCGCAGGTCGTGCAAGGATTTCGCTATGCCAGCGTTCTTCGTTCCGCCCCGGCCTTTGGGCATGAGATGTCCGATTGCTCTGTGACGACGTCCAACGCTGGGTTCTGCCTCCACGCCGTTCCACTCGAGCTGCCCCAACGCGCTGCCGCGCGCCGCGATCAGGTGCCCGGCCCGCCGGTCGGCCAGCAAACCGCTCTCTCTCTCTCTCTCACCCTCCTTGCCCTTCGTTGGGAGGTATATCACTTCTTCTTAGTCGCATACTCCCTCCCCCCCACACGACACTGGGGGCGAACTGGAACCATGCACCCCCGCCACCACCACCACCACAACGGCGTTACGTGCAGATCCAGATTTTGGGTGAAGGCCCCCCAATCCATGTAAAAAAACACTACGGGATAAATTTGCGTCTGGATCTGGATCGTGCGACACGCCGAACAATCCATTGAAACAAACACGATGAGCACACATTACGTCTGGATCTGGCTTCCACGTGAACTACGGCCCCCCATATCCGTCCTTGCGACAAACTCTACAACATACACGTTGCGTCCCACAGCATCCCGAGAGAAGCTTTCTCCACGCCAGACGCGCCCAAGGTGTTCAGCACCCGCTGCGGGAACAGGTCGTAGTGCCGTTGCTGTGCGTTGCTGACGACATCCTTGTTTTACTCTTCGAAGTGGCGCTCTTTGCGCTGAGCTTCCATGCTTAATTGGTTCATGATGATGCCATGTTTTGTGAGTCGGTGCTGGTGCCAGCACTCCGCTCCATGGGGGGTCCCAGACCATGATCGCACGGTGCTTGGGGCCCAGAATTACATGCCACCTATTTGTTGGGAGGTCGGGTGGGGGTGAGCGAAACAGCTTGCGACTTTCCCCTCGGAATCTAATCTAAGGGGTCAGCTTGACCGCGCCCCCTACCCTCATTCCATGGGTCAGAACGGGCGCAGTCGCGAGTCGTCAGGGCGTCCGAGGCGGCCCAAGATGGGACAGATAGCCTCAAGGTGACCGTCAAGATCGCACAACATATCAGAAGATGACCCAAGATAGCTTGAAGCATGCCTCCAAAACGCGCCATGTCCGCTGCTAGACGATTACAAGTGGCCAAGCAGCCTTACAGGACTCACCCCCGAGAGGCCAACATTTGTCGACCACCTGCAAGGAGAATGCTTTGTTTGTCTTCTCGCATTTGCGCTTCCGATGGTCCCACATGTCCCAAGAGTCGGGCTGAACTGCCCCCCCAAGATGGCATGTGAATGCGGCTTCCTCTTCAAATCTGAAAGATGCAAATCGCACGCTCCATTTCACGACGCAGCGCCGGGGGGGCATTGAGCCCGCCTTTGCGCGGGCGCGAGCGCGAAGAGTCTGAGATGATCCTGAGAGGCTCCGGAGAAGCTCCCAAGGGGCTCCTCCGATGCTTCTGAGAGGCTGCTGAGGACGGCGCTGATCGCACCTCATGTAGCCGAATCCCACCTCCGAATCTTGCCTGCGGCGGCCGCGCTCCTGCTCCGAATCTTGCCCATCGACGTCCCGAATGGGGCTCCGAATCGCGCCGCGTAAGGGCTCCGAATCTTGCCCGTCGACGCCTCGGATGGTGCTCCGCACTGTTAAAAACAAGACCGAAGATAATTCGGATGGTGCTCCGCACTGTTCGCTAATGATTCGACCGATGTGAAACTGCCACCTTTCGGGGCAGCTTTCGGTGGCCTCGTCCGGTGGCATCTCGGGGGGCAAGCCCAGCGCGCGCGGGTGGCCTGTGTACTTGGGGCCCCGCGGACCCCGCGTCCAGAGCCCTCGACTCAAGGGCGCAGATCTCCTTTGATTCTGGGGCCAGGGCCCACGGACTCCGCGGCGGGGCCCAGGCGAGTCGGGGCCCGACCATGTGCCGCGGCATCGCGAAGAGCGTCCAGCAACGCCAAAGAAACCGCGCGCAAGAACGACATCGAGCAAACAAATAAGCAACCCGGAACATAGCAAAATTCACAGACGTTTCGCTTGGGGTCCTGTTCAGCCCGACCAAGAGTGCTCCGCGAGAGGACTAAGACGAGCCCAAGACTGCCAAAAAAGCGCCCAAGCCAAGAGGGTCCCAAGAGGGCCCCAAGAGAGCCCAAGAGGCATCCAGAAATGGTCCCAGGATGGCCAAGACAAGCTGCCAACAAGCTCCCGTATCGAAATATCCGCGACGGCGTTCAATGGTTGACTCCTGGGAATGCTAAAGCTGCTCTGGAACGTGCTCCCACACTTCCCTGATCAACGCAACTCGCCTGGGCATCGTGGCTGGATGGGCTGGCGGGGGAGACGCGGAGCGTCAAGAATACCATGGGATATCCAGTGCACGTGTCCACAAACGATGAGGGAGGAAGGAAAACGAGGGAGAAGGAGGCGGGAGGCAAGGACCACATACCTCGAAGCCGCGAGAAAGGCGGTGGGTGTGCCTCCGCCCCCCTCCTCCACCGAACCTCGTCGCGTCCTCCTTGTACATGCGAACGGCATGCATTCGTGGACACCACAATCATTTGTCTGCGGGGCTATGCGCAGCAGGAACGAGAACACTGGGTAGGTGCCGCAGAAGCCTGCATGTGCAAGCCTGGCGGTGTCCATCACAATTCTTCAAAGGGTGCTGCAGCCACCGCGCAAGCGAGGTGGTGTGCAGAAGGCCTCACGTCCCAACTGCATGGCGCTGATAGATGCCAGAGAGACTCACCAGACCTGCGTGACACAGCGGGTTGTGGCTCCCCAGGACCAAAACGTCAGAGATCCAGGAGCGCGTCAGAGGAGGCACCTATACACATCTGCTCTGGAGTCTAACGACGTGCCCGCGCATTCATCTCCAAACTACCCTCCCGCCAATTGGAATCTCCGCCGTGGACCCCACTCGGTGGGCAAGGTCTGCGTGGGGCCAACGTCGACCGCAAGATGGGCGACGGAAAGGGTGCTGTTAACCAGGAGAAGCTCATCGTCCACATGACTCCAGGAGGAAACGACTGCGTAGAGAGGAATCGTGTGCTCCTCCGCGACGGACGCACATCGCATCCAAAGCCCAGTGTCCACAGGCATCACAAGCGCCAGCCAGCCAGGCCGTGCACACATGCAAGAGGTGGAGAAAGCGGGGCGGCAGCGGCAAGAGGATGCGATCCGTGGCAGCCACGGTTGCGGACAGTGTCTGGGCATAGCTCAGACCAGGTGGGTGAGGCCGTGGCCTCGAGAATCTAGCTTGTCTGGATACACGCAACGTGAGATACGCAAGAAGGTCGGAGGAGAGGGGGAGGAGAAAGGGACGAAGACGACGAGGCCGCGGAGGGGAGAGCGGGAGGGGGAGGGCCCCAGACCGGGGAAGCTGCTCGGGGCGGACTGCCTTCGACCAAGGACGGCCCGAGGGGGGGAAGACGACTTGAGCTCTGGACGGCTCGGGAAGGAACAGGGGCACGAGGAGCAGAAGGAGGACGCGACGGCGGCAGGCCAGGGGGTCGAAGACTCGGGAAAGGGGCTCACGGTCTCCACCAGCTGCGGCTCGCAGAGAGACGGCGCGCGCTCTGTCGAAAGGCCACAACTTCTCTCGAGCCACAATGGCAATCCATCAGGAGGGCAGATGTACATACACACGCACATGCAGGCAAAGCCCGTCCCGGCGCGGGATGGGGCGGTGGCCACTGCAGCGCCAGAGGAAGACAGAAGGAGGACAAATATTCAAGGACGGGCTGCACGATTTTGAAACCCTGAGCGCCAGTTCAGCTTGAGCATGCGCCTCAAGAACTGCAAGTTCGTGTCATGGCCTCGGTGCAATATTCACCCCGATCCTCGTCCTCCTTCTCCGCTTCCACCTCCTGCGCCTCCCCCTCCCCCCTTTCAATCCTCCGCTATATCATTAGTCAGCCCTCCTCATCCGCCTCCCCTGCGCTACCTGGCAGCGAAGGTGTACCTGTGCACGGCTTCCAGTTTAAAGGACCAACTGATAACTCGCAGCCTGCGAAGTCCCTCAGCTGCCAGCCTGCCTCATTTCGAACTGCCCCTCACACGGCTGGCCGTCTCACCCCCCTCCTCCTCCATTTCCGCCTCCCCCTTCTCCGCATCCTCAAACTCTCCCGTATCATGCCCCTGTTCATTCCCCTCAATCCCTCCCTCCTCATGGCTCCTCTCTCTTTACCCCTCACCTTATCCACATTCACTGCTCTCCCCCGCCTCCGCACTCATCCCTCATCCGTCCACCCACCTCCATCCTCGCTGCGCCCTTCCCCCCACGCAGGGCGCACAGCAGTGGCCCCATAGCGGGCAGGGGGTGCAGTGCATGCTGTGCCGCTGCTCGAAGTCCGCCACGTTCGGCGCCCGTGCCAGAGGCAACGGAAGTGGTGGTGGCAAGCTGCCTGTGCGGCGGCCTGCGGACGCGACAGCCGACGGCGAGCAGAAGCTCCTGCTCCTGGACAAGGACAAGCAGATCGAGGAACTCAAGCGCCAGCTGGCCGCCGCGGCCGAGGGCGCCGAACCTCATCAGGCCGCAAGAGGATCTGCCGACGTCGGGAGAGGAAGGAGCGAGGCAACAGGAGCTGAAGAGGGCGCTGGAGACCAGGATGAACGACAGCGGGCCCAAGGGCTCGCGATCCTGAAGAAACGGATCTAGGTCTTCGAAGCAGCCGACGCGAGTGACGCAACAGGCGCCGGTAGCCCAGAAACCACACGACCAGCTGCGGACGTGAGACGATCGCATCAGGAAGGCGGAACAGAACTACACGAGGAACTGGCTAGCAACAACAAGCAGCTCGCGGCGATCAAAGGGCAGCGCAAGGGCATCCTCCAGAAGAACGCGCAGCCGCAAAGAACCCCTGGCGGCCCTCCCGCAGCCTCCGGCGGAGAGCGGCGACGAGCGGCCTGCGCGTGAGCCGCCGCCGCGGACGCAGCCGCCAAGGCGCAGGCGGAGGCGGCCGCCGCAGCGGCAGCAGAAGCGAAGGCAGTGCCCAGGGACGACGATAGGGACACCGACGAGCCCGGCGGCACCGAAGCGTCCCTCGACGACATCAAGGTCATCTTCACGGCGATGGACAATCTGTTTGGCGAGGCGTCGCGGGCAGGGTGCAAGCGGCTCGCGGAGGCGCTGGCTGGTGCTGACTTAAAGAGCCGCTGCGGGGGGGGAGGGGGGCACAAGCATAGCGCCATGACGGAGGTGCCAGAGGATGTTCAAGGCTGGCTGACGACGCTCATCGCGACGTCCTTCAGCACGCTCAAACTTGCCACAGCCTGGCGTTGGCCGTCCAGGAGCACGATCAGAAGGAGGAGGGGCTCGCCAGCCTTCAACCGAGCTGCTGCGACCTCGGCTGAAGGGGCTCGCTGCCAAGGAGGCGCGGCGGCGCTGGTGCCATCCCGCATGGCGGCCACAGTCCCACCTGGCCACGCCGCTGGGGAGCCGCGGCCGGGGCGGGTCCTCGCCGGCCGCGCCCATGCTGGACCGCGCGGAGAGCCGGTGGCGATGCCCGCGCACTTCCGCAACCGGGAGGGGCTGTCCCCAGAGAGCACCGCAATTCCGTGGGCATCATTAAAATCTGTGGGCCCGCTGGAGGCGCGTGGCTTGCCGAGGCTTCAACGCGAGCACCGTGGGTCTCAACTTCGGGTGGGTTGCGAAGTTCAAGGGGCTCGCGGTTGTAGCGGCGGCGGCGACGTGCATCAAGGAGTTGCCTGGCACGTGCATCGACTACCACATCATCCGCAAGAGCATGGCCACCATGGTGCAGGCCACCAGCCAGGTGCAGGAAGAGGCGGAGACGTGGCTACACTTACCGGTGCACCTGGAGCTGCTGAAGCTGGAGCGCGAGATGTGGGCGGGGGTGCCGAAGGAGCCGCGGCGGCTCCCTGGCCGTGTCAAGCAGGGTTGCGGTCGGCCACCGTGGCATTGGCAGGCGGCGCAGGAACAGCTGCACGCTATCCAAGACGATGAGCAGCTCCAGCCAGGGTGGAACTCCGCCCTAGGGGTGGAGAGCGAGATCCTGGACAGGCACGACATCGTCGGCAGGGAAAGGGCCAAGTGCATCGGGAGGGGCCACACGGCAGAGCTCTGCTGGACTGAGCTGCGGTGGAAGCCACCGCGGCGGCGCCTCCTCCGAGATGGGGATGACCGAGCGGCGGAGGTGGCGGCGCGCTGGGAGCGCGTGCAGCTCACGTCCCTCGCGGAGGTGATGTGATGCCGAGGCGCGCTTCCGTGGGCACGTCGGAGGCGTGCCTGGCGGGGGAGAGACGCAGACGCCCAGCGCGCGGCCAGGAGCGGCGCTGCACGGGCTCAGAAGTCTTGCCGGGCGGCTCGGCGGTAGCTCTGGCACGCTGGAGCGCGTGCCCTGTGGGGGCGAGGGCCTTCTTCTTCGAGCTCGGGGTCGACCTCTGCGCGCCAGGCGATTGCCAGGGGCGCGCGGCGAGGGTCCAGGCGCGGGCGGCAGGCCGCAGTCGCGCGGTCCTGAGGCGCGAGCCGGCGGGGGCTGGCGCGGCTGGATAACGGAGGCGTTCCGCAACGGCGCCAGAAGAACCCGCGCCATGAACAATGTCCAGGGACACCAGGAAGGCTTGGCTGCCACCGGCACAACTTGCAGGGGCGACGCGGCGGGCCTGGCCGACCGCGGGCTCGAATAATGGCAACATCGATGGGGCCGCCAGCAATTGCCGACGCTCGACCTCCCCGGCGCAGCGCAGGAGTGGCACGCGCTCTCTGCCTTCACCGGGGACCGCCTGAGGAAGACGGCGGGGTCGTTTCCCTGGGCGAAGGCGGTGTGGCAGACTCCAACCGCGCCCCGCAGCTTCTCCTTCCTCTCAGACTGGGCGCCGGCAGCGATCGCGACGCTGCTCGAGCAGCGCGAGCGGCTGCGCCGGCGCCGTCGGAGAAGCTCCTCGCGACACTCGCGAGGCAGCAGACACCCGAGAGGGGGGACACCTCGGGCTGAAGCAGCCCGACGGCCGAGGCGCCCCACCGGGCTGCCCGACTCCTGCGAGGGCCTGGCGGCCGCGGCCCCAGCAGCGGGAGCAGCAGGGCCAGGAGGCTCCGTGGGGAGCTCGGCGCACGCGCAGTCTCTGCGCCGAGCTGGCGGCGCTCGCGGGCGCAGGGGCGCTGGCGGTGATCGCGGACGCGTGGAGGGCCTGCGAGACCTCTGACCCGCGCGCCTCCTGACCGACGCAGTGAGGAGTACTTACTCTCTCGCCATGGCACGGCGGAGGTGGCCGGAAGGCCCCGGTGCGCGCGGACCCCGCGCGCTCCCTTTTCCGGCGGCGCGGCTCAAGGGCCCTGGGTAAGCCAGAGCGGCAGCAGCAGGCAAGCAGTGCACAGAGGAGGGAGGAGAGGACAGACAGCAAGAGACAACAGACTAAGATGGATGGGAAACGGCTGTCAACCTCATCCTTCTTTTTTAAAGGAAGGCAGGAAAAGTCTCAGGCAGTGCTCGGCGCGGTCTCAGTAGTCTTCTTTGCGGCCTTCTTTGCTTTCTTCTTTTCGGCACGCTTTGCGCGCCTCTTGGCAGTCGGCGGCTTGCGCTTTAGCTGCCTGTCAGTGCTCGGGCGCAGCGCGGGACAGTCCTTCGATGACATGAATTGGCCTTCCCAATCCTTGTCCTCCCAGTCGGCACTGACGTTGCCTTTCTGGGTAACCGTGGCGTCTCCCCTGTCGTTGCCGTCGCAACTCAGCGTCTCTGCCTCTGAGCTGTCGGTCAGGCTGACTGCGGCAGACGACCTGGGTCGCGTCTTCGGCGGCTCGGAGGGAGGGGCCGGTGTTTCAACCGAAGAGGCCGCGAGCTGCTCAACTACCGTTGCGACAGAGACGCCCTCCGGCAGTGGAGGCGGCAGCGTTCTTTCTGCTTCTTGCACTTCCAACTTTGCCCTGTGCCTTTTAGCTTTCTGTCGGTCTCCTGTGCAGCCGGGCGGCCATCCAAGGACCGGCAAGATCCACATCCCTGCGGTACCGGTGGTCGCGGGATTTGTCTGGAGCTTTCGGCGCGCCTGGCGCTTTGCTACACGCCGTTCGTAGCTGCTTGTCGACCTCCACACGGTCCGTGAGGATGTCGAACTTGGTCTGCGCGTGCAGCTGCTGCCGGACCAGGCTCAGCGCACGTTCTGCCTGTTCCGGTCTGCTCAGATCCTGGCGGCCTTGCATCCGCGCCAAGGCCGGCACCTCTGCGCGGAAACTCCTCTGAGAGTCTGTCAACAAATGGCGTTCGACCGCGCTCAGGCGGCCCCGGGGCGGCAGAGCTGCTGCTAGCTGCTCTGCTGCCGTCGGTGTTGCCACGAAAGGCGGCGGCCTTCCTGGAGGCGGCGGCCTTCCCGGAGGCGGTGCTTTGCTGGTGGTGCCGGGCGAAGGCGGGGGCGCCTTGCCCGTCGCTGCTGGCGCTAGAGGCACACGAGCGCCAATGGCTGCGGCAACCATCGCTACAGCCAGATCCGCTGTTCCCTCGGCCGGGAAACCCAAGCGCAAAGGTCGAGCTAGAACTGCTGCGTCCGGAGGAGCAGAGGCAGGCTTGCAGGCGGACGTGAACGACAAGGTACCCGAACGAATCGGCGAGAGCAGTTTGTGAGGGTTCGAGCTTGGCTTCGTAAGCGGGTCTGCTACCATGTCGGAATCCAGCTGCCACCACAGGTCCGTGGGCAGCACCTTGCTGCTATGGAAACGTACCCACGATACTGTAGCTTCACGGATACGCTGCAGGGAGGGGATTAAATCCTCCTCAGACACATGTGGTGTAGTCGAGTATATGTTCGTAACCAAAGACCAACTGTCAGAAATCAGCACGCCGGGAGGTGCCTCCGGAAGGTTCAGTGCTTCTTGAATGCGCCTTCGCGTCGCGAAGTTCACATCCAGAGCTTTCTCCCCAGCCAGTGCTTCTGTAGCTAAGGTGCTTGTGCAGGTACGTTCTTGCTTCTTGGAGGCCCACCGGTACAAGCATGCTCGGAAGACTAACTTGTTTCCCCATACCATTTCTCCTATGAAAGTGGCCATGCCCCGCTGCGGTGGCCTGTTTTTGGACGAGTCTCCGAAAGAATACACACAAATCTGTTTCGACATAGGTCCAAATTGAGCACCATTGGTTCGTTTCTGATGCGTCGTGCGTTTTTGTTGCATTCCAGCAGTGTGGCAACCGTCGCCGTCTGAACTTTGGATGCTATAGCGCTCACATGAAACGACCCTGTCGGCACTGTCTGGTCGACTGCCCAGATCTGCTCGCCGAGGCATTTGCGAAGAGAATTCCGTTCAAGCTCGGTCACTGGAGAATTGGGAAAACGTGCACGATGGGGTGGAACAGAGATCGTGGATAGATTCGTGCAGTACGCTTTCTGGTCTAAGGTGATGTACGGCATACGAACCGTGATCTGCAATCCACAGAAAACAAAATCACCAGACGACCTGCTGCCCCATTGAAGAGGAAGAGAATCCACTACGTTCCAAAAACCATCTGTGCCGGCCATAAGAGCGTCATCCACGTGAAGGCCGACGAAGCCCTGGAGGTGACCATTCTCGAACCGGAGAAACACGCAAGGGTCCCAGATTGACTGCACGAAGCCCCGCTCCTACGGGGCAGGGCGCACGCTGGAGGCGCGCGGCAGCTTGTCGGTGGTGCGCCGCGCGACCCAGCAGGAACACCGCGGGGTGCAGCCACGCCACGACGCTGCCGACCGCGATGACTCTTCTCACCCTACGGCGCGCGCCAGAGCACTGCCCGTCCTTGGAGCCACGTGGGCCCGTGGGCGACTCGACCCTGCAGCGGGTCAGCAACACTGCAAGCAGCTCTGGCGGGCGACCGAGGCATTCTTCGCGAGGCCGCGGCGCCTGCGGCAGGTGGCGCATGCGGGCAAGTCAGGGCGTCTGGCGACCTCCGCAAGGTACGGCGTCCACTTCGACAGCGGCTCGAACTGCTGAAGAGAAGCGCCGGGCCCGAATCTTGGGCCACGAGCTCACTGGTTCCGAGGTGATGCGGAACCGAGAGAAACAGCGGTTGAAGCAGCTCGCGGCGAGGGGCAGCAGGTTGCTGATCCTCAAATGGGCCTGGAAGAGAAGGGGGGTCACCAGGCCCCAGTGCACTGTGCTGGCCCCGGCCAACTACGACGGGATCTACCAGACGACCACTCCCTCGGTGCGGTGATGTGCTGGGTGGATCTGGAAGGGAGGGCGCAACCCTCAGCTCCGGAAAAGGGGCCGGCTTGCCCTCCAGGTCCAGATGGAGGAGCGCACGTCGCAGACGCTGGCACGTGGGCCGCTCGCAACCACGTGGCTCACGCCACGGGACGCCGGCTGGGGCACGGCGTCGGCGATGGCGATCGTGGACGACCAGAAGAGGTTGATCAACCTCCCAGTCGCCAGCCCGGCGGACGCGTTCGACCTGCTGGCGCCAGGATCGAGGGGGCGGCAGCGAAGCCGAGCGGCCGCGCACCTGCCAGAGCACTGGGGCGAGGTGCCCTGGCCCAGACCCTTGAGGGACACGGTGGTCGGCAAACACACGCTGCGCAGCGAACGAGAGCAAGGGGCTCTGCAGGGGCTCTGGGGCGACAGCCGCTGCTCCAGGCAACACAGACTCCAGCGGCGGCGGACTGTCTCGCTCGCGGCGCGACAGAGGACGCCCGCCCTCGCCGCCGAGAAGGTTGCCCTGCGCTGCTGGCCGAGACTGAGGCGGAGCCGAAGCTGAACGAGGGCCCCCTCCATGAGTGGTTGCATGGGGGGCGCGGCGGCTGCAAGAAAGGCGCTGCGCCGCAGGCCAGGGCGCGCAGGTGCCGGGCGAGCAGCTGGACAGCGCTCGCGGCCGACCCGCGCCGCCCGAGCTGGCCCCCGTGCCCGCGGCGCAAGACCCCGTCGTGCGCGAGCGAAAGCGCCGCCGCTGGAACGCCCCCCGAGGCTGGGAAGCCGCCGAAGCCGCCGAACACGCCCGAAATCTCAGGGGCGGCCAAGAGGGGGGCGTCCAAGAGGGGGGCGTCCAAGAGGGGGGGGGGGGGGGGGGGGCAAATCATGGCAGGCGGCATGTGCGCGGCCGAAGGGGGGGGGGCAGGGACGCAAGGAAAGAAGAAGAGGCGCCATAAAATCTGTGGAAATATCATGGCCCCCGCCATGATATCCCCCCCCCCCCCTAGTCATCACCCCCCTCTCTGCCGCCCCCGAAAATCCTCGAACCTCGAAGTCGTGACTCCCAACCCGGAACATGGGGGCCTCCCCGCAAGACCAGCTCCCGGGGCCCCTGGAGAGCCGCCAACGCCCGGAAACTGTGAAGAAGCTCTGGGCCAAGATTCCTCGAGACGCAGTGCCCTCCGCTCAAATCGGTCCCAAACGCTTCCCAGGATCCGAACGCGCTCCACCGAAGGCCGGCTACCGTTGTCTCAGCGCGCCCTGCTCTGAAAGAAACCCGCGCGGGCCTCCGAACATCCATCCCTGTATCCGTACCCGCGGCCTCGCGAGCTGGGCCCCTGGGCCGCGACCCCGCGGAGACGGGGCGCTTTTGCTCGCGGAAGATCCGCACACAACGTTGCCGGGCGACCGCACATCCGCGAGACCGCGCACCGGAGCCCATACCGCGAGGGTGTGGATACAGTCGGGCTGCTGAAACAAGGAACGCCATGAAGGAACGGAGCCCCTCTGCGGCTTCAAAAAAGCCTGGGTGCACGAGAAGGGCTAGAGGAACAACCACGGAAGGACGCGAGGAACATCGAGCCTCCTCCGAATCCAAACTGCTCCTCATTTCAGCGTCCTGGCTGTATGGATGCGTTCGCCGTTGGTGTGGCACCCCGCTCGATCGACACCCCGGCCGCCGCCGAGGCCGCGGCCGAAGTAGGCGGCGAGCGCGGGAGCGGCGGCGCCCGGCGCGGGGGACAGGGCCCGCAGCAGCTCGTGCAGCAGCTCCGACCTTCGCCGGCGCTCTGCGCGGAGGGCCCGCCCCCCCTTCGAGATGTGTTTTGCCCCTTCGATTAGGTCGGGCCTGTCCCCCTACAGGGGGATTGTGGACGAAAAATGAAAAATACTCAGAAAATACTCAAGAGATACCCAAAAATACTCCAGAAATAGTCCCCAGACTATATTTTTACTATTTTCGAATATTCCTCCTGTAGAGGTCCAGGCCCGACTGAACCCTTCGAGATTGTTCAGCGGCGCGCAGAAGGTGATCAGCAAACAACACACACAGGTGGCTACATCCGAAACCTGCTCCGAACAACCCTCGATTCCCCTGAAGCGATCAGAGGCGGGGGTAGGGTTCGGATGTCGCCAGGTGCTCGACGAATTCCAAATCCCCGCTCCCGCCGCCCCTCGAGTTGCCTCATATTGCGAGGGTCGGGTTCGGGTATGGCCACCGAGGAATAAGGAAGACAGTGGGGTTCTTCTCCAGCAGCCCACTCTCCCCTCTGCCCACCCTTGTGATATTTTGACGGCGCGTCGACGGGGTTAGGAGGGTTGAGCACGCCAGGCACCCCTGTGATAAATCAACAGGGGGCGGCGGATCCTTTTCCAAAAGAACTCCCCCTGACAGCCTGAGGCTGCGGCCCATCCCGCCGGCCACCCGGAGAGGAGCTGAATTGCACAATTTGTCCTCCAAGACGGCTCAAGGCGGCCTCCATGATGGCAACGTTGGCCCAAGATGGCCTCCAAGATGGCCTCCGATGGCCTCCAAGTCCGCCCAAGAGAGGAAGGAGGAGATGCCTCCAAGTCCGCCCAAGAAACCTCCAAGACGGCCCAAGACGGCCCAAGGTGCCCAAGAGGCCTCCAAGACGGCCCAAAAGGCCTCCAAGAGGTCCTCCAGAAGGGCCCGAACAGGCCAAAATCATTACTTTTCCTTAGGTTGTTAAAGGTTGTTCGTATCTGCTCCTTGTCGGTTTTCCGACGACCCAAGACGGCTCAAGAGGCCCCCAAGATCGCCCCCACAGCGCCCAAGAGGCCTCCAAGATGGCCTCAGGACTGCCCAAGAGGCCCCCAAAACGGCCCCAAGAGGGCACAAAGACGACCCAAGAGGCCTCCAAGACGCCCAAGATCGCCTTTAAGACCGCCCTGGAGCACCCCAAGAGGGCCCCAAGACGTCCCAGACAGGCCCCCCAAACGGATTCCGACGGCGTCAGACGGGCCAGGAGCCCACCAAGCTGGCCGAAGTTGGCTCGAAGCTGGCCCAAGACGGCCCAGGAGGCCTCGAAGAGGGCCTCCAGGAAGGCCAACAAATGCAACAATACATTGTTGTCCCATAGATTGCTGAAGGATGTTGACACTTGCTTCTTTTCAGCCTTCCGACGGCCCGAGACGGCACAAGAGCCCCCAAAGATCGCCCAATGATTGCCCAAGAGGCCGCCAAGCTGAACGGCCCAAGATGCTCAAGAGGCCCCCAAGCCTGCCTATGCTTCGCAAGATGGTCCAAGATGCTCTTCGATGGTTCCCGCCGAGAAAATACACACGTCCCAGCTACGCCGAGCCTCATCACCCTTCTTCTCTAGGTTTTCCCCTTGTTCCTCCTCCTCCTCCACCGCCATCTCTGTTGGCCGCCCGCCCCCCCGAGCCCAGCCCGAGGATACCTGCCACTGTGCTGCGAAGCAGTGCGTGAAGTGTCGTCAGGCCCGCCGCCCAGCTGCATCGCCGAGCTACATGGCAGGCCCGCTGGGGGCGCAGATCGCCCGGGCGGGCCTGAGGCCAGTCGGAAGGACGGACCAGGCGCGTCGCCTGAGATTTCTCTACACGCTATGAGCCTGAAGCTCAAAAACTGGCAACAGTTTCACACGTGCGTTTGTCCTGAGTGTTGCAGGTCAGTCGACCTGGTAAATATGCTTGCTGGGGTGGCGGGGGCGCGGCTAGCGAGCGGGCTTGCTCGAACCAGCCTGGGGAAAGCGGGCTGCAGCGGTTCCTCGTGGGCGACGTTGTTGAACTCTGCACCCACTTTCCCGAGGGACTAAGTCGAACTTCTTCCTCAGCGCGTTTAGCGCATACCTGCTGGCCGTTCCGCTTGGCCAGCTGCCACGTCTCTCGGTCATCTACCGACTCAGGTTTTCCTTTGCCGTGCTTCGCCATGCAGACGCCCGTCGGGAAGATGACTGGCTTGCTTGCCACAGCGAGTCCTTCCACCTCCAGCTCCTGCTTCAGGTCGCCTGCACGATGACCGCTTTCACCACCGCGAGGCTACCCACTGCCCGCCGCCCGATGTCGTCGAACCACGTCCTAGGCTGCACCTTCTGCACCTTGCTGCGCAGCTGCCTGACCGCGCGGTGCACCAGCGTCCTGGCCAGGTTGTTGCTGCGCCTGGAACCTGCGAGCAGGCTCCTCCGAGCGCACAGCGGCAAGCTGCACGCGCCCACCTCCTCCAGCATCATCGGGGCGAGGTGCAGAACCATCGCCATTGCCAAGACCCTCGGAGTGAAGCCGTGCTCCACCAATCGCCTGGCCACCTTGGCGAACGCCAGCGAGACGTAGAACCTCTCGACATCCACCGGCGCGCTCGCCGACCAGCGCCCTCGCCATGGCCTCGCGTAAGCAGGGGTTGCCTGCCACCGCCGCGTCGAAGCCCTCCTCCACGTCTCTCGCCCAGTGCCCGGCCTGCGCGCGGTCGAGCAGCCCCCAGGTCCTTGCGAACCAGGTCATCAGTACCAGCGCGCTGTCTCATCCGCCCGTCAGGGCGGTGCTGTCCTGTGTCTCGCCGTCCTACGGTTGTAGCGTGACAAGGGCCTGCAGCCCCTGCCGTGGCCGCGCAATCCTGTCCTCGCAGCTGTTGCGCATCCTCGCGAATGCCTCTCTGCCAGCAGGCGGTGGACTTCTGACGTCGTCCATGTTCGTCTGGCCCGTGCCCTTGCACTTGTGGGGCGCTCCCTGCACCGCCGCGCAGGCCCCGCAGGAAAGGGCCCCATGGAGTTGAGCAGGTGGCCGCACCCCTCCGCCAGCCCTGTAGCCTCCCTCTCGGTCGCCTGGAACGCTGCGCTGCCCTCGATGTACTCTTGCACCTGCGGAGTACTTTGGCCTGCCTGGGAGCTGGCCAGCGAGCGCCAGAGGTCCTCCATGTCGACGGTGATCACCTCCTCGCTCGCCTGGCGCAGGTTGCCTTCCCCTGGCTCAGACTCGCGCTCGCCGCCCCCGACGCCCAGCCTGAGAACTCCGCGCCAGCCCCGACCTGACGACCAGCAGTCCCTGGAGGTTGGCTCCATCCTGTTCTCGAGGCTACTGGAGAAGGAGCTGCAAGTTTAGCAAACGCTTCACTCGCATCTCCTCCTGATACTTTCTCACGAAATTCCATTGGTCGTCGCTCGTCATGCTGCTCAGGTGGGCCTTCCAGCACCTGGCCCCAGGCGTCGCCGTCTTCGGAAATCAGGTCGCCTTCTGGGTTGTCCACGTCACGCGCAGCAGCTCAGCGTTGAGGTCCGCCGAGGGGGCCTGCCTGCTCAACCGTCGCCACCTGCTGCTGCGCCTCCGGGTTGGGGCGGCCATGACACTGCGCCCCCCCGGCGCGACCAAGCCATGACACTATGATTTCCTCGCTCAGGTCTCCGCTGGGCAGCATCGGGCAGCAAGTCCATCCAGGAGGCGCGACGGCCTCCAATCTGGAGTTGATCGCCGCATCCCATGCCGAACAGTCAGTGCCCACTTCATTTACATGGTGTTCAGCCTCGCGTGCTGCTCTTCCCTCCTTCCGATGCCTCTTCCTCTCTGCGTCTTGCTGTCGCAGTTCGCCTACCTCCGCTCGTCAAGCTTCGGGCGGCAGAACGGCGGCGGCAAGGCTAGTCTCCGCGCGAGGTTGCGCTGCGGCCCCGCGTGCACCTCCAGCGCCAGGCCGACGCACGGCCTCCAGCTGACGCCCGCCACATGCAGCAGCGGTCCGACCAGGCGCCAACACGCCGCTGGGCTCGCCGCCACGTAGTCGATCAGGGGCGGCTCCACACATGCCTCGACGCAGGTCGGGGCGTCGTCCGGCACGGCGACGACGCGCCCGACCCCAAGGCATCGCACCAACCCGCCCTTGCGAAGTTGAACGGGCTCACATTGGAGTCGCCTGCGATGATCCGTGGCGCGCGAAGCGTGGCATTGAACCTCGCCGCCCACGCGAGTCGCCCGGCGTTGGCCCCTTCGCGCAGGGGTTGCCCGCCTCGCAGGTACGAGTGAGATGAGAACTAGGGTGGGCCCCTTCAGGTGCCAGGCCATGGCCGCCCAATCCTCCATCTGAAGCAATCCGGGAGCGCCCGCGCAGTCAGGAGGGCCCGTTCTGCCGCCCGCCGTCGCCCCCGAAACGCTTTCGCAGGCGGCCAACTCGCAGAAGAAAGAGGTCTTATAATGTGACCTGGCACCAACCATCACGCCACCCAGCGAGCCGCCCTCCGACCTGCTCGATTGCCGCGCTGAAGCGAAGCATGCTTTTAACCCCCCCCCTGTGCAGCAGCGCCTCCTTCTCCTCCAACGGGCGGTGGCGAAGGTTGGTCTCCTGGAACAGGCATGAGTCCAACCCCCCCCATTGCTTTTCAACCTGTTGAGTCGCACGCGCTAACCCGTAAGCCACGACTCTGCAGCGGGGCCCCATGTTGCCGTCAGCTGGGCCGCCAAGGCTCGACCTTCAACTGCTGGCTGCCGCTGCGCTGCTGCTCACCGCCGCCGCCGCCCCCTTTTCCCTGGACTTCCTCAGCGCCTCTTCCTCGAGCGCCGCCTGGCCCCCTGCCGCTGCCTCCCGGGCAGCCGCGGGAGTGGGCGGGGGGGCATCGCCGCGCGCATCCTGGGGCACCTCCGCATGTACATCAGCTCCAGCACCTCGGCCAACGTCCAATTGCCCCTTCTTTGTCTCAGGGCGAATCGTCGCCTTGTGCTTCGCTGCCGACTCATTCACCGCCATGATGGGTAGCTGCATCTGCTCCGCTTGCTTTGCCGCGCCCGCCCTGCGATCCCTCAGCACCGCCTTCTTCGCCTCCGCCACGGCGAGCTTGGCTGTCTCGTCGATGTCGTCTTCCAACGATCTCGGCCCCCAGGTCGATCGCCGCTGCGAGCGCGATTTCGTCGGCCGACTTCTCGAGGAGTTGCTGCATGAAGCTCCCTGGCGGCTGCTTCTTGCCCTCGCTGTGGATCTCCTCCAGCAGAGCCTCCGCGTCCGTGACTGCGCCCGCCTTGACCTCCATGCGCTCCTCCAGTTCCTTCAGTTTCCTTCTCGCCTTCTCGGCCTCGCCCGCTATGGCCGAGAACTGCTTGCTTGACACCTTTCGCTTCTCCGCCGCCTCTGCCAGCCGCTCTGCTCGCGGTCTTGGCCGCCAGCTTCCTCGCAATGCCTTGGATCTGCACGCCGAGCCGGCACCCGTCCTCGATGTGCAGCGTGGCGAGCTGCTTCGCGATGGTGTGCGATGCCTCTCTGGCCTTCTCGATGGACAGCAGAATCCTGGCGTCGGATCTCTGTCTCCTCCGCCTGCGGTACTACGCGGGCGAACGGGACCTGGTCCGCCCCGGCGTGACTGGCTGTCTGGCGCGCGCGCCTGCGAGCGGGTGTCGGCTTGGCTGTGCATTGGGCGCCGAGTTGTTCGAGCCCAGACGCTTACAGTTTCACGGAAGGCGGGCGGGTCGCGTCCAGAGTGTGGCTCTCGCCTTGGCGCCGCGCACACATTCATCTTAAAACATACAAGAGCTTCACTGGTTGAGGGCGTATGCTTTTCAAAAAGTGGCTCTCGCCTTGACGCCGCGCGCGTTCGTTTTAGCACGTGCAGGGCTTCACGAAGTGAGGGCGGTTCCTTTTGAAAATACGATTCTCGCTGCAGCGCCGCGCGCACTCGTTTCAAACATCCACAAAAGCTTCACTGCGTCTCACGGTTGGCGTACCAGAAATGGTGTTCTGGAACGGCTCTGAATTTTCAGGGGCACCAGTTACGTTGATTCGCGGTGGTGGAGTCCCAGGGATGGCGTTGTGGCACGATTCAAGATCGTCAAGACGCAACAGCCAGGTTGGCTCGTAGCGTCGAGGTCATGAAAATGATGAATTTGTGCGCTTCAAAACGTTCACACGTCTGTCCCCCAACGGGGCAATGCACTCAGTCTACATGAGCACTTGTAGGGGTATGTGAAAGAGGAGCTTGGAGGGAGGGTGCATTCCAACATCACTGATGAGCCTTGCGTTTGCACTGGTCCTCCACCTCCTCCTCCTCCTCCTCCTCCTCCTCCTCCTGCTCCTGCTCCTTCCCTCTTCCTCCTCCTCCTTCTCCTCGTCCTCCTCCTCCTCCTCCTCCTCCTCCTCCTCCTCCTCCTCCTGCTCCTGCAGCTGGCCCCCCCCCATTGGCCCCACACTCCCCCTCCCTGCCCGCCCCTCCCCGCCTCTCCGCCGCCTCCCATTGGGCCGCCCGAGGCCCGCGCCCGAGGTTCCGGGAGGTGACCTCGTTGGCGCCCGCCTCTCAGGAGACAATTTGCGTGGGGTTCGCGCGGGCGCGGCGGCGACGGCGGGCGGAGGAGGGCGACGGGCGGGGATAGCATTCCTCGCCATCGCTCGGACGTCCATTCCCGGTGCTTTTTGTTCGGTTATCGTGCGTGTTTTTCCGCCAAAAGATGAAGGATGCTCCTCGATGGTCCGCGCCGAAGGCGAAATGCACACGTCCGAGCGATGCCAAGATTCGGCAAGGTAGCTGCGTACACAGCTCAGCGCGGGCGGGGCGGGCGGGATTGCAGCAGCGCCCCCCTTGCCTCCGCAGCCATCTGTCCCACAGAGGCCCCACAGACGGGCGCGCTCGCAACAAACTGCGAACTGTACACCAGCACTGAGTCTAGGACTTACTCCAGCAGAACATCCGTAGAACAGCCAGAGGTGAAGAGACGGGTCGAGGAGTAGAAGGTCGGCTAGTGAAAACGTGCGCTCCTATGTATTCTTATGGATTCCTAGGCGTGATAGGGGTAAGATCACGGCCACGTGCACCGTAGTTTGATTCTTAAACAAACTCGTGGACGTGTGACAAGGGAGAGAGCACGGCCACGTGCACCGTAAGTTGTGGTAATCTGGACCAAACATGTAGCCAGGATTGAGGCAAGAGCCCAATTACAACTTACAACATAAATGACGAGGAATTCTGAGGTGAGACGGCTGCCAGCACAGGCGTGCTCGGGCTCCCTGTCCCCCTGTGGGACCCCCCCTGTGTTTTGCAAATCCTCTTGGCGAAATTCTTATACGGAACACCTACATACGGTCAGGAACTTTTGTTTGGCGTGTCACGGCGGCGGCGGCCCCAGCTACACGCTATGCTCTGCGAGCGGACAGCGATTCGCTCCGCTCCGCGGGGCGGGATGCTGCGAAAGGCTCGGGACGCTGCTGCTCGGGGGCTGGGAAGGGCATGGCGTACCGCGCCGAAGCATGGCTGGACAGAACCGGCGGCGCGACGCGCCAAACCAAAGTTCCCGACCGCGCCGCAGGGACAGAAGCTGGCCATCGCTCGGACGTCCATTTCCTGTGCTTTTTGTTCGGTCTCGCGCGTGGCTTTTTCGCCAAATGATCAAGGATGCTCCTCGATGGTCCTCGCCGACGGAAAGATGCACACGTCCGAGCGATGCCAAGAAAGTCCTGAGGTCGGCGACGGCGATGAAGAGCAGCGACGGAGGGCGGCGGCGCGACGGCGGCGGCGACGAGTGGCGAAGCGGGGGGGATGGCGGCGAGAGCAAGCGCCCGCGCTCGGGGAGAGCCGGACTGCCAGGAGCAGGTGCGTAGGCACAGTGTTGCGGACCCCTGCGGCGAGGGCGTGGAATAAGAAAACGCTGGATAAGGACGCCAGGGCCTGCAAGCCAGCGGAACATCAATCGTGGAAAGGCAATTGCCGCCGCCCTCTTCAGATAAGGAATCCCCCAGGGTCTGAAGACTTCCGGGCACATTCCTTAACGAAAGCCCCCGCCGTATCCACGCTGGCGTGGCCTTGGCCGCACTGGCCGATCATCCCCTAGATCGAGAGATAGGCTGCTCCCGTCGTGTCCGGAGGGGCCCATCCCCAGACGGGGTGGTGGGATGGTAGGGCCGACATGCAATGGCACGGTGGGAATGGGGGTAGGTTAAACCATGCTGTAGAGGAGGGGGAGAAGAGGGATGGACGAAGCGAGGGAGGCTTGTCTGGGGGAGGCTCGGATCGACTCGGCTGGAGAGAACCTCGAGAAACCACCACCACCCCTTTTGGGTCCCCGCGGTCGGAGGCCCAAACGACCATTTCCGCAGTATCGTCGAAGCGGAGATCCACACATTGTGACGAGATGCAGAAGGGGGGTCGGAGCACAAGCTGCGACGGTACTCCCTCACTGTCGGCACGGGCTGCACCGCCGGGGCGACGAGGCGCAGCAGCGACCTGCGACCCCGAGCGGCGGCGCCCCGCCAGCGGGAGGGCCTCGTTGAAGGGGACGTCCAGCAGCGACAGCAGGTCGACGACCTCCTCCTTGCGGAGAGTCGGGGTTGGACAGACCCCCCTTTAGTAAAATGTGGCTTAGAGAAAACGACCAGAGGCCCCAACCTGGCGGGCGCAAGCCTGGAAAACGACGGCCACGGCGCCCTCTCGAGAACCGAGAACGGACAATTCACTAATCGACGTGTCACTGTTGGGGGTTCTGTCGGCCCCCGAGAGAGCTCTCTGGATACGGGGGGGTCTGCCCATCCCCCGAGGCCAGAGCCTCCGGAGGGCGTCGAAAAGGGGGGGCGTCCAGGAGGGGGGACCCCAGACCATGGCCCGAGGCATGTGCGCGGCCTAGAGGGGGCCAGGGAACGTGATTGAAAGAAGAGGAAGAAGAAGAAGAAGAAGAAGAAGAAGAGGTGGTCATGCTATCTGGAAGATGCCATAGCCCTGCCCAGGTCATCGCTCCCCTCTTGGACGCCCCCGGGCCTCCGCCCCTCCGCCCCCCGAGGCAGCATCGGCCAGCACCGCACCGGGAAGTCGGACCGCATCGGACTGTGCATCGGACTCGGCCGCGTCGGCACGGAGTCGACATCGAATCTCGGCTGCGATCAGGTGCACAACAACGCCATGCAGGCATCGGGCCAAATCGGATGGCCACCCAATAGAACGCGGATCGGGTCGAACCGGCCGAACCCGATATCGAATCGGATCGATCGGACCGAAGCGGGCCGTGCCGAAGACAGCCACGATGGGCCTGCATGTCTAAAGGAACACAGAACACATACTCGTAAGGTTTCTGAAGCCCGCGCGAATTTCTGTGATCGGCGCTGGATCCCTACCCCTCCTCCGCTGGAGCGCGGGCCGCGCCAGGGACGGTGCCCGAGGCGCCGCCAGGCTGGCCCACAGTCGGCCCCGGAAATGCGCACGGAACTCCGAAAGTGTCTGACCTTGCGTCGTCTTCTCCTTCGATGGCCACACGATGCGCTTCTCCAATCCTCCACCTGCCGAAGCTCCTCCTCTTCTCTTCCTGGATATTACGTATCCGCCCTCCCTGCTCAACGCTGCGTTCTTCGAACGATTGGCGCGCGTGATCCGTCCACCACGGAGTTCACGCCGCTCGAACGCATCTGCTGCGCCGCTCGTGTGATGAGCAACAGCGCTGCTCTGACCATTCGAATAGCCCTTACGCGTGCAACTTCTGCACCCACGCCGCGGACAACTACGAGGGAGGCCAGAGCCTGTGTCACAAGATGGCCCGAAGCCCTGCACGGCCTGATGCCCGCCTCCTCCGCCTCCGCCTCATCCAACCTCCATGCTTGCTCGAAGCTGTCCCCAAGACCTCTCCAAGAGAGCGTCCCGACCAGGACTGAGTAGGACATCCCCCCTCCTTCTCCAATTCCCCCTCCTCCTCCTCCTCCTCCTCCTCCTCCTCCTCCTCCTCCTCTCCTCCGCCCTCCTCCTCCTCCTCCCTCCTCCTCCTCCTCCTCCTCCTCCTCCTCCACTCCTCCTCCTCCTCCTCCTCCTCCTCCACTCCTCCTCCTCCTCCTCCTCCTCCTCCTCCTCCTCCTCCTCCTCCTCCTCCTCCTCCTCCTCCTCCTCCGCATCCTCCTGCTCAATCTCCTTCTCCTTCTACAAAACTTCTCCCTGTCGTACCCCGAGGCAAGTTGTTAGGGCGGTCTGGGTGGTTCGCCTGAGACTTCACCACCATGTATGACTCTGAAACTTAAGCATTGGGAACAACTTCACATGTTGAGGGCGATTCGTTTTCAACATGTGGCTCTCGCTTGAGCGCCGCGCACATTCGTTCTAAACATCTGCAGGAGTTTCACGGATTTAGAGCGAGTCATGTTCAAAATGCAGTTCTCGCCTTCGCGCCGCGCACATGTGTCTTAAAACGTTGCAAGAGTTTCACGGTTTGAAGGAGGTTCCTTTCAAACTGTGACTCTCGCCGTAGCGCCGTGCACATTCGCTTATAACAGTTGCAAGAGTTTCACTGGTTCCCATGATGAACGTGCCAGAAGTGGTGTTTGGGACGGATTCAAGATTATGCGGGCACAACAGTTACGTTGATTCGCGGTGTTCAAGTACCAGAAATGGCGTTCTGGCACGACTCATGATCGTCAAGGCGCAACAATCAGGTTGATCCGTGGGGTTTGAATCCCGGGAACAATGTTTTGGCATGCGTCAGGTTTTTCAAACAGTTGTCTTGCAACGAGGCAGTTCCCTCAATGGAAATGAACCGTTGCAGGAACCTATGAGGAGGGAGCTTGGAGGGAGGATTGATTCCAACATCGTTGATGACTCGTGGGTTTTCACTGGTCCTCCTCTCTTCTCCTCCTCCTCCCCCTCCTCCTCCTCCACCTCCTCCCCCTCATCCTCCAACTCCGTCTCCTCCTCCGCCTCCGCCACCTCCTGCTCCTGCTCCTGCCCCCCGATGCCAGCACCATCGACCCTCGGCGCCGCCGTCCGAGCCGCCGTCGCCGTCCCAGCCGCCGCCGTCGCCCGCCGCCGCCCCCTCAGAGGCGCATAGACGCGAGCGCTCCTCCGCTGTTCCCCACGCAGCCTCGAGCCCCTCGCACAGCTGCATCTGGAAGATCTCGGCGAAGGCCGAGGCGACTTCGGTGTGGGAGGGTGGAGGGGAGGAAACCCCGACCTCCAGAGACTCGACGCTGCGCAGTCCACATACATATCCGCCACCGTGCCCTTGAGGCAAGAGTTGGAGTGTCCTCAGCTCCTCGGCCTAAGCCCTCGAGCTCCTCAATCCTGAGGATTCTTTCGAAGGCCCAGACCCCGAATTGCCAAATCTATGGGGGCTCCCGGCATGGCCCCTGGGGCCCAGGGCGTGGGCCCTAAGACGGACCACGAGGGCCCCCAAAGGCCAGCCAAAACGGTCCAAGAGGGCTCCAGATCGCAGCACGATCGGTCCAAGACGCCCAAGAGGACCCCAAGACGACTCAAAAAACCTTCGAAGCGCCCCAAAGGAGCCCCAAGAGCCTTCCCAAGCGGGTCCCGAGAGCCCTCCTCCCACTATACGATTGCGACGACGACAAAAACGACGACACCGAACACCGAACGAGAACAGCGAACGACGCACGACGACGACGACGATGCCACCGCCGACGACGACGACGACTCCGACGCCGACGTCGACACCGACGCCGACGCCGCCGCCGACGACGACGACAACGCCGACGACGACGACGACGGCCCGCGGGCCTCCCAAGGGCCCGCCGATCGCCCGCCACGTGACGTTGGGCTCCAGCGCCGTGGGGAGGCCGAAGACGGTGCAGAGGCCGCCAGCGCCGGCAGGGCAGGCGTCCTGGCGCAGAGGGCTCGGGGGCCGGGGTCGGGGTGGGTCGGGGAGGAGGATCGATGACCCAGCTTTGCTCGCGGTGGAGTTGCGCTGGTTGTAAGTGAGTTATGGTTGAGTTATAAGAGCATTGTCTTGCATGTGCATTGCGCCTGTTATATCTGCACGATATTTTTATGTATAAGAGTGTGTAACAGGAATAACTGTTTTATAACGTTCCATACCTTTTTCCATAACTCTTCATAACTCTTGCATAACTTTTCACAACTTTCCATATCTTTTTCATACGTTGTTTGACCGATTCACCCCTGAGGGGTTCTGAAGTGTCACAGTTTGCCCATAACTTTGCGATGGGTGGCTTGGGGTAGTGCGTTGTTTTCATCAGGTTTGGGTGGCTCCTATGTTATTTAATATTGCATTGCGTTTTCCTCAATCAGTGCTTGCACTCATGGGTCCTTGCCTGCACGTATCGTTGCATTTCGATTTGCAGGGTTCCCGCCCCACTCCGTGGCCTTCATCCGCAGCCTTTTTCGCTCAGCGAGCTTGCAAGTGCATGGAACCTCCTCCCAAGAAGCCCCGCCTAGCACAGATTGTTCAATCATCGGGATTGCGTTCTTCTTACGCTGCAATATCTCGTTCGCTGGATGGTCTTCTCGATGATTTGCCCGTTGGTGAATTTTCAGACGTCAGGCGTGCAGTCAACAAATACCTCGAGGAATTAGACTCCCGAAACGGCCCTGTAGTGATTCGAATACCCCTGCCAATGGAAGACGGCAGCACGTTTCAATGGTCTGTGGCTTCGCCGAGTGCACTGCTCGCCCATTTGTGCGCCAGTCATCCTTTGTGGGCTCGGTTTCTCCACGCGCACATTGGCCCAGTGGGCGGCGCGCCCAAACAATCTAAGATTGCTGTGTGGGGCGATGAAACGACTGGGGGCAATCAGCTCAGGCCAGACCACGTTGGAAAATATTTAAGTATCTATTTTGTGTTCACTGACCTCCCTGAGTGGTACCGCTCTAGTGAGCACGGATGGTTTCCAGTGGGGGTGTTGCCATACACTACGTTGTCGCAGGTGAAAGGTAAATACAGCGGCGTTTTGAAAGCAGTGTTTCACATGTTCTTTACAAGCCGCCTGTGTTTTTCCACTGGGTTCAGGTTGAGCGATGGTCGCGGGGCCCTGTATGTTGTGACGTCCAAACTCCTCTGCATGATTCAGGACGAAAAAGCACACAAGGAGGCGAAATATGTCAAAGGGGCGGCGGGGACCAGCTGTTGTTCCAGTTGCAAAAACGTAAATCGGTTTCCGCCACGCCGCCTTGCCCGCCACGTGGCCATACCCGCGCCCTTACGTTTCTTTTAAAAAGAGGGCAGGGCTGTTTTGAGGCAGGGGGAAGGGGAATAGGGGAGAGGGGAATGGGGGTTAGATTCAATTCGAATGCCCCCCCCCCCGCCCCCAGCGGGGGCAGCGGATGGTCAATGTCAACGAAAGTAAGTTGCGCAATAGCTCATATTTGGTCCATTACAGTCGCGCTATGCCTGCAAGCTTTGACATGCATGATGACGCATCCATTTGGCAGATGCGCGATGACCTAACCGCGAAGGCGGGGGTCCTTGGCAAATCGGAATTCGCTAGATTGGAGCAGTGGTATGGAATGAATCACGAACCAAATTCTTTGCTGAACGACATTTCTCTGCGGCCACACGTGCCGCCGTTTTCGACGTGTTATTGGGATTGGATGCACACGGTGTGCGCGTCTGGCGGCATCGGACAATACCATGTAAATTGCTTCGCATTAACCCTGGTGGATCACAATGTCTCGCTCGGGCAGTTGGATGCTTTCTCATGCCAAGTTTTGTCGTCAAACACATCCCGCTTTCAGAAGTTGCCAGCGACATTCTTTCAAGACAGAGTTCAGACATCTAACAGGAACGGCCACGTGAAAGCTTTTGCGGCCGAGACCCTTTCAGCAATTGCAGTGATCGCTCATTCGCAAACCTGCGGTTGTTCCGAACCCTGCGTGGAATGACATGAGCTTATGTCAATGTGTGTATATGTATATAATATATACGTATATGAATATATATATACATATAAATATACATACATATATTTATATATGTGTATACATATATACGTATATATATGTGTATATATATGTATTTGTATATATATACACATATATATAGACACATACATATATGTATATATGCATATATATATGTATATATACATACTTATACACACACATATATATATATATATAGACATATATACACATATGGATCTATACATATATACATATATATATATACATACATATATATACATACATATATATATGTATAGACGTGCAATGGTATATATATATACATATGAGGAGGAGGAGGAGGAGGAGGAGAAGGGGGAGGAGGAGGGGGAGACTTTGCAATATGACGCGGGAAAGCTGATATAGAGAGAAGAGGCGTGGAAAGTAGAGAGAGAGAAGAGAGGAGAGAAGAGAGAGAGACTAGAGAGAGGGAGAGAGATTGGTGTGTTATATATATATATGTCAGAGAGAGAGAGAGAGAGATGGATGGAAGGGAGGGAGTGAGGTGGGGGAGGGGGGAAGGGATAGAGGAGGGAGGGAGGGAGGGGAGGGAGAGAGAGAAAGAGAGAGAGAGAGAGAGAGAGAGGGGAGAGAGAGGAGAGAGAGAGAGAGAGAAAAAGAGAAGAGAGAGGAGAGAGAGGAGAGGAGAGAGAGAGAGAGAGAGATAAGAGAAAAAAAAAAAAAGGGGGCGCGGGGGGGGGGGAGAGAGCGAGAGAGAGGAGAGAGAGAGAGAGAGAGAGAGGAGAGGAGAGGAGAGAGGAGAGTGAGGAGAGGAGGGAGGAGAGGAGAGAGGAGATGAGAGAGTAGAGGAGAGAGTTAGAGGAGATATGAGAGGAGATATGAGAGGAGAGAGAGAGAAGAGAGAGGAGAGAGAGAACGGACAAGTAGGCGGACCAGGGTCCGTCCGCGAGGCGCACTGCGGTGCGACAACCCGAGAGAGAGAGATCGGACAAGTAGGCGGACCAGGGTCCGTCCGCGAGGCGCACTGCGGTGCGACAACTCGCATGCACTATTTGCGGCGGTGCAGCCTTTAGATGCGAGGGCGGGCAACAAAAACCCCCTCCCCCGGCGCAGTGCGACAGACGCTACAGACGGCGGACAGACGATGATGATCTCACCTGTCAGACCGCGTGAGGAAAAAGGCCCCAACAAGAAAGGCGACGTGCTGGCACGTGGCTAGGCGGCTTGGCGGACCGCCTGTTGGGCGCTTGGCCGCTAAGCGGCGCGCAGTGACGGGGCACCCCCCGCCCCCACGCCCTGACGCCGTGGACGCGGAGCCACGCGTACACACGGGCAGGCAGAAAGGAGGAGATTAGCGCGGGGCACCGGGTGGAGCGCCGCGGAACGATGACAACATAGCTTGGATGTTGAGTGACGGCACGGCACCATCGGGCGAGGCCGTGAGCAGCTCGGCGAAGGCTCGCCCAGCACTGTGGAGGCGCTGGAGTAGAGGGCCTTGACGAGCTTGGGCGGCGGCGAGGTCCGCGGCGAGATCTAAGCACCTCTGCTGGAGGGCAGCCATAGCCTGTGACAGCTCGGTTTCGCGGTCGGTGAGGGGTGGCTGCTCAGTGCCAGCAGCCGAGGGCCTCGAGACAGAGGCGAGGTCCTCGGTACGCCTGTCCATATGGTGGACTAGCGTAGTGCGGGACCCTGTACGCTGATGTCCGTCACCCTTGAAGGGTGACTGGAGGGGCCGGCGCGACCCCAGGGCTGGAGCCGCTAGGGCCGCGCCCCGAGAGGTCAGGGGAGCCGCTTCCTCTCGCTCAGCAACGAAGGAAG
Source organism: Prorocentrum cordatum (assembly GCA_963575745.1). NCBI lineage: Eukaryota > Dinophyceae > Prorocentrales > Prorocentraceae > Prorocentrum > Prorocentrum cordatum. The sequence continues at coordinate 697,105 of CAUYUJ010012113.1, read as the reverse complement.
CGTGGATGGGGCACGAGGGCCTGTCTGGTTTAGTACCCTGCGGGGGGGCTGAAGCCGCCCCCGCTGGCTGCCGGCGGTGGGGAGGCGGAGTGGTTTGCGCGGTGGGACCAGTCGTGATGCCGTGCAAGGCCGCTGAGGTCGGTCGCGTAGAAGGTTGGCGTCTCGGTGGGGCGGCATGGTCGGCAGCGTGTGGTATCGGCGGTGCGTCCTCAATGCCACTCAGTCCTCGGGGGTCGCCCAGGTCATGGTCGGCATCTTGGCGGTGGCCGATGTCATCGTATGTGGGCGTTATCGCTCTTGGGGACGGAGTCGCAGTAGGGGTCGAGAGGTTTCCCGACAGGGCGGGGTTTTCGCTGGCTGGTCCGTCGTCCAAAGCGTCCGATCCCCCACCGAAGCTGAACAGGTCATCGTCCTGCTCATCAGCGTCTTGAAAAGGAACGGCGTTGTCGTGTGGGTGCGCTGCCGCACTCAATGGCGGAGTCGGGGGCGCCGTGCGGGTGCCCGACGGGGCAGGGTTGGCGCTGGCTGGCCCGTCGCCCAGGAAGTCCAGGCCTCCACCAAAGCCGAACGGGTCGTCCTCCTGTTCGTCGAATAACACCCGTTGGGCCTCGGCCCAGAGCTCGTCGGGGTCTTGTGGGATGTCTGGTCCAGCCGCGGGTGGTGCCTGGTCAGACAGCAGGGGATTTGGTTCCATTTTGTTTAGTTCCGCAGCTGTGAACCCAGCCCTGCGGTGTGGGAGGGGGAGTGTACGATGTCTCCGCTCGTAGATGGCAACGGCGACTCCATGGAGCACGGTCGCTTGGCGGTGTCGTGCTTTGGCAGCTTCAACGATGTCGTCTGGAGGTTATGAGTACGTGCCGCCGCTGTGGCGAGGGCGTCAGCCTGACGATTGAACTCCTCCGCGATGGGCCCGATGAGCCCGAGGTCGATGCCCGTGTCGCCCTGGTGGCGAGCGACTTTCTCTACGCGGAACATGTTTGGCTTGGCCATGACACATCGGTGGACCTTTTCCCAGAACTCCACGTGCGTGCCCTGCGGAGGTGAGTGTCAGTCGATGATCCTTTGGAAGCCGTCGACCACCGCCTGGTTGTCCACGAAGACGTGTACGGGCCGTTCAGCACATGCCGTGAGGTGGACAATGGCGAGGGTCTCCGCAAGCTGTGCGTTCTGCGTGATGCCGTGAACGCGAGCACTGTAGTTCATGCGGTGGTCGATGCCGTAGTAGACGCCGTAGCCCGCTCTTGCAAGCAATGGGATGGCTTGGTTGGTGCATGCGCCGTCCGTGGCAGCGTAGACCCATGTCCAACCAGTGTCATGGTCAAGGTAGGTGGTGTAGGAGTCCTGGGCTGAAGCCGCAGGATCTCCCTCAGGTGGGGCCGCGGTATGGGCTGAGGTAGCGGGTCCCTCGCGAGGTCGGCCTGCAGGTCGAGGAGGGCTGGGTCTTCATCGAAGAGCCCGCAGTGTCTTGTGTGCGGCGGAAGACGGGCCACTGCTCGTCACTGATGAGGGTGGTGAGAGGGACTCTTTCTCGGGCCCAGCACTTGCAGTCGCGAACAGTGTGCTCCTGAGTTTCCTCTTCCTCGTCGCAGTAACGGCAGATGGGGCTGGGGTCAGCGGACGTGTTTGATCGAGATCGTCGCTGTTGGGTGTGTCCCCGCCCGACAGGTAGTTGAGGAGGAGCGCCAGCTGCCATGCGTTGCATTTGGCTGCTCCTTTCGTGCGGGCGAGCCACGTGCTGGCGAAAAGGTCGAGGCCCTGTCTGACCGAAGCCAGGTGTCCAAGGTCATGGCGCCGTGGCTAGATTTTTCTCAGAAAGGCTCTGCGTTGTGAGGCGCGCAGCATGTGAAGGAAGGCGTTTTGGGGAAGGTTCAGCCAACTGATCTGACAGCCCCAGTCGTCGTACATGATGCCAAATGTGGGCCAGGTCCAACGGAGCTGCTGAAGCGTCTGGACAAGTCGTCCAACAGGTCCTCCCCCGAAAAGGGTCTGGACATGGTGTTGGAGATCCCTGACGAGACCGCAGAGAGTGGCGTCGCGGTTGACCTGTCGCCGCAGACACAGGAAGACTTCACGCTGCATAATGGCGTCAATCTCCAGGGCGTGTCCTGGGACGCACACGGCCATGAGAGTCCAAAACTCGACCACCTGTTTCCCTTGGGGCGGATAGCCGCCTTGAGGGCATGGTTGTAGGCAGTTTTGACGGGGCCTGATGGGGCTTGAATGTCAGTGCCTGTGGTACAGACGCTGGCAGCAAGGGAGCGGGCGTGCCGCGCCTTAATACGCATCGGTGATGGGAGCTTGCCAATGCGCGGCAGGCGACTAGTCGCCCTGCGAACACGGGCGTCAGCGGTGGCCGTGAGGTTAAGCGCGGCTGGAGCCGACGCTGCCTCGGCGTTGATGTAACTTCCGACGAGCTTGAAGGAGTCGACCACGCGTAAGGGCCGTTCCGCCAAAGTGAGCTGGGTAACGGCGGTGTGAAGCTCGTCAGTGAGCTCCCACCCCGCCACTTTTCCAGGATGGATGCGTTGACCAGAAAATCGATCAAACTTGGCGGTCTCATCAAGAGATTTCTGCAACTCGGGCGCGGTGTGGGTCGTGGAGTTGCTGTCGTCAACAAAGGTAGTGCTGAGTGATCGCGGAACGTATCGATGCTGTCTCTTGGTCCAAACACACATGAGCAGCTTAATGTCGTCCAGGGACCAAGAGCTTCCCTGGAGGTGACCGTTTGTCCTGGCCAGTTCCTTAGAGTACGCGCCGTTCATGCGGATGTAGCGTTTGTGGCGACTGTAGAAGGTTCTGCGGACAGTAACGATGTCTTGGGGACACCCCGCGTGAAGCGCAAGGTTAAGGCAGATGTCCGTGATGAGGTAGTCGAAACACTTCTGTCGGTCCAGGGCAGCTCCAGCTAAGGGGAGGAGTAAGGCCCTGGCGTGTTCGATGCGCAGGGCAAGAGAAGTGCTGACGTCCCCAATAGTAGCTTTGGGAACGGCGCCAAAACTCGTGGCGTGGGTCCATCCTTTCCGCCAGTCCGTGAGGCTGCGGTAGCTGGCGCTTCCCACGCATACATCCAAACGGAAAGCACCGAGAGAAGTCGTTGGTCCGTTGGGAGTTCGCCTCGGCCTTTTCGGAGGCACGGGTTTGGCACGTGGAGGAGGGGTTCTGGGATGGTGCCAGTGCGTTGCATAGCGCGTAGGACGCGGGCGAAGAGGCGAAGAATGTCGTCGGGTAACTCCTTAGCCTCCTTAGTAGTCCAGCCGTCCAGTCCCCCCGCGCGGCGCGGTGAACGGGTGCGAATGAAGTGGATGAGGTGGTCGTCGGTAAGGTGGAAAGGGGTAGCTGGTGATGGCGTAGGCAGCTCCTGTCGGTACTCGTCGTAGAAGTCGGCCCACGTCGGCATGGCTTCGGCGCCATGTCCCGCACGTGCACGGTACCTGCCCAAGATGGGCTCCCAGGTGTCGACCATGAGCTTCAGCATGTCCTTGGTGTTAGCAACAATGGCGCTGGCAGGGAGGATGTCGGGGACTTGCGCAGGTAGTGGTTCACGAGTGTGGTCTTCGTCGCTGTCCGTGTCGGGCGAACTACCGTCGCTGGGGCTGAAGCCGCCAGCTTCGGTGTCAGCGTCGCTGTCGTCCGTGCAAGCTTCGTCAGGTTTAAAGGCGTTGGTGTCGCAGTGGAGTTGCGTATCGTCAGGAGTGGTAGGCGTGCGGAGATACGCCGTGGGCGAGCTGTCAGCAGCCCGTGCGTATATGGCCGCCTTTCGCCCGCTTGGCTCACGGACGCCCTCAGCCCATATCCTGATGCGTTCAGCTTTGGCACGGTTCGCGCGTCGCGCCAGCTCCAAGTCGAGGTGTTGGATCAAAACGTCAAGGTGCTCTCCGTGCGGCACTGGCTCGTCGGGGGACCAGGCCTCGGGGAAGTCAAGGAGAACCGTGGGGCGCAGCTTGTGGCATAAGAGGCGGGCCGCGGCCCACGTGCAGTCGATGCGCTGCGCGAGGTACGGCGGGATGGCACGGCAATCCAAGTGATGGTGCTGTCCGATGAAACGGAGCTCGCAGAGTTGCCGATGGAGCTTGCGCAGTCGGTTCATGTGTATCGTGGAAGCCCCGTAGGTGGGGAAGGCGCGGGGGACAACTGGTCGATCTTCGAAAGTGGGCGTGAGCCCGTGCATGGTGGGGGGCTTCTTTTTTGGGTGGTCGGACGGTGGAGGTGGCAGGTCGCGCAGTCGGGTGAGATGGTACTCATGACTGGCCTCGTTAGCCAGGGCGAACATGCGCTCCACGTCGTCTCGTGTGTCGGCCTGCTCCATGCGGTCCTGATATCGCTCAGCGATGAGGGTCCCTAGTGCCTGCAGCTCGTGCCCCTCATGAGCTCCATCGTCGGGCGGATAGGGCGTGGGGGCAAGAAGACGTCGGGCCGTATGGTCGAGGCGACTGAGGTCAAGCGTGACCTGCAGGCCAACATGGGACTTCGCTGGCAAGTCAAGCAGATAACAGAAGTCGGTGACAAGGGATCGCGCCGCTTGGTTGGCAATGATATAATCGATGCGCGAAGTGCGGGGGCACTTGGTGACGCGGTCCCAGTCAGGGATATTGCCGTAAGGGTGCATGGTGTGGTCTGGTGTGCCCTCAGCAACGTTGAACCATCCGTGCTGCAACATGTGCAGAAGGTGTGGATTGTCGTCGATGTTCGTATTGGCGTCCATGCAGATGAAGTAAGGGGCTGAGCCGACCCTAGCGGCGGCGCAGTCAGCGAGCCGAAAAAGAGCTGTGCTGTCTCCTCCAGCAATCCCGTAGAGGCTCGCTATGTAGATCCCCGCGGGCCCGTGGTTGTTTCGTCGCCGCCTGCGGCTGTGTTGAGTGCAGAGCGGGAGAAAGACCTCGTGCCATCTTTTCTTGGCCTTGAGGGCGGCGATACAGGGCGCATTGTCGTCGACAGTGGAGTCGACAATGGCATCCTTAGAGAGGATGGCGACCCCTCCCGAGGCGCCAGTGCTGCCCACAACGGTGTGGTCAGTGCCGCCGTGGGCAGCTCTGCGCTGGGCACGCGCCAGATCAAGGTCAGGTCCAAGACTGGCGTGGTATCCTCCGTGGAGTGAATTGGCAGCGCTGGTAGCGATGGCTTGCCTAGTCGGCTTGGCATGTCGGGTCTCCTGCAATGCTATGACTGCGGCGTTGTGGTCGACACCAAGGGCAGTGATGGTTGGCCAATTCGCTGAGAGACTGGTGATGTTAAGGCTGACGAGGTGTATGGAGCGACCTGGCCCGTCCCCATCGGTGGAACTGGGGTTTGCACGCCCCGCACGGTGAAGGTCCGCTTGACCCTCACCCAGGTAGGAGGCTTGGCCACAGTAGGAGCTCATGGCGTTCCTATGGATTAGCTTGACCGGGGCTGAAGCCGCCGTCAGGCCAGAAATATAGGCGGGACACGGTCGGCACTGCGCCAGGGGGGGTTCATAAATGTCAGTATAAATGTTACGAAAATTCCTCCTCACTCCAGCACCGTAGGGGACGAGGGGAGGAGAGGTGAGACGGCAGCAGAGGGGGAGGGAGGCGACTCCTCGATCCGTCCTGCCGAGCACAAAAACAAAAGCGAACCAGCGGCGGCGGCTAGGCGCGGCGGCGGCACAACGCACGCGCATGTACTGCGCACGCGACACCGATGGTCCCTCCTGCGGTGGCGCGCCCGCCCCGTCAGTATCTTGATGAGCAGCATCTGGTGGAACAGCTCCAGCAGCACGGTCGGAGGCCTGGCGCTGGGCCTCGTCCAGGCCCGCTGCCGTGAGGCCCACGTTGCGGACAGGGCTGATTCCCCGCGGGGCCGCCGCTGCCGCAGCAGCCGAGGTGGCGGGGGCTCCGCCCCGACTCTGAGGTGTGAGCGGTGAGCCCCCGCCGAAACCCGCCACAAGGTTCTTGACACGGTACTTGTTCTTGAACGGGTCGAAGGTTGGCGCCTCGTCGATGGGGACGATCACGCGGGTGGGCAGCGGCGGCTCGTGGTCCGTGGACGGCGTCGGCGAGAGGTCGACCTGGCCAGGATCAATGACGCTGGCTCCGAAACGTGGCACCACTTCGGGGGCTCGGCCGTCGGCCTGAGCCTCGCGAGGCGGCGAGCTCGTGGAGCTCCCTGGGGCCTTGCGTGAACTGTGGCGGCTGCAGGTCCTGCTGCGCGGGACGCGCCCGCCCGTGTGGCGGTCGCGTGGCGAGGTCGCCTGCGCATTAGCACGCTCGGAATCCGCCCTGCTCGGGGATCGGATCGGCGCCGCGCAGGGTGATGGGCTGGGCTGGCGAGAGGCGCTTATGCCGCCTTCCGCCGTGGCTGTGGCCTGGTCGGGGTCGACCGCGTCGGGGCGGGGGCTGACGTGGTGGGCGCTTCCCTCGCTGTGCCGCGGGGAGGCGCTGTGATGCGCCTGGATGTGCGTGAGGACGAGCGGGGTAAGCGGCTGCCTCTCCCGCTCAGGTGGGGCAGGGTTTGCCTGGGCAGGGCGCAGTGCTGCAGCTACGTTTGGCGGGGGCGTGTGCTGGCGAGGTTGCCAAGCGCGCACGTTCGCATCACGCCATCCTTCGGGGCGCCCAGCCCTGCCACGGTTTGTTGCAGCCCCCTGGGCTGACGCCGCAGGGGTTATCACTGCGGGCTGGTTGCTGGAGGAGCCATCCTGTCGGCCTGAGTAAAGGCCCCAGGCGCGCGTAGACCCTGGCACTGGCGAGGTGGCCCTTAGGGCCTGCACGGGTGCACGCGGGTAGCCGATGACCGCTGGGTGTACCCTAGCAGGGGGGGCGTGGCCGTAGCTGGAGGCGGCTGCTCCAGCAGCCGCGGGCCTGGCGCCTATGGGGCCACGGTAGTAGGCGGCAACCCCGTCGTAGGCCGTGTTGCCGCCTGTCGGGACTCGCGCAGGGGAGCGGTAGCGTGGCGTGCCGTGCTGTCCTGCGTCACGTTGGTCCCGCTGCTGGATGCGCTGCTAACCCGAGAGAGAGAGAGAGGGAGAGAGAAAGAGAGAGAGAGAGAGAGAGGGAGAGAGAGGGAGAGGGAGAGAGAGAGAGAGAGATAGATACATATATATATAGAGAGAGAGAGATATAGAAAAAACAAAAAAAAAACGGAAGAGACAGAGAAAGAGAAGAGAGAGAGAGGAGAGGAGAGAGAGAGGAGGAGAGAGAGAGAGAGAGCGAGAGAGAGAGAGGAGAGAGAGGAGATAGTATGGAAAAGAGGAGAGTCAGCAGAGAGAGAGGAAAAAAAAAAAAAAAAAAAAGAGAGAGAGAGAGAGAGAGAGAGAGAGGAGAGAGAGAGAGAGAAGAAAAACAAACAGAAAATAAATACAGAAGAGAGAGAGAGAGAGGAGAGGAGAGAAGAGGAGAGAGATGAAGAGAGAGAGAGAGAGAGAGAGAGAGAGAGGAGAGAGAACAAAAAAAAGACGGGCGTTGCGGGGGGGGGAGGGCTAGGCGGGGCAGAGAGAAAGAAGGAGGCCCGCCGTCCCACCCGATCGGGCTGGCGGAGTTTTGCATTCGCGTGTTGGATCCCAAAAGATTGTTGCCAGACCACAGCCGTTGCGCGCAATGCCTGAACAAGATAATGTCTCTGCCTGTCGGCGCGCCGTGCCTCGCCCGCCTCGCCCCCCCACCCCCGCCGCCCCAGGGCCACTCCGGCCTCCCCCATCCCAGGGCCCCCACCCCTCCCAGGGCTCGGTCGAGAACCCGCCCGAGTGGCGGCACCGCGGCGCCTCACGACCTGGGGGCCGCCAGCAGGCGGTCCGCGGATCAACGTCTTGACTCTCGGGGATCGCGCAGTGCCACTTGCTCCGCGTTTGGCGGAGCTCGTAGAGGAGCACCACAAGATGTTTATCAGTCTTTATGGCGTTCGCTGTGCCAAGATCAAGGCACATCTCGTACACCACGTATGGAGTCTACGGCGCCCCCGCCGCGACCACCCCCCCTCCCCCTCGCCCCCCCCTTCCCAGAGTCATCTGCCACCCCCCCCCGCCCCCGCCGCGCGTGCACGCGCGCGCAGGCGCGCGCGCACACAGACACACGCACACACACACACACACACACACCACACCACACACACACACGCGCACGCACGCACGCACGCACGCACGCACGCGCACACACACATACACACACACACACACCACTCCACCACGCCCATCCCCGCAGTAAGCCCACCCGTCGCTTTCCCGAAGCCTGTCTTGGACCCCCCCTTGTAGGGGGCGGTTCGCGTATCCCGCAGAACCTTCAAGCTCTTAGAGTCAATTTGAATTGCTTTAGCAACGAACGCAGAAACAGACTGTTGAAAGCTGTGCTAACACATTTTCGGGGCGTCCGCAACGACGACCCAGGAAGACCGATTCTCGGCAGATTGTTGCTAGATTTTGAAGAGCGCATCTCGCAGGCCCCTTGTCAGGCGAGGGCTCTCTCGGGCGTCGTCAAGGACGCTCCTGAACTCATCGGCATGTTTAGTTCTGGTTTGGCAGTTCCGCCTTCGAGGGCGTCCGTTTCCAAATCAATGAGGTGGGAGAGAGGTGTTCTGCGGCTGAATGACGTACTCTCGATTCGGCCCAATGCCAATATCTTCGTCCAGGCCGCTGGCTTTGTCGACCTTCGTTTTTCTGATAATCCCCACGTGCCCGAGTGCATGGTGGTCGCCGTGCAGTGCCGCCCACACCCATCCAGCCCAGGTTTGTGGGCAGCACGTGGGCCCGCAGGCCTTTTCACCCTTGATGATGTGGAAGACGTCCACATGAAACTGAACGAAGAAGGCGGTTACTTTCGCCCGATCTTTCGAGACATCTAGCCGCTTTTCGGCATGTGCACTGTGGACGTGCTGGGCTGCAGTCGAAAAGTGCGACAGGGGGGCGGGTGAGGCGGCAGAGGACGGGGGTGGGGAAGATGAGGATGGAGGAGATGGCAACCAGGAGGAGGAAGACGGCGGCGGCACGAGAGCATCGCATGCAAAGCCGACTTTTCTCGGCGATGCGCCAATCACGACGCCAGCCGCCTGGCATTGGCGTTGGGGAGTGGGGCGGCCCCGTCCTCGCCTTTCTTCTTCTCCTTGACCCCCCCCCCCTCATTTCGCTTTCTCATCCTTCCCCCTCCGATCGCCCCCGCACGCCTGCCAATTTCACTTTCCGATCCTCGCAATCCCCTCTACTCCAGCATCTGCTGTCTGCCCGCGCCCAGCCGACCCCCCCGACGCCCATCTTTCGACGGCGACGGCGGCGGCGCCACAGGCCATTCGTTTCTCGAGCCTCCAGTGAGATGGATCGATACGACTACGGCCCCCCAATTTACGGCCCAATCGCTGTAGTTCGGCACAAGTTGGCCCATGGTTCCCTGACGGCGGCGCAGTCCCGCCAAATCCACTCGGACACGTGGTGCAGAGCGTGCGTTCGAGACCGCGGCCGCGGTGCTGGTAGGGAACTCACTCTCACTGGCAGGTCGTCCTTGATTCAAGTAGCTTACGACGTGACGATTTCGACGATCGCTTCGAACGGCACGGGCGGAGCTCGAAAGAATTCGGAACCGTGGTTCGTGGACGCGGACCAGTACGCCTTCGATGACTTGGCCAACGCATTCGCGCCCATCGAGCCCCGCTGTCAAGGACAGCGCCCGCGGGGCGATGGGGGGGTGGATAGGGGGCTGAGGCGGGGGGGGGGGTGGGAGGGTGAAGGAAGGAGGATCCGATGGTTTTTAGAAAGCAGTTTCTTGACCATCAATGTTTCGGGCTGTCTCAAAGGGCTCTGGGGGGGGGGGCGGTGGTGGAAAGGGCGCCCAGGCGGTTCCAGGATCGGGCGCGCGTCCATGCATGGGGCCACCTCAGAAGAGGGCTTGAATCATAACCGAGCTTGATAAGGCTGCCCCTCCATCTCCCCTCGCACACCGCCCGCGCTGCCTCGGCGTCGGCCCTGCGCCAGCGCAGGACGCCTCCTGGGCCGCGCTGGGCACCCTCACGAGCAGCGCTGCGATGTCAGCTACCACGAGGCCTCTGCGAGGGGCCGTCGCGGGCTGGGCACGAGGGCGAGGGTGGCGAGGATGGCGAGGCTAGCTAGGGGGCGGAGCGGCAAGGGTGAGTTCGTGGATAGGGCGGGGCAGCGTGAATCACGAGGACTTGTCGGATGCGTCGGCGGCCCCACAGGTCAGGGTTTTCAATCGGGGCGTCCTGGGGGGCCCTGAGGGGCCCTGAGTTATCTGGCTCCGAGGCCCAGCCCCCATTGGTCGATCCTCGCGATGCGGGGGTGGCCACCAGGTCGCAGGTGGCCCCCGCTGCCGTCTCCATGGTTTCGGTGAGGCCCGTAGCCGCTCGGGGCAGGGCCTTCCCCCTCCCCGCCACCACCTACACCCCCTCCCCGCGCCACCAGAATGTGCCCTCAAGGAGCGTGTCCGATGCCGAACGGACGAGTGCCGAGGGTGCGAGGACGAGGCGGAGGTTGGGAGGAGGACGAGGCCGACGATGCCTCGCAAGAGGGCCCCGCACCACCCCCCCCCCCCCACCACCACCACCACCACCACCACCACCACCACCACAACAACAACAAAAAACACCTGCACTGCTGCTGACCCTCCTCCTCCCCCTCCTTCTCCTCCTCCTCCTCTTCCTCTTCCTCATCATCCCCATCCGTATCCTCCCCTCCCCGCCCTATCCCTCCCCCATCCCCCCCCCATCCCCTCCCCGCCCTATCCTCCTCCCCGCCCTATCCCTCACCGCATGCCCTCCCTCCCTCCCCGATCCCCGCCATCTATCCTTTACCCTCCTCCGCGGCCCCTCCGCTGCCCGAGCTGGGCGCCCCCCCATCCACCCCTGGCCGCCGTCGCCGCCGTCGTCGCGTCGCTGTCTTGCCGCCTCGGCAGGCCACGGCAGCAACGCTATGGTATTCGGCTCCTGCAGCTGGAACCTGGCCAGGAGCGCCGAGCCCGCCCGCCGCTTCGCGCGCGCGGGCTCGGGTCAGCATCTAGGGATCGAGAGGGGGGTCGTGGCGCAGCAGGGAGCGGCGCCGCTTTCGCTGTAGGAGCGGTGAGGGGGGGGTAGGATACGGGAGGAGATTGAAAAGGAGACAGGGGGATGGGCATGAGGAGGCTGCGGAGGAGGGCGATGCCGAATACAAGAGCTGCGCGACGGCGACGGCGACGATGGCGACTGTGATCATTGGCCCTACCCGAAGCCTCATCTCAGTCTTTTCCTGGCCAGCCTTATTGTGTTACGGTGGGCTCATCGGCCCTACCCGAAACCCCATCACAGCTTGTTCCTGGCCAGCCTTATTGTGATATTCCTGTCCCTGCCCGTAGCCCCATCACTGCATTGTCGCATCGCGGGCAATGGTGGCAGCCTGATTGTGTCATGACGGATTCGTTGTCCCGTGCCCGTAACCCCATGACAGTCGGTCTTGGCCAACCTCTCTGACTTCGACCCCCGCTTCCTCCTCTTCCTCCTCATGCGCGGTTGGTCTACCCATCGCACTTGAGTTGCCCCCCCGATGTTCACGCCCCCCCCTCCCCCCCTGCCCCGCGCCCATCCGTAGCCGTTTTGGCCCAGCATTCGGGGCAATTGCGATCGTAGCCGCGATCGGTCTTTGCCAAGCGCAATTGTTCTTCATTTTCGGGATGGCGGAAAGTGACGCCGCCGTTGTCGCTGTTGAGCAGGCCGCCCTCTGTGTGAAAGGGGAGCTGTCCTTCGGTGAGTGCTACCTCTGCATGTGCAAGATCATGACCGAGGCAGAGAAAATGACAGTCAAGCCAGCGACGGACACTTGCAAGGAGCTATGCTGCCACTACAGGTGCAACGCCCTCAAGAAGCGCGTGTCCGTCCAGCGCTCAGGGGCTTCTGGATTCGAGACGTGGGTCGAGCTGGACGAGCAGACCCGCAGTCAGTTCTACAAGGACGCGCAGGGTCTCTACGGGGCCGACCTCTTTAAGCGCATGACGGAGGCTTGCGAGACGAAGCGTACCGAGGGGAACGAGGCCGCGTTCACCGAGCACGGGGACTTCGTCCTCATCGAGGATGCGGCGGAGTTGCCTCAATTCCGCAGCAAGCCCGAGGCGTTCGGGAGGCTCAAGGCGAACGCACCGCGGAAAACATGTGAGTTTTCAGGGCTGGGGTACATCTACATACCGCAATATAAATTTGCCAACGTCCAGAGCAGGAAGGACGAGCGCATCAACAGCAGGGTGGTCACGGGCGAGAAGGACATCAAGAACCCCAAGAAGCCCAAGGAGCCCAAGGCGCCCAGGGAGCCCAAGGATCCCAGGGAGCCCAAGAAGAAGTCGCTGCCCATTGCCGTCGTGAAGAAGTCCGATGCCATTCAGGAGCGCATGACCGAGGCAATCATGTACACCGCCAAGATGTTGCTCATTGCCAAGAGCCCAGAGGCACGTGACTTCGTGTCGAAGAAGATGGTTGAGAAGTCAGAAGGTATACAGGCCAAGCTCGAAGCGTCCCAGAAGGCGTTCGAGGAGCTGCTCAACTCGGAGCCCCTTCCCACGAAGGAGGCCGTTACCGAGAAGATGGACGCCATCAACATCGAGTTGGACGAGCACGCCGACATCTCTACGAAGCTCGACGGCGGAGGGGGGCATGCAATCGCGCCGTCTGCCCCCATCCTACTCCCCCTGCTCCTCCGCATCAACATCCTCGTTCTACGTTTCCAACTCCGCCTCGTCCTCCCCCGCCTCCTCATCCCCCCCCTCCCCCTCCTCCCCCTACTCCTCCTTCTCCTCCTCCATCTCCCCCCTACTCACCTTTCTTTTCTAGGTCGGCGAGGAGGGAATGGCGGCGGAGAGGGGCAATGGGATGATGGCATGGTTGTGGAGATGAGGAGGCACGGTTGTGGAGAGGTTTTTGAGTTTTGGAGCGTGTTATTCTGTGAGTTCGAGGGGTCGGGGGAGGACGGCCCCCCCCCCCCCCCTCCGCCTCCCACCGCTGCCCTGCAAGCATGCTGGAGGGCATCGCGGGGCCTGTCCTGGAGCAGCTGCCGCGCGGGGCCGAGGGGGATGCCGAGTTGGATCCTGCGGCTGCTGAGCCTGATCAGGCGGGGGGCTCAAGGTTCCCAAGCGCAGTGCCACCGCAGTCGGTCGGTGATACGATCGAGGAAATCTTTGACCAGGGTCTTAGCTTTGAAGATGTACAGGCATATGCGAGGGCGGCCAACTCCGAGATCCACGCGCGTCCCGATTGCATCGGAGGCGCGCCGTCGCCAACCCTGACCGCTCGTTCGCACGGCGCGCTCTCGGCCCCAGCGATCGGGGTAGCATGCGGGGGGGCGCTCTCTGAGGTCGACGCGGCAGGCGACTCCGCTTGCGCGCGCGGCGCTAAGAGGGCGGCCCCAGAGGTCGGTGGTGGCACGCCGCGCCGCAGGGTGTCCATGGGCTCCAAGTCCACTGGCGGCGCGCCCCCTTGCGGCACGCCCCCTGGCGGCAAGGGCCGCGGCAGGGGCAGGGCGAAGGGCGGCGGCAGAGGCAAGCCGAAAGTCAGCGCCAAGGCGAAGGGCAGGGCCAAGGCGGCCAGGAGTGCTTGACAGGCCTGAGCGCGTCGAGGAGAGAGACGCTCGAGCGACGCCTGAACTCCGCGTGACGCAGTGAGTGAGCCAGCCATGTGTGGGAACGCTGCTTCAGTGCGCTAAGCCCAATCGTTCGAGGTTGCAGCGATTTTTGTGCCGTGCGATGGCCTGCTCGTTGCATGGCCCCATGCGCGTGTATTTGCTCAGGTGCTCGCACCTCAGATCTGACTGACAGGGTGCTCGCACCCATCGCATCCGCGCGGCGCTTGCGCCAACCACGCTCCTTCAGCAGGAAAACATCATCCTCGATTTGCCACCCCCTCTCAGTCTTACCCTCCTGATCCACCATCACCACTCGCACGATCGCGGCACGCAGCTGTTCGGTAACCTTCCAATCGAGGAAACTGCAGGGGTATCACCTAGGTATCACCTCCAGCGTCTTGCAATGAACTGCACAGGGTATCACCGAGTATCACTTCGACAATGTATCAGGTATCAGCCTCAATCAGCGTTCTCAACGTCGAGGGTATCACCGAGGGTATCACCACGTATCACCTCCCTCCACCTCTGCCTCCTCCTGGATCCTTGGCTGGCTGCTCGTGCCACCTTTCGGGTTCACCCTGTACGGACGTGCAATGTAACGAAGTGCTGCGCATAGGTACGTGCGTGTGCGTGTGTGTGTGTGTGCAGGTGCCTCTCTCCCTCCCCCTCGCCGCCCCGCACTTCCGCTCACCCGCCCATCCCTCTCGCTCCTCCCCCGCCAGCCTTCCTTTTCCCCTGGCCCCAGCCCCGTCCGATGCTCCTGCCCTGCCTCTTCTCCCCCATCCCCCTCCCACGTCCCACTTCCATTTCCCACGTGTCCCTCCCTCCCACCCTGTCTCTCCATCTTTGCAAACGCGCCCCCAGGAGACGGCGGTGGCGATGCTGGCGAAGGACTCCCGCGATGCCGCGGGGCGGGGCCTCGCTCTGCTCGGCGACTAGGGGCGGGTCCAGACCTGTCGGGCCCGCGACGGGGGGAGGCGCGGGAATGGCTGGGGTGGATGGAGCAGGGGCAGAGGTTGGCCAGGGTGACCTTTCAAGCAAAACAACGCAGCTGCGACAAGAGGGCCCCAGTATGGAGACAACTATGGACCCAGGTGCCCCAAGTACCGTGGGGCGAACCGCTCAAGAGGGGGGGTCAGGCAAGGCTCGGGTGGGTGGGGTACCGTGAGGTTGGGGTTTATGGGTGCTGTGGTGCTGGGGTCGTCGTCGTCGTCGTCGAACGGCGGCGTGGCTGAGGTCAGCGTGCCCGAGACGAGTGCAAACGAACTCTTAGTTTGGAGCAGGAGCCTCGCGAACCACACGGTACCCCGAGCCTCGCTGGCCCCACGGTACCCCGAGCCTCGCGAGCCTCATGGTACCCCGAACTTCACAATACCACCGTGCCCCGAACCTCTCGGCCCCCTTCACGGTACCCATAGATGCCTGCCTCACGGTACTCCCACCTGCACGGTACCCATGCGCCTTCAGGTTCACGGTACTTCTGACCTCACGGGGCCCTCTCAGTGCCCCCAGCCGCACGGCGCACGGTGACCTCAAGGTACCCCCTCTAAGGCGAGGTACACGGTAACCTCAAGGTACACGGCGCCCTCAAGGCACATGGTAACCTCAAAGTACACGGTAACCTCGCGGCCCGCACGGCACACGGTAACCTCAAGGTACCCCCAAATAAGGCGATGCACACGGTAACCTCAAGGTACACGGTAATTTCAAGGTAAATTTTAATTTCAAATTACACGGTAACCTCGCGACCCGCACGGCACACGGTAACCTCAAGGTACCCCCAAATAAGGCGAGGCACACGGTAACCCCAAGGTACACGGCAATTTCAAGGTAAATTTTAATTTCAAATTACACGGTAACCTCGCGACCCGCACGGTACACGGTAACCGTGAGGGTCGCGAGGTTCGAGAAGTTTGGGGTTTGTGGCCTCCCCCAAACGGTCGCCTTCGCATCGCAAACGCCAGCAGGCGGCGTAGGAGGATAGCGCGCGGGATCGGCGGAGACCTCTTGGAAGACATCCGTGCCGTTTTCGTTGATCTTCCGCACTTTCTCGCACGTCCACAAGACCTCGGGAAAGGGGGTTCGGGCAAGCTCGGGCGAGCGGCAAGGGCCGCGGGGAATTGGAGTAGGAGGGCGGGCCTTCACGAAATCTTCCAAGGTCTCGTCCCAGTGCCACTCATAATAGGACGCTTTCCACTGTTTGACGAATGTCTTGGTGTTCTCGTCGTACCAAGACCTCCCTCGTCCACCCCCTCCGCTTCCTCGCCCTCCCTCCCCCTCCCCGCACTCGCTCCCTCAATTTCTCTCTCGGCACCCCTCCCCCCTTTCCACTTCCTCCTCTCCAACCCCCCTCCCCTTCCCCCCCCTGCCCCCCCCCCGCCCTCCCTCCGCGCGCGCCCCGCCCCCTCCTCGCAGCAGGGACAGGAGCCGAAGTTGATGCCGCAGGTTTGCGCTTCGCCATCGCTTCGAAGGGGGGGGGGGAGGTCGAGGGGGGGGAGCGGGTCGGCGGTCGGCGAGGGCAC
>CAUYUJ010012113.1:658558-673558 GCA_963575745.1 Prorocentrum cordatum | reverse complement strand
AGGATACGCAGGAGGGGGATGGGGAGGAAAGGGAGGAGGAGGATGAGGAGGAGAGGAGGAGAAGGAGGAGGAGGAAGAAGAGGAGGAGGAGGAGGAGGAGGGTGAGGAGGAGGAGGAGGAGGAGGAGGAGGGAGGAGGAGGAGGAGGAGGAGGATGAGGAGGAGGAGGAGAGGGAGGAGGATGAAGAGGAGGAGGAGGAGGAAAGGGAATCCAAGACTACGCTCGGATGCTGCCCAGCTGCCCAGGCTGGTGTGCGAGGCATCGCCCGCTCTGCCCAGCATCATCGCCCGCGCTCAGGCAGGCTGGAGTGACCGCATCATCCTCGTCCGCATCTCGGGGTGGGGGTGGGGGTGGGCGGGGCCCTGTTTGGGATCCATGTGTAACTTTTGCTAACTACCGCTAACTGTTGCTAACTTTTGGTAATTGGATTGCAGTTGCATTCGCAGTTGCATGTGCGTTGTGGACACATTGTAAAATCTTACATCGTTTTGTATGTGGGTTAGATGTTGTTGCGGGGAATCTGCAAGTGCAGTTATGAGTGAGTTACAACGGCCGCAACGGGCTGCAACAGGTTGACAACTGCCAGAAGATATAAACAGTTAGCAATGCATTGGGTTAGATATATCTTGAGATGTCCTGATTATAACATGACTTCCAATGGTTATATCAATGATACATCATGACTTACAAGAGGGCTAACGCCGAAACGCGCAAAGGGGACCCCCGGGTTCCAGAGGAAGAGGGCGGCAATTTTCCACAGTGAAGCGGCGGTGGATCACGCTCTCTCTCATATATATATATATATATATATATGTATATATACATATATACGTATACATATATACGCATTGCCCCGGCAACTGGGGTTCCCAGTTTGAGCCGGCGCCGAAGACGCTATTTGAAGACGCTATTCTTTTGCGAAGACGCTATAGGTGAAGACGCTATTCTTTGTGAGGAAGCTAATCCCGGTGAAGACGTTGAAGACGCTATTCCGGGTGAAGACGCTATTCCTGGTGAAGGCGCTTTTCCGGGTGAAGACATTATATTCTTTGTGAAGACGCTATTCCCGGTGAAGGCGCTACTCCCTGTGAAGACGCGTTCTGCGGACACATGCAGCGCTGCCCTTATGAAGACGTTACTCCCTATGAGAACGCTATTCCCGTTGAGCGCGCTATTCCCTGTGAAGACGATATTCTGGGTGAAGACGCTATTCCCCGTGAAGACGCTATACTCCTTGTGAAGACGCCTTTCCCGGTGAAGACGCTATTCCGGGTGAAGAAGCTATATTCCTTGTGAAGACGCTATTCCGGATGAAGACGCTACTCCCCATGAAAACGCGATTCCCAGTGAAGACGCTATTCTGGGTGAAGACGTTATTCTTTGTGAAGTCGCTATTCCCTGTGAGGACGCGATTCCCGGTGAAGGCGCTATTCCTGGTGAAGACTCTATTCCCAATGAAGACGCTATGCCCCATGAAGACGCACTTCCCGGTGAAGACGCTATTCCGGGTGAAGACGCTATTCCCCGTGAAGACGCTACTCCCTGTGACGACGATATTCCCGGTGATTCCCGATGAAGACGCTATTCCTGGTGACGACGGTATTCCCGTGAGCACGCTATTCCGGGTGAAGACGCTATTCCCGGTGAAGACGCTATTCCGGGTGAAGACGCTATTCCCGGTGAAGACGCTATTCCCTTTGAAGACGCGTTCTGCGGACACAGACAGCACTTCCTTGATGAAAACGCTACTCCTTATGAAAACGCTATTCCCTGTGAAGGCGCTATTCTTTTGTGAAAACGCTATTCCGGGTGAAGACGCTATTCCCGGTGAAGACGCTATTCCGGGTGAAGACGCTATATTCTTTGTGAAGACGCTATTCCGGATGAAGACGCTATTCGCTGTGAAGATGCTCCTTCTCCCCACCCGGCCCAGTAGTCAACGCGTTCTTCTCCCAATTGTAATTTGAAATTGCCATTTTGCTTTACGCTCCCCGTGCCTAACACAACGCGCGCCCCATCTGCTGTGCGACACCCTCTGCTAGGCAAGACCCCTCCCAAAATTGATAAAAAAAAAACCCTTGGTGCTAGATGCGCCCCTTTGCTGTGCAGCGCCCTCTCTAAGGTGAGCCTCTCTGCTGTGCGGCACCTTCTGCATGACCCTTCCCCAAGTTAGTGAAAACAGGATCCTTGGTGCTTGATGTGCCCCATCGGCTGTGCGGCACTTTCTGCTGGGCAGGATTTTCCCCAAGTTGATATAACAAACCCGTGATGTTAGACGTGCCCCATGTGCTGCGCGGCGCCCTCTGCTAGGCAAGACCCCTCCCCAAGTTGACCAAGTCAAAAGAATCCTTGGTGCTGGACGTGCCCCTTTGCTGCGCGGCACCCGCTGATAGGCAAAAACCCTCTCCAAGTTTATTCAAAAAGAGTCGTTGGTGCTAGGCGTGCCCCATCTGCTGTGCGACACCCTCTGCTAGGCAAGACCTCTCCCCAATTTGCTTTAAAAAGACTGTTTGGTGCTAGACGTGCCCCATCTGCTGCGCGGCACCCTCTGATAGGCAAGACCCCTCCCCAAGTTGATTAATAAAACAATCATTGGTGCTACACGTGCCCCATCTGTTGTGTGGCACCTTTTGTTGGGCAATGGCCCTCCCCAAGGTGATCAAACAAGAGTCATTGGTGCTAGGCGTGCCCCACCTGCTTAACGGCACCTTTTGCTAGGCAAGAACATTCCCCATTTTGTTTAAATCAAAAATCTTTGGTGCTAGACGTGCCCCATCTGCTGCACGGCACCTTCTGTTAGGCAAGACCCCTCCCCCAAATTGGTTAAACAAAGAGTATGTGGTGCTAGACGTGCCCCATCTGTTGTGTGGCACCCCTTGTTAGGCAATGGCCTCCCCCAAGTTGAGTTTAACAAGAATCCTTGGTGCTAGGCGTGCCCCATCTGTTGTGCGGCACCTTCTGCTAGGCAGTGGCCCTTCCCCGAGTTGATTAAAACAAATCCCTGGTGCTGGATGTGCCCCTTTGCTGTGCGGCGCCCTCTCCAAGGTGAGCCCCTTTGCTGTGCGGCACCTTCTGCTGGGCAAGACCCCTCACCAAGGTAATTTCAAACGCATCCCTGCTGCTAGACATGCTCTGTTGCTGTGCGGCACCTTTGCTAGACAATACCCCTCGCCAAGTTGGTTGAAACGGAATTGTTGGTGCTGGACGTGCCCCTTTGTTGTGCGGCACCCTCTGATAGGCAAGAACCTTCCCCAAGTTGATTAAACAAGACTCATTGGTGCTAGGCGTGCTCCACCTGCTGTGCGGCACCTTCTGCTAGACAAGACCCTTCCCCAAGATGATTAAACAAATCCTTGGTGCTAGACGTGCCCCATCTGCTGTGTGGCACCCTCTGCTAGGCAATGGGCCTCCCGAAGTTGAAAAAAAAGAATTATTGGTGCTAGGCGTGCCCCACCTGCTGCGCGGCACTCTCTGATAGGCAAGACCCCTCCCCAAGTTCATTAAGAACGAATCTTTGGTGCTAGACGTGTTCCATCTGCTGTGTGGCACCTTTTGTTGGGCAATGGCCCTCACCAAGTTGATCAAACAAGAGTCATTGGTGCTAGGCGTGCCTCACCTGCTTAACGGCACCTTCTGCTAGGCAAGACCCTTCCCCAAGTTGTTTAAAACAACAATCTTTGGTGCTAGACGTGCCCCATCTGCTGAACGGCACCTTCTGCTAGGCAAGACCCCTCCCCAAGTTGATTAAGAACGAATCTGAAGAGGCCCCAAAACGGCCCCTCAGGAGGCTTCAAAACAGCTTCCAAAAGTTGATAAACAAAGAATATGTGGTGCCAGACGTGCCCCATCTGCTGTGTGGCACCCTTTGTTAGGCAATGGCCCTCCCCAAGTTGATTTAAACAAGAATCCTTGGTGCTAAGCGTGCCCCATCTGTTGTGCGGCACCTTCTGCCAGGCAACACCTTCCCCCAAGTTGATTTAAAAAGAATCCTTGATGCTAGATGTGCCCCTTTGCTTTGCGGCACCCTCTCCAAGATGAGCCCCTTTGCTGTGCGGCACCTTCTGCTGGGCAAGACCCCTCCCCAAGTTAATTTCAACATAATCCCTGGTGCTAGACATGCCCTTTTGCTATGCGGCACTTTTGCTAGGCAAGACATCTCGCCAAGTTGATTAACATAGAATAGTTGGTGCTGGACATGCCCCTTTGCTGTGCGGCACCCTCTGATAGGCAAGAGCCCTTCCCAAATTGATTAAAACAATTCATTGGTGCTAGGCGTGCCCCATCTGTTGTGCGGCACCTTCTGCTAGGCAAGACCCCTCCCCAAGTTGATTTAAAAAGAATCCTTGGTTCTAGATGTGCCCCTTTGCTGTGCGGCGCCCTCTCCAAGGTGAGCCCATCTGCTGTGCGGCACCTTCTGCATGACCCGGCACCCTCTGATAGGCCAGAGCCCTTCCCAAGTTGATTAAATCATAATGATTGGTGCTTGGCGTGCCCCACCTGCTGTACGGCACCTTCTGCTAGACAAGACCCCTCCCCAAGTTGATTAAGAACGAATCTCAAGAGGCCCCAAAACGGCCCCTCAGGAGGCTTCAAAACAGCTTCCAAAACCCTGACGAGAAACCTCCCAAGAGCTCCCCAAACGAAATCCAGGAGGCCTTGGACCCGCAACCCAGCCCCATCGGGCGGCGGCGGCCGGCGGCGGCGGGGGCGGCCGACGAGAAACAGGTTTCTCGTCGGGCTCTTGGATGGTGTTTTGAAGCCTCCTGGGGGACCGTTTTGAGGCCTCTTAGGGCCTCGTGTGGTCTTCTTTGGGGCCTCATGGGGTTTCCTGGGTGTTTCCCGAGGCCTCCCAGGCCCTTCTTGAGGCGGAATGCCCCAGGAGCCCGCGGGATGGATCCGTTGGAAGCGTGTCACCGGTGCTGCGCGGTCCGGATGCCTTACAGCTCCCCGACCTGTCCTTGACGATGGTTGCGGCGAAGGCCAGGGTAACCAGTTGGGAGGCAGGCGGCAAGTTGCAGATCAGGGAGCGGCACGCCAACCTGCATTCCCACGCGAATCATTCCGATGAAGCCTCTCTCGCACGCACCGGATGGCTGCGCAAATGGATCAATGAGTCCATTCTTTCAGCCCTTGTCGCTGCTGCGTCCGCGGTGCGCGCCGCGCGGGACAGGGCGGCGCCCCACCCTCGCTGGCGCCGGAGGGAGGGATGGCAGAAGCATGCCGTGGCCCAGCTTCGTCTTGCACGATTCGGCGCGGCAGGGGCAACTGCTCTCCCCGCACTGGCCCGCTGCCTGGCGCGATGGCCTGTGCAGCGAGTCGTGGGGGAGAAGTGTCAGCCCCGCGTCTGGGCCGCCGTTTTGCGCCTCTGGTGTCGCGGTTGGTGCACGAGTGCGCGCTTCGGCGGCGATGGTTCCTGTCGCTTTGGCTGCCGCGCAGGTCAGGACAGCCTTCGCCACCTAGCCTTCTGCCCTGTCGTGCGCGCCCTCTCTGGCGCCGCCTCTCCCCCAGCGGCGCTCGCCTTGGACTGGTTCCTGCATCTGGGAGCTTTGAGGATGGACTCCGATGCCATTGTCCAGTGGGCCCTCCATATTTACAGCCTGTACCGGGTGCACAATGCGCGTCGGCATGGGCATTTGGAGGTCACAGACATCGCAGGCGCACATCCTGAATACATGCGCGAAGGCATCCGGGGCGCGGATCGCCCATTGGCAGAAGGGGTGGCTGCTCATGCTCGCTAGTTTTCGCTATTCCTCCCCTCCCCTCCCCCCCTCTGCATGTTCGGATTTTGTGGTAGTTTTTGCGCTTCGCATGTTTACCAAGTCTTCGCGAGGGTCTCCCTCGCTAGGTGCCGCCCCCCTTGGGCTCGGCCTGGACGTCAGTCTTCTCTGCCGTTTCCTCCTCCTCCGTGCTCTCTTCCTTTCTTCTCCGCCCCCTCCTCTTCACCTTCCCTACTGCATTGTGTTAGATTTATTCGCATGGCCGTTTGGGCCACCGTATAGGGGTACAATGCAATGTCCGTGCGGCCGCGGGACCGATACGTCTCCACGGGACTTCGTATCATTGGCTTCATCTTCTCCTGCCCGTTCGTCCTCCGCTTCCTCCTGCCATTCGTAGTTATGTGGCTTTTAAGTTTACGTGGTCGTTCATGGAGCTTGAACCGGTGTGACCGACCAAACCGTATGCATGCCCCGGAAACGCCAGAAATTCGCCCAGTGTTTCTGAGCGCCGGAGTCGAAACTGTGTGCAGTATTCGCTGCGTTGAAAAAATACAATAAATTTCATTCACGGATCATTTGACGGCGAAGCTACGAACGCCGCGCTCAGAGAGGTGGCTACGCCTTTCGCACCAATAACAACAGGAGTTGAAATGAGCCCCGTAGAAGCATCGGCGGCTACCAGAGACGACGGAAGAGCGGCGGGACACGCTCGCGGTCAAGTGGGTTGTGAAGAGCGCAGTGGATGCTTTTATGCAACTGGGCCCTCCGGGACCGCGCGCGAATACTCGGGTGGCGACGTGCGTTTTCTCACCGACCAGAACAATTCACGATTGGTACCCGCGGCAAAACCGTCCGCGAGCGGTTGCCGGCGCGCAACCTCGCCGCGGCGCTGCCAGAATTCTGAAGGCGGGGTCTGAATGCACGCGAAAGGCGGCCACGCTGGAATCGGGCGTGCTCGTCGGCGCTCATGCTGGAAGCCAGGGGCCGACTATTGGCGCCGACCGTGGAGTTGCGGAACTTCCAGAACACCGTCGGACAGTGCGCGAAGAAGAGAGGTGTTGCCCTGAGGATGTGAACGCCGCAGTAGGATTTCCGCGTCTCCGTGCGAATTCCGCGGCAACCTGGCCCCAGAGCGATGAACAGCGGAGCGCGGTCTAGAGCGGCCGTGCCCGCGTCTTTGTCGCCGTTGAAATTTGAGCGCAAGCCGGGCCCCCCGCGATCATGGGGGGCGGTCGCAAGAGGAGTCGGACAGCAAAGCGGCGGCTGCGGCGCGGGCGCCGCGCCGCGCGGGGGGGGCGCCAGTCGCAGGGCGCAGATTGCAGAGTGCCGCAGCGGGGTCACTGAGCGGCTGAAAACGGAGTGGGCCCACCGGGCCAGATGAGCATCGGCAGGGGCTCAACGTCGCGGCCAGACAGGGAGTTTGACCAGCGCGAGAGGAGGGGGGCAACCCTCGCAAGGGGGCGCGGGCAGCGCGTGAACATTCAACCTCGGACAGTGAGCGCTGGGCGAGACGAGGCAACGCGCCCCCCCGAATGCACGGGCCAATGGGGGCGGGGCCGATTGATCCAGAAAGTAGAGTTGAGCCCCAAGTGGCGCATTCGGGCACTGTGCGCCGAGGTCGACTGTCCAGCAGAAGAACCAACGGGGAAATCCGTGACATCGCGGAAGTGAGTGACAAGAAGGGAACTCATCGACGCAGGCCGGCAACGGGCCCGATCGCAGCGCGGACGGAGTTTGACGCGTCCGATGCGCAGAGTCAGGAGCTCAGCGCTCACTGGCAATAATCGACTGCGCATGGCTTACCAGAACAATAATCATTGACCTGCATCGGCGTAGAGTTGATGATCTTGGAGATCACCCAAGACTTGCAATTAATTGTGGCGAGCGAGGTGGCAGCGATGCGGATGGCGGGCAAAACTGGCACTGCAATATCCACGCAGTTTAACGAGCCGCGTCGCCAAGTCAGACTGCGCGAGGCAACAATCAGACAGCGGAGCAGGTTCGCTCGAGCGATGCATATTCGCCTGCCAGGGCACTGGGGCTAACTAACCCATAACATGCGCTAGCTCCAGGATAGGCCATGAATTTGACCACTCGCGGCGAACGCGGATTCCAGGGGGACTTTAATGTGCTTGACGTGCGCCGAACAATGCAAACCTGGTGCGGAGAACAGAGAACGCCCGCGCTGCTGCTTGCGGCAAGCCCAGCGCGCGCGGCATCCGACGGGCCCGCGCAATTAGACATTGG
Organism: Prorocentrum cordatum; assembly: GCA_963575745.1. Classification (NCBI taxonomy): domain Eukaryota; class Dinophyceae; order Prorocentrales; family Prorocentraceae; genus Prorocentrum; species Prorocentrum cordatum. The sequence continues at coordinate 665,594 of CAUYUJ010012113.1, read as the reverse complement.
GCCTGGGCGCGGGGGGGCTCTGGGAACCATCGGCCACGGGAAGAAGCACTTGCAAGCCGCCGCGGAACTGCGAAGTCTTCGCGCGCAGCGGCTTTCGCGCTCGATTCGAGCGCCCGGCCTCGGCGCCCGCCGGGCAAACTGCGCCGCTTCGCAGTGCGCTAGCGGCGGGGGATGCAGAAGCTCACCTCGGAGACGCTCAGTTGCGGCGTGACTTCCAGACGCCACGAAGAGGAGTGGCCGGCAAGAGAGTGGCCCATGACAGACGCTGCGATGATCGGAGCGGGCGCGCCGGACCCGCGCGAGGCGGTTCCAGATGCGTCTCGCGTCTCTCGAGCAGATGGGGGGCGACGGCGGGCGCGGGCGCGGCAGTGGGGAAGACGGGGGTTTGAGCGGTTAACTCCGTCGAGCCCAAGTTCGACATGCATTGGCGCGCCGGGCCAGAGCGAGGATTTTGCCGGCTTAGGCGCGCCGGGAAATGCGATGCCACATTACCGTTTTAGTCCGCCTGGGCCAGGGGGGCCTCCATGGGGCTCGGCGCGCGACGCGCGGTTGAGAGCGAGCGGCAATGGAGAAAGAATGGGAGGCGGACGCGTCGGAGTCGATCGCGCGGCAGGGCGCGAGATGATGCGAGCATTTAGGTCAGAGAAGGATTCAGAAACGCCTCCGCGGAATTCGCGCATGTCGTTGTGCGCGATAAGCATAATCACCTGTGGAGGTGCATAGGGCGCGCTCATCATGGTTATGGCTACGCCAGCAAAGCGCGCAGCAAGCAAAGTCTCCGCTCGCCCCGCCCGAGGACCCAGAGGAGGTCACGGGGCCATGCAACGTGGATGTGGAACCAACGTCTGGGATGATGGCACAAGGAACGAGCCCATTCCTGAGTTGACCGCTGAAGTGCGACAAGACGGGTCGCATCAATGCCGCGAGCGCCAAGCGCGCTTCAAAGTGGACGAGGACGAGCGATGGCAATCAACGGGGCGCGCGCCCATATTGGCCAGGGGGGGCGACGCAGACAAGGATGCGACATGGGCCCCCGATGCACGTCGATTTTGGTCGCCCAGCGCGTCGAGAATATGTCCAGGGGGGGGGGGCATAGTTCTTGCCGCGTCACCCATGGACACGCAGAAGCTCGCATTCTCCACAGCAGTGACAGCAGGAGTTGGTCGAAGAAGGCCAAGCATAGCACGGGCTGAAGCTCGTGTTCGCCGACGTCAAAAGGGCAGCCGCCCGTGCCCCACCACGAAAGCACATCCTTGCCAGGTTGCCTCGTGGTGGGGCGCGGGGCGGGCAGGGTTCACCTCGTGGCGAGCATCGTCATGCGCGTTTAAAAGTTCGACAGGCGCCTCCGGCTACCTGCGCACTGGGGCGACCTCGAGACGCTGGGCAACGAGCGCGACTTGGACTGGTTCGGACAGAAGACGCAGGGGGGAAAGGGGGCAAGGTTGGATGGGGGGGGGTCTGCGGCCAGGGAAGGCGAGCAACGGACCCGTCGGGGTCCTCATTTGAACCGTCGGGTTGACGCTTGATGGGGGCGCGGCGCCAAGCAACTGCGAGGGGCGCAGGGCGATGCATATTTATACATACATATATGTAAACATATATATATACATACATATATACACATATATATATAGAGATAGGGAGAGGGAGGGGGGAGAGAGAGAGAGAGGATAAATAAACCAACAAAACAGAGATCTGGACATCTGTAAGTACATAAAGAAAGAGAGATAGAGGGAGAGAGAGGGAGAGAGAGGGAGAGAGAGGGAGAGAGGGATATATATATATATAGAGAGAGAAATATAGAGAAAGAGAGAGAGAGAGAGAGATATCGAGCGAGAGAGAGAGAGAAAGAGAAGGAGGCAGAGGAGGGAGCGAGAGAGAGAGGGAGAGAGAGAGAGATTGAGAGAGAGAGAGAGAGACAGAGAGAGAGAGAAACAAAAAAAACAACAACAAAGAACTTAAGAAAGAAAACGAGAGAGAGAGAGAGAGAGAGAGATAGAGAGAGAGAGAGAGAGATAGAGAGCGACAGAGAGGAAAGAGAAAGAGAGATAACGAAAAGGAAGAAATAGTGATAGAGAGGGAAAGAGAAGGAAAGTACGGGGGGATGCGTCCGGGGAGATACCGCCGCCTGGCGAGCAGAACGGAGGGCCGCCGAGTGCGGCAGATCAGGATGAATACGCGGCGCCCCGCAGTTGCGGATCTGGAGGATGAGGGCGGCGAGGACGTCGGCAGTCTGCGAGGCTCTGAAGAGGCCTGCGCCTAACCTTTCAAAAATTTCACAGTGAGCTCGCCGAGGGCGCCGATTTCGTCGTTGAAGAATGGTGGGTGGGTCGTTTGGTGGTTTTCGGGTTGGTCGCGGGTGGGTCGCGTGTCAGGTCGCGGGTGGGCCGCGGGTGGGTCGCGGGCGGGTCGCGGGCGGGTGCCGGGGCAGGTCGCGGCCGGGTCGCGGCCGGGTCGCGGCCGGGTCGCGGCCGGGTCGCGGGCCGGGTCGCGGGGGGGAGACGACGACAGACAACGGCGACAACAAAGCCGATCCGCACCGTTGGAACTCACTTCAGCCACGTGCCGAAAAAAACAGCGGATGACCGCTTGCGCCCCTCACTCTGATTCACCGCTAGTGGCGCGAGCAAATTATTTTTCAGCTCAGGGCAGATTATAAAGTCATCGCGCCGCCGAGGAGTTAGCTCGGCACATGCGTGAGCATGACTGGACCAGAAACACACATGTGCATCAGATTTGCCGACGCGCCGCACGGTTTGCACCGACGCGGACTACGCAGGGTGTTATAGAAGTCGGAAGTCCACCAGCGGGGGTGCAGTAATGCGCGGGCGTCGCACGATCAGACCTGAAGCTCAACGCAAACAGTAATCAACCTACCACCAGGAGGAGCTGAGTACGATGGTGTGGTAGAGGATTATTCAGCGGCGTTGGGTTTGCAGTCGTGGTTTCGGGGCTCCTGAGCAGACATTGACATGGGGCTCATGAGCGATGCCGCGGCAGTGATTGCCATTGCGAAGGGGCGTGGGTTAGGCGAAGTGAGACGCGCTAAGGCATGCCAGCTGTGGTTGTAAGATGCGGCAAGGAGTGGGTGTGCTGAGGTGGGGGAAGTGAGTCCTGGGCCACTCATCCGATGCACTGACTACGTGCGCGAGCAGTGACAATTTGGGAGGACGCATGAACGGCGCGGAACAGCATCGCGAGAAAAGGGGGGCGCGCGTTCGCACTTGGCACAGAGTTCTGTGTAATCCGCGGCCATCCAACGGCAACTTTTCAGCTCGCCGAGTTTCCGCGGCAGGCCGATTCCATCGACTTCGCCGAGCTGGGCGCCGTTGCCCGCCAGGTCGCGGCAGCTATCAGGGACGAGGTGGGATTTCTTGCCATCTAAGCGACTTCGCCCGCGACGCCACGCAGCAAACTTGCAGCCTCGACGATGCCGAGGTGCACGTGGCAAAGCGGCCAACTAGGTTGATCCGCAACGCGCCAGGCGCCGCGCGATGCGCGTTGCCCGAAGATTCGGGGGCGCATGCAAATCAAAAGGACGCCGTCACTGCAATAGTGGACAGCGACCAGGACATCATCGAGCGCAGCAGCGAGATGAGCCCTCGCATCGGCGAGCTCATGGGGGGCGCGACGAGACCTTTAAGGGCGAGGCCGCGAGGGGTGCCGAGCGCGCGGGCGCGTGGCGCGACGTCGCAACCAACGGCGACCAGGTGGTCGAGAAGGTTCACGAGGCCAGTCGCGCCACCCGTTGGGTCACGGTGGATCGGCTGCGCAGGTAAATCAGGCTTCCGAAGCGGCTTTTCGCCACCCGAACTAAGGAGACGCGAGGGCGACGAATGAGAATTATCGGGGGCTGCCCAGCCACAGAAACGAAAGAAGGGTCGGCTAAGCCTGCCTCGATGATTCATTGGGCTCAGAAGGGGCAGCGCCAAGTCTGCGCTGGGAGCGCTGGGGGAGCGCACCGCGGTAACGTTCCATGTCGGAGTCCGAGACTGCAGACGTCTGGGACAGATGGAAGTACGATGTCAGGAGATGGCCAGGAACTGGCAGGAAGCGTCGCGATGTTCTCCGCAAAATTTATGCTGCAGCGCAACCGCGCAGTTTACAACAGCTCCACCGAGCCCAGATGCAGAGACTCATGCGTTGCAATGCGAACGTGGAAGCGGCGAGCTAACATTCACCACGCCACACTTATGCCCGCCAGCCCATTCAGAAACCCCGGCCTTCAGAGCTGGCGGTAAAAGGGCGAGGAGGCACATCTAGCGGAACGAAGCGAGCAAGGGGGTGGCCTTGGGGGCCCTTTTCGGGCCATCCCTGGGCGCCGCCCGAGGGCGAGGGGAAGAAGGGGGCGGGGGGGGGGGGTGGCGAGCGGCGCGAGGAGGGCGCGGCAAGGGGGCGGGGGCGAGGAGGGCGAGGACTAGGATGAGGACGACGCGGACAAGGCTTCATGGAACCATCCAGAGGTAGTATTGCGGCTGTTGTTGCTGCTGCCGGTGCTCTTTGGGAGTTTTGGGGGGCCTCTTGGAACTCTCCTGCTAACCCTGGAAGGCTGCTTGGGATCATCTTGGAGGCCATCGATTACAGGGTGGGTGGGTCCCCAGCTCAGCCCCCCCCTCAGGGGCCGGCAACCCGCTTCTTTCAGCGCTCATGGAGCGGTCGTGGGGCCGTCTGGAGCATCTTGGGAGCCATCTTGAGCCAGCTTGGGCGATCTGAGCCATATTGGAGGTCATCTTGGGCTCTATGAGGCCGCGCGGGGGCCTCTCGGGGGCCTCTCGGGTGCCACTCGGGGCCCTCTTGGGGCCCTCTTGGAGCCCTCTCGGGGCTCTCCTGGGGCTCTCTCGGGCCCCTGCAGCGCCTCTTGGGGCCATCTTCGAAGCTTTCGATCAAAGGGGTGGGGGCTCGATCGAGGCCCCCCCTCGGGGGCCGCGATCCTCGTGGGGGGCGTCAGAAATTTGCCCTTCCTGGTGCCGAAGAAGGGCCCTCCGACGACCCGCGACCCCCATACAAAAGGTCCAGGGGAGGGGGGGGGGGGCCTTCCCGAAGGGGAAGATGAGTTTTTGGATGAGGACATAAATATTCTCGTTGGACGACCTGCGCCCAGAAGGCTGGTGGGACTTCCCGTTTCCACCGGGTTCCCCACCCATGCCAGGGCAGCGTTGGGGCACACCTCGCGACGAGCCATCTCTGCGGACGTCGCTCGGCCGCGCGGAGAGCGCCGGGGACATTGGGGGCCATTGAAAAAGCAACGTTGCCAGCTCCAACGCCGCGGAGTTGCAGTTGAGCAGGGCCAGGACCAGCGTGCGCAAGTGGATCGCCAGCGCGTTCTAGCGGTGCCTGGGTGGGCTTTGGCGGCCGGGTGAGCTCGGGGCCCGGTGCGCTGGCCGGCCGCGCCCCCGTCGGACGCGCCGCCTCGGCTGCTGGAGCATCGCGCGGCGTCGCGGCATCCGCAGCCGCGCGTCGCGCGTTTTTCTTCTGACGTCGAGCGCGTCTTGCAGCGCGCATCGCCTCCGACAACTGGGCGGGGTCGTCGGCGCCGGAGCGCGGGCCCTGCAGCGCGCTTGGACTTGTGCGCGAACAGCCGCCGCCAGCAGAGCGGCGCCATCCGGGGGCGGAGGCGAAGGCGAAGGCGGAATCGCCCGTGCTTGCAGCGCGGCGCCGCCGAGCCCCCCCGGGGCGTCGAGCGCGCCGGGCCCCGGCAATGTCAGCGCCCCCCCGCGCAAGCGCTTCAAGATCGCCGTCGAAATCGTCGCGGGGCAGCCCTCCAAATTAGAGGCGTTCACAAGGAAAGAGGTAGAGGAATCACCGGGGCACTTGCGCAGCGTGACCGACGACAGGGGCAGCAACAAAGGGGCCATCAGAGGTAACCCGGGCACCCTTCCACCATTGGGCGCCCGGGAACCGCCGAAGCCGCCCGTTCGCGTCGTCGCTGACCCCCTCGCGCGCGCCGACGAGATCGCCAATCCTGACTTCGGCCAGCTCGAGCCCGGGCCGCCTCGCCATGCGCGAGGGCACTTTGCAGGTAGAAACCGCAGCCGCCACCCTAACTTCAGCAGGCCCCCCCAGCATGTGCTTCAGCTCGACAGGCGGGCGGGTTAACAATGAGCTGTGCGAGCTGCGTGACACCTTGCGAGACTTCGCAACCAGTGAAAACTGCGACCCTTGCCGCGACGCATTCGAGGTTCTGATCGGTGGCGCGCGCTGCCCATTGCCCCCCATCGACGGACCGCTAGCTTGGCGGAGCTCGTTAGCCGATTGCCGCCGGGGCGAGCACGGCGGGCAGGCGCGCCTGGCCAACATCAGTTCCCAAGTTCTCACGAGGGCTGCCCGGGGCAAAGGCGGCCGTCCGAACTACAGAGGCCCATTGGCGACTGGCGCGTCAACGACAACTTCCATGTGCAAATGATCGATGTCCCTTAGCTGCAGGTAAGGGGGTGCGCTGCCATGATCGCGGCGCCGCGCGGCATTCCACGGCCCGGCATCCCCGCGGTCATCGACCCGAGGGACTTTCGCAGCGACTCAACTATCCACGACGACCGTTGAGACATCATGGCCAGAGCGTGCGCCAGGAATCTGCGCGGCGATTGGGGGCGAGGTTAACTGCGCAACTTCGACGCGACCGTCAAGAAGTTCATTTCTAATGACAGCGAAGTTTCCGCGAAGCCAGCTAAACTTTGACCCGGCACTGCACGGCGCCCTCCGCAAGCATGTCCCAGGAGCGCGAGCGCCGTTCTACGCGTCGCCGTGGAGGCGACGAGTGGGCCCGCAGTGGCGCGGGGGCGTAATTGCCCGCGATGGGCTACAACGCGTGGGCCACTCGCCAGGCCCGGGCCGTTTGCCCACGCGCGGGCACGAGGTAAAACGAGAGGTGCGCGAGCAGAGTTCGTGATTGGGTCGCTCCTGGCCTTCGGCGCCCCTACCTTACTGGTGGTTTTTTTTTTTGGGGGGGGGTCATCGAATCAGGCGCAGGGCGGCGAATGCAATGTCCAAAACCGACGTCGAGGACGCCGCGGGCCCCCGGGCCCGCAGCGACGAGGAG
>CAUYUJ010012113.1:268558-653558 GCA_963575745.1 Prorocentrum cordatum | reverse complement strand
CGGGATTGCCCGGTGTGAATTGGTCGAAGCACTCTAAGTCTCCAATCGTATTCGAATCGAAGTCCGAAACCTGCCAACTTCTCCTCGAGCACCCTGGTCCACAATCGCTCTGCGTGCGGGAAGGGTGAAGATAGCGTTTCTGGTCAGTCGAGAGGCTTCTCGAGCTCAAATGGCACAGTGCATCCTGCGAACTGCCATGCCTGCGTTACACATGCTGCCACGCTGCTGAGGGGGGAGGGTGCTTGCTCTAACATGTTAGTCAGAAGCACCTCTGAAAACACATTGCACGGAGTGCAATTCACACTGGTAAGAAAGGGAATGAAAACTTGTAAAACTCTCACCTCGATTACGTGAAACATAAAAGAAGCACCACAGCAGCTCGCAGATCATTAGCGTCGGTTCGACCGCCCAAACTGGCGTCCGGACACCAACTCTGCCTTGCTCGAGAGAAATTGCGCCAAACAACGTAGTCGCATACCTCTGCTGAAATAGCTTCATTGAGAGAATGAGGAAAAAGAAAAGGCACGAGACTGGGACAGGATGCAAATCAAGATTTGCCGGGGCACCGTCACTCATGGTGCGGCTTCTGCTGCTCAGTGTGCAGCTCACGGGTAACCTCCCAGCCTCGCCGAAATCCGTTCGTCACATGTTTGTACTGTCCGTACTGTCCGTCGGGTCGTCCAACACTCGTGTAGTTGACCGGTCCCTGGCAACCAATGTCCCACTTGACCGTACTCAACTTCACCTTCTTCTCCTTCGGGGTCTTGGTTGGTACAAACTCCTTCTCACTGACTGGCTCTGGAGAAGCCGGGACCGGCCTCAACGTTCCTGCAGCCTTGAGCACTGCGCAGCACACGAAACCCAAAAGCACGAGCACCATCATCATGCTGAGGAGACCTCTCACGAACGTGCTGAGTGGTATGCTGATCACAATCCTCTGGCTCTCGGTCCACTTGAACTCCACCAGGGCCTCGCTCTCGTAGATCTTCACCTCGCTGGCCGCCGCTGTCGTCATGGACGTCATGGTCGCTGGAGCAGTCATCGCGTTGGTCTTCGGCTTAGATATGGCGAACCTCTTGGCCTCCGCTTGTCGGTCCTTAGCGGTCTTCTTCTTGGCGGCCTGGAACTTCTCGTCGAACCTGAGGCTGATCGTTCCCGACCTGAGTCCATCTGCCAACAACTGTCGCGCTGCCAGCTTGGTGAAGCCGTCTGCAAACTGGCGATCCGAGCTGACCCAGCACCAGCCCGTCGCGCTCGCCGTCATGCGCTCCTTGAGCACCTGCACCTCGATGCCCGTCCGCTTGTCGTCGAAGTTGTGCACGTGAGGCTTCTGGGCTGCGTCGTAGAGAGCCTTCGCGTCCACCACGAGGGCACTCTTGCCCAGCACCGTCATGGTGCCGTTCAGCCTCGGGCCCCGCGTGGGGTCGAGCATCAAGCTGTAGTGCACCTTCACGTGCTCGAGCGCGTCCACGCCTCCGGCTGCAGCTTGAGCCTCGCTCGCCAGTGAGGATCTACTTACCCTCGGTAGCTTTCACGAGCGCCAGTCGACGATCACGTACTTGACGGTCTCGCCGCTGAGCACGCGCCTGTGAGTAGCCAGGATGAGGTAGCCTCCTTGCGAGCTCCCATCACGTCGAACTGCCCACGCTGCGTCCGTCATGCAAATGAACGTCACCTTGTCCGGGTCGTCGCATATCTTGGGAAATACTTGGCACACGTCGCTGTTGGCCTTGGCAACCCTCAGCGTCTTGTTGGCCTCCACCATGTCTTGCACGGTAGAGCCCTCGTTGATCGTACCTTGTCCCAGGCTAACGCTGCACTGCAAGTGTGGCGCTGCCTGATTGCTGGGCCACGCCAAGCTTCCCATCAGTCCTCGTAGCTGTCGACGCTCGCCTTCGGTGATAGACATCTTCTGGTCGCCCGCTCGGTTCTTGGTCACGGTGATTGGCTTGAGCGATTTGATGTAGGCTCCACAACTCATCTGATAGTCGCCGGTCGTCGTCTTTGTGAGCTGGTTCCCGCAGAAATCCATCGAGGCGTCACCCGCTACGTTCAGCGTGCCCTTCTCGGTGTCATGTCATCCCACGTCCTGAAGTTGAAAACCTTCTTGAGCTCCTTCACGCGCGCCGAGAAGCATGCCTTGCCATCCTGGTTGCTGCCGCCGCCGAGCATGTCGTCAACGTGTAGTCCGATCGCGCCGTCGAATACCTTCGAGTTGATGGCGTCCAAGCGGTAGCTCAGGAACAGGCAGGGGTCCAGCGGGTGAACCACGAAGCCACACGCAATCATGCGGTCAGTAGCTTCCTCCCACCAGAGCCTCGGCGCGTCGCTCAGGCCGTGCATACTCTTGAGCAGCTTCATCCGCGTACCCGGCTGATAGCCGAGCATCCTGCACGCTTCCGCCGGTAGCAGCGCGGAGATCCCGCGGTCCGAGCGCTTGCCCTGCAAGAACGCAGTGCTGACATCCGCGGTGAACAGGATCCAGCCGTGAATGCGCGCAAACATCACGATGAAGGTTCTGCTCAGTCTCGTCATCGTCGGTGAGGATTCGGCCAGCTCCCCCGCAACTGCATCTGGATCTCGGAAAGAGCGTGTTCTACCGCTGCTGGCGGAAAACCGGGGGGGGTCACTACCGGTTCGAACCCTCCCCCCCCCCCCCCTCCGGAAAAACCGGGGGGGGTCACTACGGTTCGAACTCCCCCCCCCCCCCCCCCCCTGCTCATCATGAAAAAAGGGGGGGGGGGTCACTACCGGTTCGAACCCCTCCCCCCCCCCCCCCCCCCTGGATCCGGAAAACCGGGGGGGGTCACTACCGGTTCACACCCCCTCCCCCCCTCGAAAACCGAGTGGGGGTGCGGACAGTGGTGGGGACGGTGTTGGTGGGGACAGTGGTGAGGGGACAGCGGGACAGTGGTGGGGACAGTGGGACAGTGGGACAGTGGTGGGGACGGTAGTGGTGGGGACAGTGGTGGGGACAATGGTGGGAACAGGGGGGGACAGTGGACAGTGGTGGTGACGGTGGTGGTGGGGACAGTGGTGTGGGGACAATGGGAATGAGGTGGAAACAGTGGGACAGTGGAGGGTACAATGGTGGTGGGGACAGTGGTGAAGGCGGTGGCGAGGACGGCGGTGGGACAATGGGACAGAGGTACAGTGGGGACAGTGGTGGGGACAGTGGGGACAGTGGTGGGAACAGTGGGACAGCTCAGTGGGACAGCGGAGGAATCAGTGGGACAGTGGGGACAGTGGGGATAGTCGGGCAGTGGTTGGGGCCGTGGAGACAGTGGGGAGAGTGGAACCGTGGTGGGAACAGTTCTGGGGACAGCGGGGACAGTGCGACAGTGGTGGGGCCACTGGTGGGGACAGTAGGGGCGGTGGTGGAACCAGCGGGGACAGCGGTGGTGAGGACAGTGGTGCTGGGAACACCAACGGGGGATGTGATGCGGACGGTGGTGGGGACCCGGAGTCGTTTGCTGGCGGTGAGTAGGGGGGGGGGGGGGGGGGGGGGGGGGTCGAACCGGTAGTGACCCCCCCGGTTTTCCGGATCCGGAAGGGGGGGGGGGGGGGGGGTTCGAACCGGTAGTGACCCCCCCGGTTTTCGAGCGGGAGGGGGGGGGGGGGGGGGGGAGGGGTTAGGGGAGGGGGGGGTTTTGCCGGGGGAGAGGGGGGGGGGGAGGGGTTCCAGCAGGGGGGGGGGGGGGATTTTCGGAGGGGGGGGGGGGGGGGGGCGACCCCCGGGCTCCGGAGGAAAAAGTTGGCAATTTTCCACAGTAAAGCGGCGGTGGATCACGCTTTCTCGGATCTCGAAACCCTTGGATAACCAGCCGCGCCTTGGCCCGGTAGCTCCCGTCGGCGTTCTTCGACCACTTGAGCAGGAACCGTGCTCTCACCACCTTCTTGGGGTCCTTCACCTCGTTCTTGTCCTGCTCCCAGACCTGGTTGTCAAAGAAGCTCTGCAGCTCCACGCGCTTCGCCTCCGCGAACTTGGCCTTGTCCTCCGCGTTCATGTTCTTCTCGCTCAGCTCGCCGGCCACGTAGCAGTCCTCGTAGTCCAGGCAGAATGCCTGGTCAGGCTCGCTGTAGCTCCAGCCCTTGGGTAGCGCGTCCAGGTTCAGGAACATCACGTCCTCTGAGAACTCCACCTCGTCGTAGGGTCCTGACCGGTGATCTTGTCGGTCGCGCTGAGCTGTGAACGTCCGCATCGGTGCCGTCTCCGAGGCGTCCAGGTTCCTACGCATCTCCCTGAGGCTCGCTGCCGAGTCGGTCACTGTCGTCATCGGTGTGGGTGTGATGAGTCCCGAAGCACTTCTGTCACCCCCAGCTTCTTGACCTTCTGACTCTGCCTGTGCTGGTGCTGTGACTGGCTGCGAATGTAAATCTGGATCTTCATCTTGATCAGGTATCGCCGTGTCGTGCGCCGTCGGTGGTGGGTCCTCGTTGCTCGCCGGCCTCGGCTCGGCCTGCGGCTCGGAACCCTGGGCAGAGACCTGCCTGAGCTGACCTGCCATGGCCTGCTCCACCGTCGGTGCGCTCCCCGCTGAAGGCACTGGCTCATCCTCCCCCATCGGCTCGGCCGCTCGGTCCTCCTCAGTGGGCCCGGGCAGCTGGCTGATATCGAAGAACTGCACGATGCCTCCGCGTCGTAGTCCCTGTAGTGTGTCCTGTGCTGCCTGTAGGTTTGCTGGTCGCTTAGGCTCGCCGATCCGCTCCACGATGGGTCGGATCTGGTCCGGGCTGCACCTCAGTAGGCTCCCGCCGTGCGTGGCCCAGTAGACCTTGTGCTGGCCGTTCTCCGCGTCTTCGCGCAGAGCCACGGTAGCCGGCCCTCTCCAGCGTGACGTCTGACGCCGACTAGCTCCGCGGTCGCGCCAGTAGTAGCGCTCGTCGCCCACGCTCACCGCCTCGTGGGTGTCGCGCCTCTTGCGCAGGAAGGCCCTGCGCAGCCGCTCCGTCGAGTCCGCCTCGATGAAAGCCATCGCCGCTGCTGTCCGCCTCTGCGTCGCCTCTTGGAACGTCTCCTCCCCCAGGTAGGCTTCCGACGCTGGCACGGGCAGCGTATCCGCGGACAGGGAGTCGTTGAGCTCAGGGTTGTAGCCCAAAACCCACTGCGCTGGGCTGAAGCCCTTGTGGTGCATCATCCTGTTGATCTGGTTGGGTGCGTAGTCCAGCGCCGACTTCAGGTTCTCGATGGTGCGTTCTAGGCCAGTCTCCTCGAACCGAAGCTCCAACGTCTCACGCGTCACCTGATGAGCTCGCTCAACTGGTCCCAAGACGTGGTGAGCCTCGCCAGGGGCAATCCGCATCCTGATGTTCTGGTTGCTGGCCCAGTCGAGCATCTCCTGACTGCACGCCGCGCCGCACTCGTCCATCACGAGCCTCATCGGAGTCCCGTAGTGCTTGATCCACGCCTTCTCGATGGACTTGATGGCCTCGGCTGAGGTCTCGCGCGCCACGATTCTGCACTTCTGGAAACGGCTAGCTCCGTCCAGCATGTGCGCGATCTTCGCCGAGCCCGAGCGCAGCTTGAAATCGAAAAAGTCCAAGTCGACTGCCTGGTTGAACGTCTGCCAGGATGGTGGTGCCGACTTCGGTGGTTGGGAGGCCTTCTTCCGCTCTACGCAGATCGCGCATAGGTATCTCCTCGCACAGGCTATGACTTCCTCTCATGCCTCCGCCGCCGTCAGCATCCGCACGAAAACCTCTGTGCTCGGGTGGCCCAGGTTCTTGTGGAGGCGTTCCACATACCTGACCACGTTCTGGCCGAACTCGCTCCTCAGCAGCCGGTTCTGGTACGTCTCCCTCGGGTCGTTGCTGCTGCTGTCCACCGTCGTGTGGTAGAATGCCCCACCGCATCCTCGCCTTCCTCGAGACCCAGCACTAGGATATCCGAGTCCTGAGGGGGGGGCTGCTCAAGCAGATAGCTGAGGATCTTGGCCAGCAGGGTCCCGTAGTTCTCGGCGAAACTCGTGCGGTGCAGGTTGGTGCATGGAATCTTGCCTTCCAGGTGGACGTGCTCGTGCTGCTTGTCGCACTGGTACTCGTAGAGTCCCTCTGCCAGTCCTCGTCGTGTTGTGCGAACTCCAGTCCTTTTGCGAGCCAAGCCTTCTCCTGGAATCTCCAATCCTGTCACACACTGGTCGAAAAGCACGTGGTGACCAGGCAACTCGTATAACGCTTTCGTCCTCCAACTTCGCGCCGCAGAGGGTTGCTCCAAGTGTGCGTCTCGTCCAGCCTGCCACTGCTTGAGGTAGATCTTCTTGCAGAACATCAGGTGCGTCTGATGGTTGTCCGAGCGCCGCTGCTGCAACTGCTGCTTGTCCTCGTCCGTCTTGCAGCCTCGCTCCTGCATCAGCGTCCAGAGCTTGCACTCGGGACTCATCCAGATGTCGTCCGGCTGCTCCTCGTCGACCAGGTCGAGAAACTTCCTCTGCGTAGCAATCTTACTGAAATCCCAGCCGTTGTGCATCCCGAACGTCCTTGCCTGATGTCCGCGCCTTCTCAGCTCCTTTGTCAGCTCCGAGGTGCCACCGTAGACCTCCCATATCTTGCGCTTGGCCTTCTGGATGTCCTTCACCCTGCTCAGGTCCTGCTTCAGCTCCTTGGCGGCCGTGTCTACGGACTCCTGGCACTTGCGCAGTTGCGTCAGGTTGGGTTCCTTGGTGATGTAGTTGTTCTCCTCTGTCGCGTCGACCATGTTGTCTATCTCGACCATCGTGCCGATGAAGTCCACTGACTCCTCATACGCCAGCACCTCGTCTCCAAGAAACGTGTAGGGACTGATCGGGTGCTGCGCGCGCACGTGGCCCAACATATTGTGAGGCAGTAGGGTCTGGTCAGCGCGGTCCTTCATACACGTATCGAAACTCTCCAGCATGTCGATGATGAAGTGGCCGCGACTGGGTTGCTTGCGCAGCTGAATCCACTTGCCGTCACCATCCCAGCATGCCCTCTTATTCTTGAAATCCACGACCATCCTGGGCTCCTCCATCACTGGCCTGGCAAACATAAATGGTGTGTTGCCAGGAATCACATACGTGAGAATATCCACAAACTTGCCTCCAGGGAAAGACGGAACAACTGCACGCGCCGTCGCCTCGCCGGTCGAGTCGTTGCCGTACCTGAAGTTCTTGGGGCGCGGGAGAAATTTCATCTTGCTGACTGGAAATCTTTTGGCGGCCAGCTGCTTGCAATATCCTTTGAGCGTCTCGTGTCCCACAATAACGCTGGTCGCCCCACTATCGTGCATCGCCTCCGACGGGTTGAGCTCGGTCGAGTTGTACACGTCCTCCGCCTCGTCAGTGACCATCCGCGCCTCTGCGGAATCGTCGCCGACGTTCTGCCTCTTCCTGCTCGCGTGGGGGCAGTCCTTGGCGAAGTGACCTCGAGCACCGCATCGTAGGCATATCGTCTCTTCTGTCGCTCTCGGTGGTGGGTGAGGTGGCCCACGTCCTGCTGCACCCTTGCCGTAGCTGCTGGCAAAGTTTGTCTTGCCGCGTCCTTTCGAAGCCGTCGAACCTCTTCCCGTAGCTCTCCCTCGGGACGCGCCTCGCGCCGCACCTCGACCTCTGCCAGCGGCAGAAGCTCGTGAGGGTATGATGGCTGCCGTGCTCCTCGTCGGTGGCGGTCCCATCGCTACGACAGGGTAGAAACCTCTGGCCAACCTCATGTCGTTCATCTTCTGTCTCGCGTCGGTGTATGCTGCCATGATGTCAACGTATTGGTCTACGTCGTACGCCTGGTCTGGCATGGGGGGGTTGTTCGTCACTGTCTCGCTGTAGTAGGCCGCTTCCGAGTCGAAGCTGGGGCCCATCTCTTGGTGGTATTCGCCGTAGTCATCGTAGTAGTGCTCCTCGTCGTCGCCTCCGTAGTAGACGTCGTCTTGCTCGTCGAACTCCTCGTAGTCGTCCAGGTGGTAGGCTGCCGCTCCAGAACTGGCTCGATTGCTTGGCATCGAGTCTAGGCCGAACGTTTTCTTCATTTTGCCCTCGACCTTATCCAGTGAGAGGTTGTCGCCGACCTGGTTCATGATGAGCTGCTTGCCTTCTTTGTCGAGCCCGGCCCTCCGTAGTAGAAACCAGCCGAGCACCTTGTCTGGTAATGTCACGTCGTGTGCTCGCACTTTCCGCTCTGATGTCCGAAACCTCGTCAAGTAATCAATCAGAGTCTCCTTGGGCTTGCGGGCTGCCTTGAAGAAGAAATTCTCAAAATCCGTCGGGAGTTCCGTGATCTGATCATACTTGTATGCCCTGTCGAGCGCTTGGATGATGGTCTGCCAACCTTTCTCCTTCTCGATCTCGCCGATCTCGATATCCTCGACCACCTCCCACGCTCGGCCGCACAGGCCTTGCATTATCTCGAGCCCTACTCCTTTCTCGTGCTCGCGTCCGCGAGCTCTCGCTGCGAAGATCTCCACCTTCTTTCTGAACGTCCTGTAGCCTTCGATCGAGCCGTCAAGCTCTGGGGCTCTACCGATGAAACTCGTTGGCGGCTGTCCGTCATCTCGTCCTGCTGCGCCGCGTCCCCCGCCAGGCTGTCCCATGGGTGATAACTGTGGTCCGTGAATAGATCGCTCCAGTTACCAATGTGAATCGGTCGAAGCACTCTAAATCTCCAATCGTATCCGAATCGAAGTCCGAAACCTGCCAACTTCTCCTCGAGCACCCTGGTTCACAATCGCTCTGCGTGCGGGAAGGGTGAAGATAGTGTTTCTGGTCAGTCGAGAGGCCTCTCGAGCTCAAACGGCACAGTGCATCCTGCTTACCTGCGTTACACATGCTGCCGCGCTGCTGAGGGGGGAGGGTGCTTGCTCTAACATGTTAGTCAGAAACACATCTGAAAACACATTGTACGGAGTGCAATTCACACCCGGATCCCTTAGCGAAGAAACGACACATCGGATCTATGGGGAGGTTCGAGGCTTGAGATTCAAGGATCGAATCGAGGTTTGGGATTGTTCCGGATCTCGTAGGGCCTCCGTGAGGTTTTCCGCCGCTGCAGCTGGACTCCCTTCAGAATGCTGGTGAAAGCCCCAGTCAGGTCGGAGGCTGATTGTGTCAGTTCATCGGGGCCGACTGTATGGGCGCTCACAGGGGGGCGGTCTGGCTCAGGGGGGGGACGGTCGGCCCGAGGTAGAAGATCAAGGTGGGTTCGGGGAGGATTCTTAGTGTTCTTCGTGGTTGTTGGATGTTCCTGTGCATCTGGAGGAGGGCACCCTTGAATGTACTTCAGTTTGGGGCGGCGCAGGGTCCCATGCTCTTGAAGGAGATGTTTATGTCCTAGGCCCGATTGTGACCACAGGGGGGCGGTAACTACTGACCCTCGAACCGCCCATGCACCACCGATCGGGGCCTGGGTGTCCCGCCCTGCCCTGGCGACGACGACGACGACCACGACCACGACCACGACGACGACGACCACGACGACGACGACGACGACGACTCGACGACGACGACGACGACTCGACGTCAAAACAACGCCAGCCGTCGACGACGACGTCGATGTCGTCGTCGTCGTCGTTGGCGGCTGGCGTTGTTTTGACGTAGGACGGTTCCTGTCCTCCATATCCTCCACATGTAGGGCTCAGTTGCCCCAGGTAGGTTGCACGCAGGGCCCGTACCTGATGGAGAGGGGGTGGGTACATCAACATTTGCTGCAGGCAACTGGTTTTGGCCCCGCCTCAGGGGTCTCTCCTCGAAGCATGGTCGCTCAATTCGCTACCCCTGCCTGCCCCACTTGAGCGCTGCAGGATTCGTCCCTCAAGAGGGCGCCCCCCCGAACATTCAAGAAGAGAGCGATTTAAATACCGTATTTCACTGCGCTGGATGACTTTGCACATTTACGCCGGCGCCGATCAACTTGAAATTGGTATTCTTAAGTGTTGTTGGCATGCGGTCGCGAGATTATCAATGGCTTCTTCGCGCGCGACAGTGCTGCTTGTATAGCTGCCTACGTCATATTATGGCCCTCTCGCGCCTGTTCTGCAATCCCACGCAAGCCTTGACCCCGACTGGGCGCGATAAATAAATATTGGAATGGAATGCTGGATGGGCCCCTCACCTCCTCCCTGGTCCCTCCACCTCCCCCTTTCCTGGTCCACTCACGATGCCCGCCACTGTCCCTCGCCCTCCCTTACGTCCTCCCGGGAATGAGGATGGAGCAGAAGGAAAAAGAGAGAGATGATGCAGACGACGATGACAGTGATGATAATGATGGTGTGCTGACGCTGCTTTTGGTGACGATGTGGATGGGTTAGTACCGCGATAATAATGAGGAATACTAGTATGACTATGACGATGGTGATATTGATGATGCTGATGATGATGATGATGATGACGATGATGATGATGATGATGATGATGATGATGATGATGCTGGTTATGATGATGATGATGATGATGATGATGATGATGATGATGATGATGATGATGATGATGATGATGATGATGGTGATGGGCAGGAATATTATGATGCTGATGATGCTGATGCTGATGACGATGGTGATGATGATATTGATGATGATTCTGCTGCTGATGATGATATAATGATGATGGGATGATGAGGAGGAGGAGAAGGAGGATAAGGAAGAGTGGAGAGAAGTGGACACCCCAACACAGAGCGCCACCACAGCACTGGCCCGTGCCCCAAACGCGCCCGCCAGTGGCCTGGTCGACGACGAGCAGCTCGACTATCTTGAGGACCTCGGGTCCTGATGAAGGCTCTGCTGCTGCTCCTGCTCACGCACCTGCTCCTGCCCCGTTATGTTTCTTTGTTGCCTTCCGTTTGTTGTTCATCCTCTCCTCCCCCTTCCGCCTCTTTCTCATCTTGCTCCTTTCCGCATCTTCCGTCCTTCCTCCTCTCGTGATCGCGACTTTTGTTTGCAAACGTGATTAGTCGCGTAAGGGATGCTACTGTTGGTCTAGCACCGTAGGTCGAGTCGAACAGGGGCGATGGGGGAATGGGAGGCAGAGGTGTGCTGCAGTCTTGCCCACCGCCGCCTTTTGGCTGGACGGGAACGCCAGTCCCACGGCATCACACATCGAGGGTAGGCAAGACGCTGGTCCCCTCGCAATGGAGGCCTCCTCCTCGTCCTCCTCGTCCTCCTCCTCCTCCTCCTCCTCCAGCTGCCATTCCGTAGGCAATTTGGCTCAAGTTCGAAACGTGTGTCCCTGACGCTTCGAACTTGGACGCTGCCAAGGGGTGGCCCGAGCGTCCTTTCTCGAGGGTAGTCATCGCACTTGCATCGTACCAGCTTCTGGGGCCGCAAAGGTCCGCCTACCGCATTCTGGCATTTTGCATCCTCCTGAGTGTGACAGTTCAGGCATGGGGAGTCGCGGAATCAACAAGGGGTTGAGCGAAGAGGCCTGTCGTGATCGTGGATCACTCAGTGTGGTCCGCAAAGATAAAATACCACCGTGACAGCTCGCACTTTGCCTCATCGGATAGATCCAACAGCCGCAGCCGCGGCCGCATGGACCCGGAGCGCTCGGATAGTCTCATTCGCCACAGTCGCAGATCAGACCGACCTAGTGAGGCGAATGTGAACGTGAAGAGCCTCTAAACTATCATGATCACGGCCAGAAGCAGGACACAAAGTTCCGGGCTGGATAATTAATTGGATCGATAACATGCTCCTGATCCGCTGGGCACTGGTGAGAGAGAACCAGCCTGCGAACGTGCTGACATGCAGCGGGCCTATTGCCTATTCGAGAAAGCGGTCATGCACCAGGTGCACTGAATGGTAAACGCGAAGACATTACCGAAAGCCCTGTGTTCAAGAGTGCCTCCATTCGCAAATCTCATGTGCGCATTCCATGCAGTACGATCACAAACCCAAGCAGTTCTTCACGAACCCAGACAGGAGCAGGAGGGTTCTCAGGGGGGCCCGCTGGTGCCTCAGGAACGCCTTCTTCACCTCCAGCTCCCCCAACTTCGCCTCCGTAGCCTCCTTATTCCTGAATTTCGTAGACATAGTTTCCACCCAACATGCCCTCCCACGATCGATTCCGAGTAGGTGCAAACTTCAGCTAGATAAAGTCTGCTCGTACCTCGTCATCAAGAACTCCTAGCGGGGCACCAGCTAACTTATGAAGAACCTTAGGTCCCCGTTTGACGTGTTCCATCGTTCAGAGGTCATTCAGAGCTTTCAGAGCCCAGGGTTTTCCTGTGTACTCGTAGCTTCCACTGCGAACCAGCTTTCCGTGCTCGACCGTATTTTGCAGTTCAGTTGGAAGGCGCCCAACACATAGCAGCCAGCAGCTGCGCATTATTCTCACGATGCGCTACCAAGGTCTGTAATCAACTTAGCCTGAAAGGCGAAGCTCCAGTCGATAGGGAACGAGTCTTAGAAGCCGCCAAATTTCTCGGGGTGGATGTGCTTGATGTTCTACGGATTCGTCGGCCTGTGAAATGTTTATGACGGCTCTTCTTCCCAAGATTTTCTTGCCCCAGCCCAAGAGATTCGAGTCCAGGAGAAGGTAATCATTAGCGATAAGGGCGAACGATTCGAGCCCACTGAGCCTCTTATTTGAACTCGACAGGGCGGGACGTGGACGCAGCCACTGGGGCCTTCGGTGGGGCTACCTGTGGGGCCACGATCCTCGTGAGGGGTGTGCCGGAATGGGTGGCGGGGACGCATGTGGACGCAGCCTTTGGGGCCTTCGGTGGGGCTCCCTATGGGGCCACGCTCCTCGTGAGGGGTGTGCCAGAATGGGCGCCTGGGACGCATGTGGACGCAGCCATTGGGGCCTTCGGTGAGGCTCCTTATGGGGCCGCGATCCTAGTGAGGGGCGTCCCGGAATTGATGATTGGCGAGGAGGACAGTTGTGAGTATCGTCTTCGGAAGACCTCCCTCTGGGGCCACGAAGCGTGTGAGGGGTGTGTCGAAATTCGTGTCGGGGACGCATGTGGGCACCGCCACTGGGGCCTTCCATGGAGCTCCTTTTCTGGGGCCACGACACGCGTGAGGAGTGTGCCGAACAGGAGTTGTGCGGACGCATGTGGCCACCGCCACTGGGGCATTCGGGCGCCTTCGGTGGAACCTCCTCTGGGGCCACGAAGCGTGTGAGGGGGTTATCGAAATTGATAGCGGGGGCGCATGTGGGCACCGCCACTGCGGCCGTCGGTGGAGCTCCCTACGGTGCCGCGAAGCGTGTGAGGGGTGTGCCGACATGGGTGGCGGGGACGCATGTGGGCACCGCCATTGGGGCCTTCGGTGGGGCTCCGTATGGGGCCACGAAGCGTGTGAGGGTTGTGCCGAAATTTGTGTCGTGTCGTGGAGTTTTCCGTGGAGCTCCCCATGGGGCCACGAAACGCGTGAGGGGTGTGCCGACATGGGTGGCGGGGACGCATGTGAGCACCGCCGCTGGGGCCTTCGGTGGAGCTCCCTATGGGGCCACGAAGGGTGTCAGGGGTGTGCCGAAATGGGTGGCGGGGTCGCATGTGGGTACCGCCATTGGGGCCTTCGGTGGAGCTCCCTATGGGGCCACGAAGCGTGTGGGGTGTGTGCCGAAATGGGCGGCGGGGGCGCATGTGGGCACCGCCACTGCGGCCTTCGGTGGAGCCCCCTGTTGTAGCCACGAAGCGTGTGAAGGGTGTGCCGCCACGGGTCGCGGGAACGCATGTGGGCACTTCCACCGGGGCCTTCGATGGAGCTCTGTATTGGGCCACCAAGCGTGTGAGGGGTGTGCCAAGATGGGTGTGGGGGACGCATACGTGCATCTTCATTGGGGCCTTCGCTGGAGCTCCCTATGGGGCCACGAAAGGTGTGAGATTTGTGCCGACATGGGTGGCGGGGACGGATGTGGGCACCGCCACTTGGGCTTTCGGTGGCGCTCCCTATGGAGCCACGAAACATGTGAGGGGTGTGCCGACATGGGTGGCGGGGGCGCATGTGGGCACCGCCACCGGGGCCTTCGGTGGAGCTCCCTATGGGGCCACGAATGCTGTCAGGGGTATGCCGAAATTGTTGGCGGGGACGCATGTGGGCAACGCCACGGGGGCCTTCGGTGGAGCTCCCTACGTATGGTGCCACGAAGCATGTGAGGGGTGTGCCGAACTTCGTGTCGGGGACGCATGTGGGCACCGCCACCGGGGCCTTCGCTGGAGCTCCCTGTGGGGCCGAAATGGGCGGCGGGGGCGCATGTGGCCACCGCCACTGTGGCCTTCGGTGGAGCCCCCTGTTGGGGCCACGAAGCGTGTGAGGGGTGTGCCGCCACGGGTCGCGGGAACGCATGTGGGCACTTCCACCGGGGCCTTCGGTGGGGCTCCCGATGGGGCCACGAAACGCGTGAGGGGTGTGCCGAAATGGGTGACGGGGACGCATGTGAGCACCGCCACTGGGGCTTTCCATGGAGCTCCCTATGGGGCCACGAAGGGTGTCAGAGGTGTGCCGAAATGGGTGGCGGGGTTGCATGTGGGCAACGCCACGGGGGCCTTCTGTGGCCAGTGGCGCTCCCTATTGTGCCACGAAGCGTGTGAGGGGTGTGCCGAAATTGTTTGCGAGGACGCATACGGGCACCGCCACTGTGGCCTTCGGTGGAGCTCCCTATGGGACCACGAAGCATGTGAGGGGTGCGCGGACATGAGTGGTGGGGACGCATGTGGGCACCGCCATTGGGGCCTTCGGTGGAGTCCCCTACTGGGCCACGAAGCGTGTCAGGGGTGTGTCGACATGGGCGGCAGGGACGCATGTGGGCACCGCCACGGGAGCTTTCGGTGGAGCTCCCGACCGGGCTACGAAACGTGTGACGGGTGTGCCGGTATGAGTGGCGGGGACGCACGTGGGCACCGCCATTGGAGGGTTTCGGGAGAGCTCCCTATGGGGCCATGAAGCGTGTGAGAGGTGTGCCCACAGGGGATGGACATGCTGAGAGCAGAGGCAAGGAAGGGAAGAGGGGAGGAGCAGGTGCACAGGCCTCCACGTGGCCGCTCCTCGGACAACACGTTCAACGGGGACTGGGCGGGTAGATGTAGGAGTGGTGTGTGTAGTGGTTGTGTGTCCCCCCTGGTAGTGTGCATAGTGTTTCTATCCACGGTCTTCCATTGTAAAGCCATGGACGTGGCTAACCCCAACCCCTTTAGGGGTGCCCCCACTGGCGCTGCTGGGGGAGAAGATCTGGTGGGTGCGCTTCGTGGTGCCTCTGGGTGGGCGTCGTACGGGTCTTCTTCCGTGGTCTCGGCTTGGATTGGGGGCGGGAGTGCACAACCCCTCCGGGGCGAATCGACGGCGGGGGCGGTTGGGTCCTCGGACCTTTCCCCTGCCTCGCGCTCCGAGAGGGCAGGCGGCTGCGCCTCTGGCCCCGGCGAGTCGCACAGGGCGCCTTCGGACACGCGTCGTCGGTTGGAGCTCCAACAGGGCCCTCAGAACACGGACCGGCCGACCAGGTGTCAGAGACGATTGGTGCGCATCAGGAGATGGAAGACGGTTCAGAAGGCGAGGAAGTCTCGAGCGAAACGGTGTCGTGCTTTCTATCGCTTGTCTCTGTTGAGGAAGTCTCGAGCGAAACGCGTGCGTAAAGGCTCGGAGGAGATCTTCCTCCGGGGAGGAACCTGGAACACGCGCAAACTTGGATCGAGTTGTGGGTATGAGCCATCGCAAATCAAGCTTGAGTGTTTTTTGCAACTGATGGAAGCTCGTAGGTGGGAGTTTGGCATGTTCACGGACGTCAACTTTTATCAGAATGGCGTCCGGGAGTATGATGTTGGGACAGAGGTATGGACATTTGTCATTCGGGGCAAAGTGTGTGTGGTGCTGAATCAACGCCTTACGGCATTATGGAGGGAGGGGGGATCGAGGGTAGTCGTTAGGGGGAAGTGGGATAGGAAGGGGGTGCGGGTCATGGGGGTTGTGTTGCCCCGGGAGGGCCAACGTCGTGGACTTTCCTTGGTTGCTTGTTACGCCCCCGTCTCGGGCACCGCCAATGAGGAAACCAGAGACGCCTTCAACGAGGAATTGCGGCACGTGGAATCACGTGTGCGAGCGCACGACAATTTACTCATCGTTGGAGGAGACTTCAATGCTGAAGTTGGGCGCCCGGGAGGAGGGGGGGAGGAGGAGGAGGAGGATTTGTCTCAAGTTATAGGGGCCCACGGCACGGCCCGCCGGAGTGCGACCGGCTCCGACCTGCTCTCCCTATGCTCGTCGGTGCCGCTCTTTGTGCTGAGCACGGCGTATGCGCAACGAGAACCAGCCACTTGGTGGCACCCGCGTTTCAGGACGGGGCACCAACTTGACCATGTTCTGGTCCGGCCGCGCGATCGTCGTCACTTCACGGATTGCAAGTCCCTGCACTTTGGTGCTGAGGGGGGGACCGCGTCGCTGCAGCAAAGACCAGCGCGAAGACGACGCAGACGGCGCAACCGGGCCTCGGCGCCGACAGTCAGGGAGGACGGGGTCATCGCGTGGGCGTCGTACACCGACCACGACCCGGTCGAGGTGGGGGTGCGCCTGCAGGGGCGCTGGCCGGCCCCGCGCCGGGCCCCCAATACTAGGCCCCCCACCCCCAACTACGCGGGCCTGCTGGGACCATCCGAAAGTGCTCAGACAAAAAGAGACCATTTCGCAGCCAGGATGACGCAGATATTGAGGAATTTAGAGACGCAGGCTGACTGGAAGGAAATCTGCCGGGTAGCAAGGGAGGTCGGGCTTGAGGTCCTAGGTCCACGGGAGCGGCGACACCAAATCCCTTGGCTGCAGGGGCATGAGTCGGAGAAGAAGGCGCTGGACGCTGCGGTGTCTGAGGCGGTTTCCGCGTGGCGAAGTGCACCGGAAGGAGAGCGGGAAAGGACACTTGTGGCCAAGCGCAAGGCGAACCGTGACCGTCGGAGGCAGCTCCGGCAGTGGGAGCGGGCGTACTGGAAAGGTGTCGGCGTACGGGCCTCCGCTGCCTCCCATAGCGGGGATCAGGGTGAGTTGTTTCGGCTCTTCCGTGACTTGCGCCTCCGGCGAGGCGACCGAGGGGACTCTGGCCGCTGGACAGCGGAGCGGGCGGAGCAGGAGAGGGAGCTTTGGAGAGCGCACTTTGAAGCTATTTCGGGGAATGTGGGGTTAGTGGCAGAGCACGTATGGCGATCGGTACAGGCAGTCCCCGTCTCGGCGGAGTGGCTCGACTCCTCTCCCACTGACATAGAACTCGATGCATGCGTGCGCAAAATGCAAACTGGCCGCCAGCCGGGAGATGACGGATTTGTGGCGGAGGCACTTAAATTCGGGGGCGCGGAGTTGCGCAGCCGAGTCTTTGAGATCGTCCGCGCTATGTGGACTAGGGCAGTCCAGGCAGACCCTGGGGAGGAGGGCACAACGTGGCCGGAAGAATGGCAAGTGGGCCTTGTCGTCCCCCTGTGGAAAAACAAAGGCAATCGAAAAGACAAGAATACGTGGCGCGGGATAACCCTGCTGTCAGTCGGGTCCAAACTATTAGCTCGAATTGTGGCTTCTCGCCTCTCCCAATGGTCAGAAGGATTTATAGGGGAGGAGCAATCGGGATTCCGCCGGGGCAGAGGGACAGATGATGCGCTTCAAGTTACGCGCCGGTTAATTGAGGAAGCCGCGGCCTTGCGAACGGGCGATATAGTGGTATTCACGTTCTTCGACATTGAAAAGGCATACCCTAGGGTGTGCCGCCCGGCGCTGTGGCGGCTGCTGGGTCACCGTGGATGCCCCCCGGGATTCTTGAACGTCTGCAGAGCCTTACACGAGCATACGGGATACCGAGTGCGTGTGCTAGGTGGCCTCTCCTCCACGTGGTTCCCCTTGCGGGGGCTCCGGGAGGGGTGCCCTTCGAGCCCCCCCTTGTTCAATATTTATCATGACGCGGTACTAAAGGATTTCCGAGGCCGGCGGAAACGGGCGGCTGAGGAGGCAGGAGCCACGCCGGGTGTACCTTGGACGTACCTGATTGATGGGCGGCTCGGGAAGAGCGCGCGGACTAGGGGGCAGGGACGAGGGGAGGGGGGCTGGGCGAATAGACAGAAGCACACGGTAATCGGAGACATAGGTTTCGCAGACGATACGACGCTGGCTGGGTTCTTAGAGGAAATGCAGACCGCAGAGCCGTTACTGGAAAAAACAATGACCGATTGGGAAGAGAAAAGCAATGCAGGAAAAAAGGAGAGGCTTTTGGTGAGTGGCAAATGGAGGGCTCCTTATGATGTGCGGCGGCAGCACGAGGTTCAGTCCCTGCGCCACTTGGGGGGTATTCACCACGAAACGGGCCGTTGGGCGACGGACACGACCAAAAGAGTGCAGGTTGGCAACACACTGGCGCGATCAATAGCGAAGGCCTGGGCGGTGGGCACGTCCCGCGGTCGCGGCCGCGGAAGCGGCGTGTCGATTACGACGAGGTTGCACGTGATGCAAACGTGCATGGTTGCGGCCATCACTGCAGGGTGTCGTTCTCGCACATGGACTCGCCAGGATTTCTCGCGTCTACAGAGAGTGGTCAATTATGGTGTTCGCCGCTCGTTCGGAATGGACATACTTTCGATGCGGGAGCACCACATTTCGGATGCCGCCATGTACAAGGCCGCGCAATGGCGCACGGTGGAAGACACCATCACCCGCTTATCTCTCCAGTGGCTGGGACATGTTGCCCGCATGCCCGTGTGGCGGGTCCCGAAGCAGGTATTATTTGGCTGGTTGGACGCCAGACGTGGCGGGGAGGACCATAGCAGCCCTCACGCCCAGACCGCTTTCCTTCGGAAGGGCATTCGCAGGATTGAGATCCACGAGATCGATTGGTTCCGCCGGGCTCAAAATAGGAAGGGCTGGAAGCGCAAAGTGGATGCAGCTTTTCCTGCGGGTGTCTCCAGCGATGAGCACAACCGCGCCCTCAACAGATGGACGCCGGGTCGGCCCCTCCCGTCGCCGCCCGCCAGGGCCGGGGCCCCCGGGGTCCCTCCTCCGCTTCCTCCTCCCCCTCCCCTTTTTCCTCCCCCTCCCCCGGCCCCTCCCTCTCCCCCTCTGGCGGACGACGACGAGTACTGCTGCCCGGTGTGCCGACGGGTGTTCGACAAGGGCAACCAGCTGCAGTACCACTACGATGAGGCACACTCGGTGCGGGATCCCCACCTGGTCACGAGCATCTCCCACCAGTGTCCGGATTGCAAGGAATACCTGGGATGTGATGTTCGGAGGCACAAGCCTTCCTGTCCGGCCAGGCTGGAGCTCCGGGACGCCCTCCAGACACAGGACGGGGTATACCTGCCAGTGGTCATGGGGCCGCACGCACCGGAGCCGGCTGCTTGGTGGGTAGCGACCGACGGGTCGGGCAAGGACGGGGAGGCGGGTTGGGGGGTAGTGATCTGGCGGGTTACGGATCCGAGCCTTCCAGGTATGGTCCCGGACTACGTGCTGCATGCCCCTGTTGTGAGTCGAGCGTGGGATCACCGATGGTTTGGAGCTAGGAGCCAAACTAATAATACGGCGGAATTATCGGCTATTGGCGAACTCATGAAGTGGCTCTTGGATGAAGCACCAGACGGAGGCCACGTACCCGTGCACATTCGGTATGATTCGGAATACGCAGCGAACATAGCGCGGGGGTTATGGGAGGTGAAATCAAACGAGGAGCTTGCGGACGCCGTACAAGAGCTCACAGCGCGGGTATTGGAGAGACGCAGTCTAACTTGGGAACATGTGTATGGGCACACAGGCGCCCATGACAACGAGCTGGCAGACAGGGCGGCGGATCTAGGTAGGCGCGGGTATGCTTCTCGCCAATCGGCCCGGTGGATGGCGACCCCACCTCAGGTGGCCGAGTTGCAATGGAACGAGGTGGATTATTGCAAGAAATGCGGCATAAAGGTGCTTAGCAAGGATCTGTACGGGCACATCACGAGGTGCACGGTAGCGGGTTATGCCATACCGGCCGGAATGACGAAATGTCGTAAGTGCCTCACATATGTTAAAGAGGGGTGTCGCAAGGCACACGAATCCAAATGCAGGGGGAGTGACATTATGAACCGGACATGCTCGAAGTGTGGCTTAGTCTACCCACCGCCTCCCCCAGGAATGCTGTGTCGCCCTTTAGGTAACCACGAGAAATGGTGTCGTGGGGACGCTGCAGCGAAAGCAAAGGCCCAGGCCGTTGCGGTCGCGGCGGCGGCGGCACCGGCGCCGCCCCCGCCCCCCGGGCCAGGTGCAGCTAAAGCGAAGGCGAAAGCCAAGCCGAAACCGAAACCGCACGTGGGAGCCAAGGGAAAGGCGGGCCCGCCGGTCAAGGCCGCCCCGGCCAAGGCTGTTACGGTCAGGGTTGCAGGTAAGGCGCGCGGGGCGAACGCCCAGGCCAAGGCGGCGATTCGTCTCGCTGGTATTGCCCGGAGACGCCCGGCGGGAGCCGGATAATCAGATCTTGTTTCGTGTAGGAAATAGCGGTCTAGGGGGGTGGGAGGGCGGGTGGGGGGTGGCGGGCGGTCATTGGACCTTACCACAGTGTGCTTGCTATCTGGGAGTTCACAACCTGCAGCTGCCGGCAGCGCCCACGAGGCGATCTGTCACGAGATGATGCCGGGCACGTCCCGATGCATCGGGGGC
Source organism: Prorocentrum cordatum (assembly GCA_963575745.1). Lineage (NCBI taxonomy): Eukaryota > Dinophyceae > Prorocentrales > Prorocentraceae > Prorocentrum > Prorocentrum cordatum. Next base: position 633,028 of record CAUYUJ010012113.1, on the reverse strand, counting down.
GGCCAGGACAGGGCTTGCCCTGTTCATGGTTGTGCTAAAGTGAGTCACGAACTCACTTCCGGCCGCCCCCGGGCCCCACTGCAGGGGGGCAGGAGTATAGGTCCAATGGCCGCCGGCCGCCTCCTCGCCTTGCCCCCCCTTGCTGTTGCTCGGCTGCGATTCTTCCCCCCTCGACTCCCTCGTGTTGTTGCCGGCGTGCGTTTGCTTGCCTTTTTCTTTTCTTACTCCCTCTGACGTGACGTATACTGTTTCTTGTGCGCAGCTAGGAAAAAAAAAAAATGAGGAAGGCCCCCCCCCTCCCCCTCCCCTCCCCCCGCCCCCGCTCGAGCCATGATGTGTGCAGTCACGTGAATTGTTGCTCGCCGCCCCGACCAGCTGCTCTAGGCCCCCGCCCGGCGGAACCGGCTCTCGCCGGAAGGGTCATGACCGCCCTCCTCCTGCGGTGCCCCTGGTTCGGCGGCGCTGCCGTGGTCGTCGTCGTTGTCGTCGTCGTGGTCGTCGTCGTCGTCGTGGGTGTTGTCGGGGTCGTCGTCGTCGTCTTCGTCGTCCGGGTCGTCTGGGCGGCGGGGTCGGCCGGGGGCGGGCGCGGGCGGGGGTGGGTGCCCGTCCGGCGGCAGCTTCTCTCCCTGCTTGATCGTGTGTCGGTGAGGGGTGTGACAGAGAAATGGCAGCTGAGCGCCGCGCAGCCACGGAGCGCCGCATTGCGGCGTTGGAGGAGGGTCAGAGCCGCCACACCGAGCAGATCTTCCGCCTTCGGAACGAGGTCAGCCGAGTGCTGAAAAGCACAAGTGTGGTGCTAGAGGGATTCCCCTCGGTGGACTCGGTGTGGGAGGCGCACGGGAACCAGGGAGAGTACCGTGAGTTGCGCAACCTGACGCCGGAGGCTGTTGGCCGGGACCTGGGGGCTCACCTGGGGCTGAGCTGGCCCTTGCCGGATCGCGCGTCGGACCAGCCCGGGTCCACCCAGCAGGCGGTTCGCTTCCTCTGTGAGGAATTGAGCAAGCCAGGGGTGCTTCAGAAGGTCATGGAGCAGTATCGGTGGGACTACGACCGCGGCGCCAAGGTGCGGATTCCGAACGTGTTCAAACTGAAGGTTAAGTTCGGGGCCTCCTCGCTGGGCATGGAGCAGATAATTGACGGCTTAGACCACCCGTTGCGCCGCGCTTCGGGTCTCTCCGTCGCCGGCCAACCTACGCTTCAGGAAGGGGCCGCCCAGCCGCCGAGGCGGCTTCTCTACAACGAGAGGACCGAGGAAGAGCGCCAGTGGAAGGGCGGCGGCAAGGGGCAGGCCCAGGGGCAGGCCAAAGGCGCAAAGGGCGGCAAGGGCGGCAAGGGAACCCAGGGGGTGCTTCAGGGCCGAGGTGGCGGCGGCGGCAAAGGCAAGGGCAAGGGCAAGAAGGGGAAGAAAGGCAGGGCGGCCGCCAAGGCAGCTGCGGCACCTGGGGGGGCAGCCCCGGCGGCGGGTGCAGCCCCGGCGGCGGGTGTAGCTCCCGGGGCAGCGGGCGGAGCGGGCGCGGGCGGGGCGGGTGGAGCAGGCGGCGGGGCCGCCGCGGCCGGCAACGCCGGCGACGCGATGGCTGACTAAGGGGTCACCCCACAGGCCCGCCCCCGGATACAGGGCCCGACGGGGGCGGGTAGTCGAGCCATGGGCCGTGCATGGAGCCATGAATTCGCAGGACAGATCGTGCTTTCTTGTTTTTGTTGTGCCCACCCTTGTGTGATCTGCACGGAGTCTCCTATTGTTTTTGTGTGATCGAATGTGTGTGAGTGTGGGCAGGGAAGGGCGGGTGGGTGGTGGGTGGACGGAGGAATGGTGGTGTCGTCCCATGCTGTGTACATCCCAATTGCGAGGGCGGGAGAGCCCTCTGGTAGTCTCTCCCCCCGCTGTGCCATCCAGGAGAGCCAATTGCGAGGGCGGGAGAGCCCATGCTGTGTACATCCCAACTGCGGCGCTGGACCCTCGACTGCTCTCCCCCCGCTCTGCCACCCAGTCCGCAGGGGCACCCCCCTTCCAATCACCATTGGGCTTCCCGACTCTTTCCAGGTTCCGCCCCGTTCCCCCTGCCCTTTTCCGCTTTGCCCTTCTCCCTTCTCCCCCCTCCCCCTCTTTCCCCCCCCTCCCTCCCTCCCCTTCTTCCCCCCTCTTCTCTCTCCCCTCTCCCTGCCTCCCTTCTCCGTCCCCCTCCCTCCCCTCTTCCTCCGAGCCCAGGTGCTTTCCGGACGGCGCCCTATCCTCGCCTTCCGTCGTCGTCCTCTCCTCCCACCCCCCGTCAGGATTTTTTAAAGGTCGACCGGCCGTCCCTGGGCCACATCGTGGCCGCACTCAGGGACACGGTGACGGTGACGGTGACGGTGAAGGGAAGAGGGAGGAGGGGGAGGAGGAGAAGAGGAGAAGGAAGGAACGCGGGGCGCTGTCTCTTCCAAACGAGGGCCCAACACCACAGGATAGATGGGAATTGAATAGTTGCTCGTTTGAGCTCTACTAGAGTTACCCATCCAACTAATCATATGAACCACAGTACGTCTATACGTAACCATACCTATACGACCACCCTTCGGGTGATAAGGAGGTTGTGGGGGGCGAGAGGGGGGTACCAACATCTGACTCAATCGATCCCACGATCGATCTCACTCAACGGGACACCACGGGACGCTTGTCGATCTCACTATCGATCTCACTTTCGGTCTCACTCGTCGGGACACCACGGGACACCACGGGCCACCACGGGACACCACGGGACACCACTGGACACTTGCCGATCTCCTTATCGGTCTCAATATCGATCTTATTATCGGTCTCACTCAGCGGGACACCATAGGACACCACGGGACACCTCGAGACACCACATCGATCTCACTATCGATCTCACGATCGATCTCACTATCGATCTCACTCAACGGGACATTACTGGACACCTCGGGACACCTGTCGATCTCATTATCGATCTCATTATGGATCTCACTCAGCAGGACAGCACGGGACACCACGAGACACCACATCGATCTCAGTATGGATCTCATTATCGATCTCACTCAACGGGACACCACTGGACACTTGTCGATCTCCTCATCGATCTCACTATCGATCTCACTCAACGGGACACCATAGGACACCACGGGGCACTTGTCGATCTCATCATCGATCTCACTTAACGGGACACCACGGGACACCACGGGACACCGCGGGAGATTTCTCGATCTCATTATCGGTCTCACTATCGATCTCACTAAGATCTCACTCACCAGGACACCATAGGACACCACGGGACACCTCGGGACACCACATCGATCTCACTATCGATCTCACGATCGATCTCACTCAACGGGCACCTGTCGATCTCACTATCGATCTCACTCAGCGGGGCACCACGGGACTCCACGGGGCACCACATCGATCTCAGTATGGATCTCACTATTGATCTCACTCAACGGGACACCACGGGACACGTGTCGATCTTCTTATCGATCTCATTATCGATCTCATTCAACGGGACACAACGGGGCACCACGGGACTCCACGGGGCACCACATCGATCTCAGTATGGATCTCATTATCGATCTCACTTAACGGGACACCACGGGCCACCACGGGACACCACGGGACACCGCGGGACACTTCTCGATCTCACTATCGGTCTCACTATCGATCTCACTATCGATCCCATTCAGCGGGACACCATAGGACACCACGGGACACCTCGGGACACCACATCGATCTCACTATCGATCTCACGATCGATCTCACGGGACACCGCGGGACACCACGGGACAACTCGGGGCACCACACTGATCTCAGTATCGATCTCACTATCGATCTCACTATCGATCTCACACAACGGGACACCACGGGACACCAGCGGGACACCGCGCGGGACACCGCGCGCGGCACCGGCCATCGTTGGAGAAACATTTGGTCTGGCCGCGGCCCTGCCACAGGAGGATTTCGGGACACCAGCGAGACACCGGCGGGACACCACGCGGCACCCGCCGCGGGAGGAGTTACATTTGGCCTGGCCGCGGCCCAGCCACATGAGGATTTCCTCTCGCCCGCCCACGTTGCTTCGCCTCGCCCGCACGCACGCACGGCACGCACGACACGAACCCGAAACCGAAATCCATTTCCCGGCGGTAGGGGGGGTCTCCGTTTCACGTCGGACTCACCCCCCAACCTCCGATCACGAGCAACATACGGGCGAATTGGAAATTATGCCACTATCAGCAAATGAAGTCGTCCTGACCGAAGTTCCACTGCCCCCAATCGCCCTTGGAGTCCCTCGGGTGGTGAATGAATCTGACCAAGGTGTCGGAGCCGAAACGCTTACGGTAACGACTCTGCAAACCAGTATGAGCTGACGTTACCTGCCATTTGCCACACCCACAATTCAAGATATGGGCATGCGGATCCGAGATGGTGGTGCAGGCGATGTCGGTGGGCCCGCGGCGGAGGCGCGCTCCCCTCAGCAGAACTACAGCCTTCTGCCTGCATGCCTCACTGATCTCCACCGCTCGACTACTCTGCACAAGAGTCGTATCATAGTAAACAAAAACGTAAGAAGGTAGTACATGGGTGCTGCGAACCACGCGCCGCGGCGGAGGGCACCTTATATGCAGGGAAAGTGTGGCACGGGGTATGTAGGAAACACACATTCCTGCAGCCGCACAGGGTGTGTGAGGGGACTTGGGCCAGGGCGGCTGGAGGAGGAGGAGGAGGAGGAAGAGGAGGAGGAGGAGGAGCCGAAAGGCCAAAGGTCTCTTGGATGCCTCCTGGAGTTTCTCTAGATGTCTCTTGAGAGCTTCTGGTAGGCCTCTTTGAGCTTCCTGGGGGCCTCATGGCGGTCCTGGGGGCCTCTTGAAGCGTCTCGGGTGCCTCGGGGGAGCCCGTTCGGGCCTCTTGGGGGTCTCGTGAGAGGCTCTTAAGGGCCTCTTGGCAGTATCTTGGGGGCTTCTTGGGTCCTCCGGGGCGCCACTTGGGGCCCTCTTGGGGCACTTTTGGGGGCCTCGGGGTCCATCTTGGGGCCAGCGTGGAGGAGATCAATCAAAAGAGGGGCGGCCACCATGTGGCCAAAACCTGCGTAAAGTCAGTGATTTGTGCCTCCTCGCCGATGCCGTTCTGGACGCTCTAGCCCTTCGCCGCCCCACCCTCCAGACCCAGGGGTAGACCCTTTTCCCCGAAGGGGAAGAATGGGGGTTGGAAGAGGAAGCGCTCTAAACCGCTCGCGCCCAGAGGGCAGCTGGGTTTGGCCCCCCCCCCCCTGGGAGGCCAAAATGTGGCCAAAACTTTGGTAGCATAAGTGGTTGCTACCTTTTCGCCGAGGCCTCTTGGGGGCCTCTTGGGGCCTCCTGGGCCAGGGGCAACCCCAACTCCAGGACCTGGGATCGCGTGCGTACGTACCAAGTGCGCGGGGAGGGGGACGGATCACAATACCCAGCTCGAGGCCCTCGTGCTCGGCGACACCGGCAGAGAGAGGGAGCGCCGTGCGCGGCGCACAAGCGTGCGCCTGCCGACGCGCCTTGGGCGTGCGGCTCCTGCCTGCCCCCCCCCCAAGGAGCTCTGCGGCCGCCTCCTCCCCAATGAGGCGCGCGCAGCACGTCGGCGCCCCGCCGCGCGTGCGGCGCCCGGCGCGGCTGGCGCAGGCAGCACCCCCCCCCCGACGGCGGCCTGCGCCTTCGGTGCGGCCTTCGGCCGTCGGCGGGGCCTCTCGCGGGAGCCCCCTCGGCGCGTTGCTTGTGGGGGGGTGATCGTTCTCCTCCACGCAGGTCGGGCGTCTGGATCTTTGTCACGGTGTCCCCAGGTACCCCGACCCTCTCCCAAGGGCAACTTGTTCCCCCACCATCCTGAGGTGTTGGGCCCTCGTTTTGAAGAGACAGCGCCCTGCGTCCCTCCTCCTCCTCCTCCTCCTCCTCCTCCTCCTCCTCCTCCTCCTCCTCCTCTCAAGCCTTCTGGCTCACAGCCGCGCGGCCTGCCGCGCGCTGGGGCCGCCTGCGATACGCGCACCGTCGCGGGGTGGCGGGAAGGGCCCGCCGCCACCGCGGCCCGCGGCTTGAGGGGAGCCTCCGAGGAGGCTCCAGAAGCTATCGCAGCAAGACGACGACGACGGCCAGCTGGCCGTGAGGCCCATGGGCCGAGGCGGCAGGAGTTTCACAGTGCGGTGCCGCCCTGGCGCTCGGCCGCCGCATGGCGCTCGCCCAGCGCGCATCGCCAGGAGCAGCAGCCAGTCCCACCGAGGCGAGTACCTGGTGTGCCCACAGTGCCCAGCGGGGGAGAGCCGGGTATGGGCCAGGCAGGCGGGCACGCCAGGGTGGTAGGGCTGCACAAAGTGCGACCACGTGTGCCCCGCGGCGGCGCTGGTGGTGGGCGCCCTCCCGAGCGACGGCCCCCTCCTCTCGGTGCTCAGCGGGCTGGCCTTCGCGGTGCAGCACGACCTCTTCACGCGGCCGACCGAGACGCTCAGCGTCTTCAGCGGCTCAGCCACCCGCGAGGGAGCCTACCAGTGCGCGGCGGCGATCGTCGCCCCCAAGCCCGTGCGCGCGGCTGTCGCGGAGGCGGCCACGCGCGCCGGCCCGCGCTCGCCGGCGCCCTCGACGCCGGCGGCGGTGCGCAAGCGCCCGGCGGCAAGGCCAGCCTAGTGCGGGGAGTCCGACGACAGCGTCATCGCCGGCCTCGAGGTTCTCGGGCTGGAGTTCGTGCCGGAGGCGCTCCTCGCCCTCCAGCGGGCGGCGCTACTGGCCCAGGCCCTGTTCGCCCCGCTCACCCTCGGCGAGCACGAGAAGCGCATCCTCTGGGCCGCGGAGAAGGCCATGCTCCAGCCGCCCCACTCCGCCCGCCACGGAGGCGCCAGCTCCGCCGTGCACCTCGGCCTGCTGGACTTGAAGATGATCCAGAAGAGGGGCAGGTGGCTGGCGCCACGCAGTGTCAAGCGCCACGAGAAGTCGGGCAAGCTTCTCAGGCAAGTGGCAGCGGTCCGCAGCAGGACCCCAGAGGGCGAGATGCTTCTCCTGCCATACAGCCCACAGTCGCTCAAGAAGCAGGTGCTTGCCGCTGCCAACTCAGTCCGTCGCCTGAGGGCGCGGGCCCAGGCGTGGAGATGAAATTTCCCGACCCGCCCACCCTGTGAAACGAAATTAAAGATTTGGCTGTGTTGGAGTGTGCTCGAGCTGCTGTCTTCCCTCGTTGGCTAGGCTAAGGGCCGCTCCGGACGACGGCGGTGAATATTGACGTTCGTCTTCTTGCGTTTTTTCTTGGCCTGCTCGGGCCAGCGCGCGCGAGAACCTCGAGAGAAAATGTGAGAAGTTGGTGATTGATCAGTTGTTTCGAGTCTTGTCTTTGTTTTAAGGCTACCGCCAGTTCCGATGTCTCGTGAGCTGGCGCCGCATGGTTTCCTCTAGCTTCACAGCAAGATGTGCTGCCAACGGTTGTATTTCCTTTGCGGGAGGGGGTGGCTCCGTGGCCGCCCCGCCCATCCCGCATTGTGTGGCGGTTCCGTTCAATGCGCCTTCGGATTGTGCTCGAGCTGCTGTCTTACTTTGGCGCTGGCTCCAGGCCGCTCCAAACGACAGTGTGCACACTGCTGTTGATCATGTTGCGCTTCTTCCTGGTCTGCTCGGGCCAGTTCGCGCGTCACTTTCAAAAGAATATGTGAGAAGTTGGTGATTGATCAGCTTTTGGAGTATTGTTTTTTGCTTGGAGGATGTTGCCAGTTCCGATATCTTGTGGGCTGGCGTCGCAATGTCCCCGCTAGCTCCGCATACATGCATACTCATTGAATATGCAATGTATATTTGTCTATATCTATATATGTATACATATGTATAGTATACATATCTTTATAAACACATACATTTGCACACATATAGAATCCTTCATCGCCCCTCTCCTTCACTCCTCTTGTACGTTATTTGTCCCCCTTCTTTCCTACTCCCTCCGTCGGCTTCCTCCCGTCACCCCTTCCTCCTCCGTCTCTGCCCGAACCCCGTCGAAACTGACCCCCGAGTCCCTGGCATGCACCATCCGGACACGTTTTCCGAGCCGCGCCCAGGCGTGTTAATGAGCGGGCGATGATGGGGGGGCCTTACCAGAGCCGCCAACATGGCCGATGATGATGGTGGTGGTAAAGTTGTTTGCGATGACGATGACGAGGGTTACCGTGCTGAGGGTGGGCGATGCCGCCCGTCGCCTCCGTCGCCGTCGCCGCCGCTCGGGGCGAGTGGCGGTTTTTGCGGGCGGTGCCGCCCGTCGCCGCCGCCGCCATCGCATATATTGCACCACATAGATTGAACCGCATAGACTGCTTTGCACAGGTTGCACCGCATAGTTTGCACCACGTTGATCGCACCACATACATTGCATCTCATAGGTTGCATTACGTAGGCTGCGCCGCGTATATTGGGCCACATCGACTGCACCGCACCTATTGCATCACATAGGCTGCATCGCGTAAACTGCACCACGTAGATTGCATCGCATAGGGTGCATTGCATAACTTTCACTGCGTAGCTTGTACCACTTAGATCGCACCACACATATCTTGCACCGCGTATCTTGCATTACGTAGGTTGCAACGCGTAGATTGCGCCACTTATATTGCACCGCATCTATTGCATACACAGGTGGCATTGCATACGTTGCATCACATAGATTGCACCGCGCAGGCTGCAATAACCCACTGTTTGGGGTCCACGCTGGCTGACATTCCTGATCTCGGGGATGAGGGAGAAGGATGGGGTTCAGCAGGAGGGTGAAGGAGGATAAGGAACACCAGAAAGAGGGAGGAGGAGGACGCGTGCTGACGATGCTGATGATACTGGTACGATGATGACGCTGATTATGATGGGGATGACGATGATGGTGATGATGATGATGATGTTGATGCTGTTGCTGTTGCTGTTGCTGATGCTGCTGATACTAGTGCTGATTATGATGATGGTGATGGTGTTTGGGATGGTGGTAGTACTGATGGTCATGCTGATGTTGTTGATGATGCTGTTGCTGATGCTCATGCTCATGCTGATGCTGATTGATTATGGTCCTTATTATGATGACGGTGATGATGGCGGGGATGGTGGTAATCGTGGTGGTCATGATGATGATGATGTTAATGCTGATGTTGATGCCGTTGCTGATGCTGATGCTGATTAGGCTGTTGCTGATTGTAATGATGATGCTGATGCTGCTGCTGCTGCTGAGGATGATGATGATGATGATGATGATGATGAGGATGATGATGATGGGGATGGTGGTAGTAGTAGTGTTGATGATGTTGGTGATGATGATTGCGGATGTTGATGGCGATGCTGATGATGACGATGATGATGTTTGTGTTGGTGATGGTGATGATGAGGATGAGGATGAGGATGAGGATGATTCGGATGGCGTCCAATGATGATGCTGATGCTGATGATGATAATGCTGATGACACGAAACGACTATGTTGATGATGGTGGTTATGATGGCGATGGTGGTGATAATGATGATGGTGAAGATGGCGAGTATGATGATATTGCTGATGCTGATGCCGATGCGGGTGATGATGATATTGATGATGATGATGATGATGATGATGATGTTGATGATGATGATGATGCTGATGATGATGCTGATGATGATGATGATGATGATGATGATGATGATGATGATGATGATGATGATGCGGATGATGATAATAAGGAGGAAGAGGAGGATGATGAATGTTTTGGTGGTGGTGATGATGCTGTGAACGAGGCGGATAGGGACGGGGGAAGGGGGGAGGGGGAGGAATAGGGAGGAGGAGGAGGAGGAGGAGGAGGAGGAGGAGGATCGGCAGAGCCCTGGAGGCGCGGCGCCCTCGGGTCCCTCTGGGAGCTCGAGCAGCGGCGCCGGCGCCAGCGGCGCCAGCGACGCGGCGAAGATCCGGGAGGTCGGGCCGCCCTGACGCCGCGCCGTTGTGGTCGCCGTCGATGTCGTCGTTTTCGTCGCTGTCGTGGTCGTCGCCGTCGACCGTCGACGTGGGCGTAGGAGGTGGATGGGCAGGAAGAGGGGGTGAATGAGTAGAGGAGCAGGAGCAGGGAAGGAAGAGGAGGAGTACGACGAGGAGGAGGAGGAAGAGGAGGATCGCACGCCACCGAGGGAGAGAGAGAGAGGGAGAGAGTTCGACGGTCAACAATAAACCAGGGGGGGTCCATCGGAGAGGAACCTTTTTGTCACCCTGGCAGGAAGGCCAAAGACCTGCCAGGGGCCAAGACAGGACCGCCCCTGGGAAAAAGTTTCACCGTCCATGTTTTCGTCGGGCAGGTCTGCCTGCTCCTTCTGCCGAAGTCGGGTCCCCAGGCTTCTTGCCTCAGGCTCGTTGAGGCCGAACGCCTGCAGGCAGTCAGCCAAACATAAGTCTCGCCCTGCCGCAAGCCGCGGAGCAGCCACGCCCCGCTCTCCTCCTGGCTGGGCCCCAGACTCATCGAAGCCTTCCGAGGAAAGCACCCGAGCCAGGACCCCAGGGGACACCCAGGGGCCTAGCCAAAGAGGGCGGTTCGGATGCTTGCCCTTGAAAAACGCACGCTTGTTTTTCCGCCCAGGGTCAACAAGGGCCACCTGGGAACCCAGGCAACCAGACCTGAGGCCTCGCGCCCCAGGGGCAATGGTCGCATACGCTCCACAAGTGGAGCAAAACAGCAGCGGGGCCTGGCCATCTGACAGCACTGGGAACTCCAGAAGATGATGGCCTCCTTCGGCCCACGGGACCTGAGCTGCATCGGCAGCTTGACTGGAAATCCAAGTTGGCCCCCAAAGCGGGGGGTGGTGTGCCCCTATACGGACACAAACAGAGCTTGGTTCCTCCTGGAGACTGCAACTCTCCGCCCAACTAGCCTGTGCGACACAGTGGGGTGCTCATAATCTGCCGAGACAAAGTGCGCCTTGACCGAAATCGCAGTGCCCCCAGATGTGTCACGCTCATTGTCGACTGTCTTGGCCGCCGCCGCGAACGATGACTGATCGCCCGCCTGGTAGGCCCAAGACCGAGGCCCTGCAACCTCCGGCATCTCCAGGCGGCGCTCTTGAAAAAGGACAGCATCGAAGCCATCCTTTTTGACTTCCTTGGGCCGCTCCAGGTGCTTGGGGCCCGTGGGCCAGGCGTTGGAGTTTTACGAGAGCATCCTGAGCTCAGTCTGGCCGTCGAACTCAGAGGGCGCACTTGCACCGCCCACGGTCTCCACGAGAGCCGATGGCCCACCTTGCGAAGTCGAAGCCGAAAAAGAAAACAGCCCAGCAGGCGCCCATGCGCCGCCTGCCCGGGAGGGGTCGCTCGACGGCCCTGGGGCTGCAATCCTCCGTTCACCAGCGGCCCAAGGCGGAGGTTGAGCAGGGGGGGAGGCATCGGCCGCCCGCGTGTCTGCGGCTTCCTTCGAAAGCTCGCTACCCTCTCCCTTTAGGGTCTGCCCAGGCACAGGGCCTTTAGGCTCCCCAAGGACGGCTGCGCGCCCCAAAAAGGCCGCTCTCCTTCGGCGGTCCAGCAGCGCGCGGAAAATGTCGATGACGCTCTACAATTGGGCCCAGTGGTGCTCAGCAAACGGTTGCCAGACCGCGTGCGCCAACGGCCGCATCATGGCGATGGACTTGTTGCGCCGACCCCTGCCTCGGGCCCAGGCCGAGAGGCGCACTTCGCGAACGGCTTCGTCGATGAAACCTCCAGGGCTATCACGACGCACTGGACTGTGCCTCAGCAAAAAAAGCTTGCATGAGCACTGCATTCCCAGGCTGACGTAGTACTTCATGGAGCCACGCCTCACACCAATCCATCGAAGACGGCATGTCTAAATAGGTATGCCCCTACAGGTTACAGATCCAACGAGCGCTCCAGCCAGACATCATGATGACGAAGTCCCTTCTGGCTTGGTCAGGATCTGGCCGCGGTGGGGGGAACATGTGTGGCGGCGGTAAGCCCATGAACTTGTCAGAGTCAAACACGCTTCTGGGCCGCGCGCTGTCGGGCCGCTGCCACCGCTGCCGCCGTTTGCTCTGCCGCGGGAGATCCACCTCCCGCGCCTGCTGCTGCATTGCCGCCTCCGCTGGCTGCGCCAGGGGTGCGTCGGCGTCGGCAGAAGACTGGCCAGGAGGAACAGCACCGCCAGCAGAGTGTGCTGGAGCGGCCGCCGCCTGGGCGCCCCCAGCCTCGGCCCCTGGGGGGGCGGGGCGCAGCGCTGGCTCCTCTCGCCGCGGCCGCTTTGAGGCAAGGCGCCCCCGCATCTCTCGGGGCTCCTGGCGCAGGGTCTGGATCTTCTCTGCGCTGGGGCCGATCGCCGACAGGATGGCCGCACGGATCTCCTTGCCCACATTGGTCTTAATCTCCTACCAGCGCTGCTTGTCCGACTCCTCAACCTCCAAATCCGACAGATCGAGAAGGTCTCCGTCGACGATGTCGACCGTGCCCGCCCTCCTCCACGTGGAGCAAGTGGGACATATTGATCTACGAGCCGCTTGCAGGTGCAGCAGGCGACGCGGCCGACGCCGAGCTCGGGGGCCGACCGCTTCCAGCCCGATCGGGCTCCAGCTGCAGCTCCGCCTGCCACTCCAAGTTGGCCTGCGCCGCCGACTCAGCTGCCTGCGCCGTGGCCGCACGGCACTCTTCGAACCACAGCTTGGCTTCGTCCTCCTGGGCCACGCACTGCTCAAGGTACGCTCCGGCTCAGCGGCACGCCGCGCTCTTGGCCGAGACCTGGGCCTCCAGCAGCGGTGGCCGCGCAGGCTTGACCTCCTGCGGCGGCCCCTTGGGCCCAATGGCGCACTCCAGCGCCTGGAGCTCCTGCGCAGCCGCCGAGCCCGCAAGCCGCTCCTTGAGCTGCGCCAGGAGGTCGACCGTCTTGAGGCCGCCATCCACCGCAGGCGCGCCCCGCGGCGGAGGCGTGGAGGAGGAGAGCGACTACGAGGAGGTGGACGAGGAGGAGGAGGAGGACGAGGACCACGACTTCGAGGAGCCGGATGAGGAGTATGGTCATTGCGGAGGGCGGGGGCGAGGGCGGGGGCGAGGCAGGGCCGAGTGGGTCCCGTGACGGTTGCAATCTTGCACGAATGTGAGACCCGGCGGCGAGGACCTGCCAGCCCAGAGCGGGGCCCAATTAACGAGTGTTGGCGCGCAGGTTCAGTTGTGCACATGGCCCTGAGTCCTTGGCGGAGGGCATTTTTCGACATCAGCTGGGGAATTGCTGGCATGGCCTCTTTCCTACGACCCTTGTCGTTTTGGCATAACGTTTCGGACACAGCTGTGTGCAGAACATAATGGCCCTCCCCCTCTCCGTGCGGGGTGTTCTGGCGCTTATCCTGCATTTCGCCCGTTTTCGATCATCGACCAGTTTCGGGTAGGAAGAGGAGGAGGAGGAGGAGGAGGACTAGGACGAGTGGAATGAAAAACAGCAGGAGAAGGTGTAAGAGGAGGAACGGGGAGGAGGAGCAGGGAGGAGGATTGAGTTTCGTAAGCTTCGTTGGGGCAATGTTTGTGGCCTCTTTGGAGCCCTCTGGGAGCGTCCAGTGACTTCTCGAGACTTGTGGAGGGCGGGATGATAAGGATCCGCAGGAACCATGTATACACCACCAGCGTGCCTGGCCATGGCCATCGTGGGCCCGAGGATGGTACATGGCCCTCCTTGGCCTCGGCCAGGAGGGCGCGTGCTCCATGCGAGGGCTCGGGGTGGCCCTGGCCGCGCAAGGTGGTTGTGCATGGATGCCTTTGCGCATACTGTTTTTCAATGACCTCTGGGACGCCCTCTGAGATGCCCCTCGCAGGCCAAGCCCTTCCAAGAGGCCCCTACGTTCTCAGAAGGTCGCCCCCCCCTTCGCCCTGTCCCCTTTGCGCTGTGCTGCCCTTGTTTGTGCATTTATCGGGAACTGCGTCTCGCGTTCAAGTGGTGATCTCCGCAGCCATTTGGGCCCAGAAGACGGTTGGATCACGGATCCGTTCTGTCGGCGCGTCCTTTCCTTTTTCTCCCCCCCCCGCTTTCGTCCCACTCCGTGTCCTGGCCTTGCTTCCCCCCTCGCCCTTCACAACGATGATGGGGTCCGTGCATTTGCTCACCTATTGCTGGTTTCTCCATGATATTCTACAGCTCTGTTTCTCGATTGTGAAGGCGGTGCGATGCCACTCATTGTGCGGGCTGATAGGGCACGATTTGTTGAGGGTTTCGTTTTCTTCGAAACCAACGTTACTAATGAGGCTGGTGATAGTGGCCATGATGGTGATGGCGATGGTGACAACCAGTGATGATGGTTCTGATGATGATGATGATGATGATGATGATGATGATGATCACGATGACGATGATGTTGATGTTGATGTTGATGGTAGTGATGATGAATGGTGATGGCGATGATCGTGGTAGGGATGGTTAGCGCCCAATGCGCAGCTTGGCCCTGCTTCCCAAACCTCTAGCGGAACAGGCTCCAACATTTTGCCAGGCACAGGGCAGCCAGGTCCACTTCTTGCTGGAGCGGCACTGCCAGCAACGTGCGCGGCGATGAGCGACAGGGCACACTGTCCAAGCCAATCTGGTCTCTATGACCAGCAGCGAATCGGGTATCTATGACCAGCAGGGGCGAGCACCCCGGGACGGCCACGGTGACTCCACGGAAACCCTTATGCGTGTCCCCCGAGAGCCCGATCGGGTCTCTCCCGCAGGCTATGCTCCCGGGAGCGCACGCGGGCAGTGTGTGGTCGGCAGGCCGCCGCGGCGTGCCCTCGCCGCGAGCGAGCTGCAGGCCGTGCAGGGCCAGGGCAGACCCGGCACCGGTGGCGGAAGGGAGGCCACGCGCGGCCTCTGCCGACGGCACCTCGCCTTGCCTCGGGCGGGCTCTCGGCAGAGGTGGGCGCCGTGGCGGGCGGGCGCTCGGCCGTCTCGCGCCGTTTTTGCGCGGTGGCTCGGGCCTCGGCTCGCAGGCGTTCTGAGATCGCGCCAGGGAGGCCCGCGTCCTCCTGGGGCCTTCGACTTGCTCCCGCCATGATGGTGTTCCAACTGTGACCATGGCAATGCTGATGAGGTCGGTGACTACGACTCTGACGATGATGATGATGATGATGATGATGATGATGATGATGATGATGATGATGATCACGTCATGATGCATAATATGATGCTGATGATGCTGATGCTGATGAAGAACATGATGCTGATGCTGATGACGATGATGATGCTGGTGGTGGTGATGGTGGTGGTGTGCTGATGCCGATCATGATGATGATGATGTTTATGATCTTGATGATGATGATGGTGGTGGTGGTGGTGATGCTGATGAAGTGTGGGATGGTCATGATGATCATGATCATGATGTTGGTGGTGGTGGTGATGGTGAATGTGATGGTGGTGGTGCCCATGATGAGGATCGTTTGGATGATGATGATGATGAGGAGGAGGAGGATGTTGATGATGATGAATATTATGAGGAGGGTGAGGATGAGGACGGTGGTGATGCTGATATTGTATATGATGGCGTTTAATATTTTTTGTATGATGATGGTTATGATGATGAGAATGAGGTTGATGATGCTGCTGATGATGATGACATCAATGCTGATACTGATGCTGCTGATGATGCTGATGATGATGATGATGCTGATGATGACGTGGTGGTGCTGCTGCTGCTGGTGACGTCTGAAGCCTGATGCTTGATTCATGATTCCTAATGCCCGATTCGTGATGTCTGATGTCTGATCGCTGATGCCTGGTACCGATGCTGAATGACAGGAAAAGGACAGAAGAAGGCCGCGCGCAGACGGCGCATCGGCAGAACATGACAGATTGCGAAGGACATTGAAAAATCAAGCGAGGACTGTGCCGCGCTGAATGCAAACGCGACGGAACGAAGCCACTGCGTATTGCAATGGTGGGCGGCGGGAGGAATTTCACCAGCACGACGGCAGGCAGGAGGGAGGGGAGGAATGAGGGGGACTGGGGGGAGGGGGGAAGGGGAGAAGGAACGAACAACTTCAAAATATACACTTGCAATCAAAATGCTTGGCAATAGCGTCGAACTGTTGCCTCCCACTGCGATCTGGGAGAGTTCAACAGATCCTGAAAGATATCGGCTTCGTCTCCTGCTAAGCTCAAGGCGCACGCACGCCCGTGCATATACGCCGCCCGCTGCAGACGGGGACTTCCGCGCCTTCGAGGGGTATGCCACTCCCTGGGTAACATGCTGTGGGCACGTCTTTCCTCAAACACCATACGCCCAGGCAGAGTGTTCGGGCTGGCTCTTGTCAACTGATCGTGAACATCCAGTTGCTATTGCATTGGGTCAACTGAAAGATGGCGGGCGCCTACGAGTGACCTCACTTCTGCATGACTCACTCGGGAGATGAAGACCAGATGGGTTTTGTGAATCTTTACCAGACAACGCGATTGGAACCCATCGAGCTTGCCCCGGTCAGCAGCCAGCAGCAGGCATGATTCCAAACCAAAGGGCAATTTGGAGAAGATACGCGCTTCCAAAAATTGTATCTTCAATTGCCAGGTTACGTTCGCGTGGTTCCTACAGCACTGAGCAGTTGACAGGCATTTTTGGCTTCCCCAAGGCGTCTTGTCAATCTTGCCTAGGGAATTCCGTCTACGCTTGTCTAGCCGCCCAAATCTATAGCGTGATTTTTGCATCAAATGGGTTCCCATCCGGGCCCGAGAATAATTGATGAATACCTAATTCGTAGAAGTACGGTCTTTCCCTCGTTGAGCTCCAAACCGAATGGTTTTCCGACTTTGGTCACGGTATTGAGGTGAAGTTGGAGACGTTCCCCGTCTTCAGATCTCAACATTGTGTCGTCAGCGTTTAAACTATCTTTTGTGATGACGTAAGGTCTCCAGCATCGTTCCGGCATGTCTGTGTTCATCTCGACGACCGCGGCTCACATCAACACCGACATCACGATGACGAACGGCTAAGGAAATAGTGTGCAGTCTTGCGCTATACCTGCATTCCGTGGTCGCCGAGAGGACTTGACATGCCCTTTTTTGACAACTAATTTACGTGCTGTCTATATTGCCTCGACCATATCAGTCATAGGTACGGAAATCCCAAATGAGGCGTGTAGTAAACTCTTAAGCTTATCCGGTCATGTTGACAACTCCCCATGCTTATCCTCCAGCGTGGCGTCGACAAGTCGGCGAGCCAATAAGAGCCCATTAGCATCTGCTGTGCGGCGTCTTGGTCTGAAACAATATCGTGACTCCCGCAGGCGCTGTTCTATTCCTCTGGTCTTGAGCCTGTGCAGCAACATGCTCGACAATATTTTGTACCCAACGGTCTGGAGAGAAATATGGCGATAATTGTGTGGCTGTGATGTGTCTCCCTTATGAAAACCGTCACGATTATAGCCTCCCACCATATTCTGGAATGTGTTTCGGTTGCCAGCACCTGTCGCAGAGCTCTCTGATTATCTCCAAGGCGTAGTTGTTTGACCATAACACTTGCCGCACATCTGGAGGAACGCCATCGTCCACGCTGTTCTCTTGGTTCGCAGAACCTTGATTACCCGGCGTACTTCTTCCAGCGTGACGGGTCCAGTATTGATGTGTATGTGTGCCACATGGTTTTCGGAATCAGGGATATGTTCGGGGCCCTCGTGTAATCTCCAATGTTTTTCTTACAAATAATTTGCCAGTGTCTCTGATTTCGTCTCTGTGTCCACAAAGTTCCCGTGCTTGTCAAGTAAGCGGCCGTGACGTGCTTGTTTCTTGCGGATGGAGCGAACAGTTTGCAAACCTCCATGTTAGATCGCTTCGTCCAGCCAGCGCTTCTGATCAGCGCGCGCAGATACTTGTACTTGCTTGTTGAACTCCTGTATATCTTCGCGATTGCCCCGCATTCGTGCAGCGCTTTCTTGCTCAATCAAAAATGAAGTCCGCGATGATATCCAAGGCCTGTGCGGCGTGGCGGCAAGGAGCGGCACGTGATCGGAAGCAGAATCCACCATGCATTGGGCGATCGTTGTTGCTTTGTTCTGTAATGAATGGCAAGTTTGCTTACTCCCCAAATTTTTGATGAAGATGTCAACGTATTTCTTGGCGATTGGCTCGCTTTGCAAAGACCTCCCATCGTGGCGCGCTGGTCGCCGGGTACGTTCATCGATAGGTATCTCAACGTTCACATCCACAACGCGTACAAAATGATGAGATTGCAGGGCCTGCGTCCGGTCTTTCCAGATATGTTGGAGATTGGAGAGCCATGTGTTGTCTACGCGGTCAAGTTGTTCGAACGTGACCGGCACGATTGGATTCATGGGGCTTGGTGCCGATGTCAGAAAACGTAGCATTGTGATCCATCGGAGTTTCGAAAAACGTGTTCGCGATGCATGCGTCTGTCGACATAAAATGTTCGAGATGGAATTCTCTGTTCAGGAATGGGCTCAATTCGCTCACCTTATTGCAAAACACATATTCTCCCATTGCCGTGTCCTCGCCAGCGAACTTGTCCAAAAGTTTGGCATTGGAATCTCCGCGCTACAGTGTCGGCCCGTGGGACCATCAATGGAAGTCTATCTAAGTATGTGCAAGGAATTATTCTGTATGGCGTAGCCGTTCAAGCATAGTCGGATTAGTGTACACCGCCTGTTGCTCGTCTACGTAAGTTGGCAACGCGATTGTCGCATTGAATATATTATTGAATGGATTGTTTTGCCCAAGGTGCAATGATGAAGCCAAATCTGGCATATTCCCGCTGATCCCCATCACACCCAGATACAATATCAAAGTATCCTTCGCATTCGAACGTATGGGAACCGCACCAATGTGTCTTTTGACGACAAAGAATTGCGATGCCCAAATCAGGCATTTGCTTGATGAGCTCGAAAAGTTGACTCGGGTTGCTCTTGGCAATGCCTTCGACATTTCATATTGCGGTCCTGCCGCACTCCATGGGCCAGCACGGGAATGTTACGCATTCGCCCACCCGAGCTCTCCCTGAAGTGCAGATGTGCCGCCGTGACCCCTAATAGGTATGCATCCCCCCCACTTCCTTCCCCGCTGCCTTTTGCTGCCTGGCCGAGCGTGTTGTTAGCGCGCGTGGTGAGCTACTCCACCTCGGAGCTCTTGGTGAGGTCATCCCAGTTGTTCCATGCTCCATCCTGAGATAAGTGCAGCATGTTGTTGGAACTGCTCGCCCTTACCACTAGGTATTGCCACCGTCAGCTCGTAATTGTCCGTGACAATCCGCACTTCGTTTTCCGAATATTTTGATTCCAATAATTGTTTCCGAAGACCGAACAAGAAGTTTTCTGGCACGCGTTTCTCGATTGGCTAATCAAGACGTGCCCACACAATGTTTGGATTCGTGACTTAACAAAGATGTTAACAAGCTTATCCCGGGCGGCGACCGTGGCAAGCTTGACAAAAGTTATGTTGTTGAATTCGCCCTTTACGAACATGCCAATGTACTCTGGCACCTGAGGCCTGCTGAAGTGTTCTGTCAGGAACGTCACGGCCGTGTCAAAATCCGGACAGTCGCCCAAGCCGCCAATGACCGCATTGTATGCCAGGTTGCCATTCTTTCTCAGGTTCGATTTCTGAGATTTCGCTCTCAGTCTCGGCGGCGAGGCTTGGTGCTGCCGCGGATGCCATTGATGGAAACCTGGTGCCAGACTGTTCCAAGATATCCATGCGCTCGGAGAGTTTCTGCACGTCGTGCTTGATCGGGTCCAGGGCCTCCTTCAGCTCGCCGGTGGATATGGTGTGCTGTTTGAAAGTTTCGATGTCTTTGTGGATGGGTGTCAGGTACTTCTTACATATGCCTTCGTTTGCGGTTATGCTGATCCCCCCGTGGCCGAACCAGATGTTGCTGTTGTTGCTTCTCCTCTCTGCTCGATTGCTGTCATGGTGATCTCCCCCATTGAAGTTCCTGCTCCCCCTGTCGGTGTCGAGAACATCCATTTCGTACAGAGGGCTCTGTGTGTACGATGATGCTTGGATAACGGTCTGACTGGTGTACCAGGCTATAGTGCATCGCTATCGCCAGAAGAAGCCATCAGATGTGTAGGACGCGGGAAGCAAAACAAACATTTCGAGAAATGATAAACGGTGTGTGACAAGCGAAGCATTTGAGCAATTGAGCACTTGAGCATTTGAGCCACTTGAGATGTAGACGGGGGTGGAGGATAAGTAATATGAGAATGAGACGTAGCAGCAGCTGCACCAGCAGTAGCAGATGCGGAACCTCCCATAGGTCTCACGAGGCCCTTGGAGGTCCCGAGAAGCCTGCAGAGGCCCCAAATCGTCCAAGACGTCAGGCATCGGTCCTCAATCCTCCATCCTCCCCTCCCTCCCCCTCCCACCCTTCTCTGCGTGATGGCGACGGCGCCCCCAGCGCCACCGCGGAGCAAGGGTGCCGAGTTTGTGCTGGCCGGCGCCTCCGCCTGCGCCGCGATCACATTGATCAACCCGGTGGATGTTGTCAAGACCCGGTTGCAGCTCCAGGTTTGGAGTCACAAACGGGCATCAGCTTTTGCACGCCAGGCGTTTTTGTCCAGCTTCGAGGCCTCTGGACCTCGAAAAAGAGACAGCACCATAAACCAAAACTCTCGGACCTTCACACATCGATCCGCCTCGAGAAGTGCCGCAGAAAAATGGGGCCGAGTGCTCCAGCCATGATTTGTCACAATGGCATATTTTTTAGCGACGTCGGCTCTCAGGGTCGGCGTTGCAGATCAGGGGTACCAACTATTTGGAAAGGATGGAGTCACAACCCTCCCAGACGAGCCTCTTCAGACGCCCCCCGTCGGGGGCCCCCTCTGGACCTTCTGCCGAGACCTCTGTCAGCCGTTCAGAGCAGTTGTTACAATGACTCCCTCATATCAGACCCTTCCTCCATTTATGAAATCTTAGACATCCGGCGCTTCGAACAAATCGAGGGGGCTGGTCTGCTGCCGTTCTGGGCATATTGTGATTGGTCTCGAGCCACAGGACTGTGAAGAGCTGGCCCTGGTGGAAGAGATCGAGCCGCCTTGGGGCCCACGCGTCGAGCACATCGAAGCGCTGCATGTCTTGGGTATGGACCACCTCACTGGCCCTGTCTGGGCCGATCCTGGGCCCTGGATCGGTTTACATGCCTCCCTCGCCAAGCCCGAAGGGCGCACCCACACCGACAACTCGAGTATGTTCCAGTCCCCCAGGTCCCGGACCTTCTGACACCCTCCCTATGTCCGTTATCCCTCGTCGTTCTTTTGCCGGTCCCTGGTCCTGAAAGTTGCTTCAGGAGACCAAGGTCCCGATACCTTCGAATACCAAGCAAGTACATGTGCAGAAGTACTCAGAGGGGCTCCCGTAGCGTGCTACGCGCGCCAACGGAGGGGTCTAGCGCCAACTCAAGAAAGCCTCGCGGACCTCCAAAAGTTTGTGTGTTATGCAGTTGTTGATTTTGTTCAGATTCAAATGCCCATCGCTCGTTGAAGGGAGGCATTTCTGGATTCCGAGGTTCCAATATACTTTACGTGCCACCCTTTTCGGTAATCGCATGGTTCCCCCTCCTGCCCTTCAGGGGCCGAGTGGACTCCCAGTCTGCTTTCAACGTTCTCTCGTACAGTCAGCCCGCATGGTAAGGATGGGCAACCTTCGCAGAGGGAATCCTTGCATCCTTCCCTCCTCGGTCCATCCTTGGCCACTTTCGTTGGCCGCGCCCCGCTCGAAAAGCTTCGAGACGGCCTTCCGAGGCCCTTGCATCCTTATCGCACATCCTTGCTATACGCGTTGACTGTATCATCATCCCATATCATCATCGAGATCATCGTCGGGAGTCACGGGCGTCCCTCGGTGCCTCAGGCTTGCTCGAGGCGGCCGTTCTGCCGCCACTTCTTTGGCCTCTGGCGGCCACTGCCTGCTCGGGACGAGTTGCTGGCCCTTAGAATGGCGTCGACGAGAATATAGACGTCAGGGGTAACGATAGGGGGGGAGCGGGATAGGGGGGGAATGCATGGACCCCCAATCGCCCATGGATCGCCGATAGGTGCCCGATAGCCCCAACCAGCCCAGGAACGTGCGGATTCACTATCGGGGGCCGATCGCCGATCTATCGGCGATGTATCGCCGATTTCAGGTCGGTGTTTCCCGCCCCTTATGCTCTGCTTATCCCCCTCTATCATCTGCCCCTCAAGACGTACGGGTGGTTCTGGAAAGATCGCGTGCGATGTGGTGCCCCCGGCCTGCTTATACGAGTTGACTGCACTTCGTGCTTCTCGCCGCCTCTGCCGAACCGTGGGCATGCGCACGCGCAGGCACGCACTGGTCCTGGGCCTGGGATGGGCTTGGCCAGGAGGGGGAGGAAGATAAGTAGGAGGAGGAGGAGGAGGAGGAGGAGGAGGAGGAATTGGAGGAATTGGAGGAGGAGGAGTAGTAGGTGGAGTAGGAATTGGAGTTTCCCCCCCTCCCCCCGAGTCGAGTCCAGGGCGAGCTGGCCGAGCGGGGCGCGGGCCCGGGCGGCGCCGCGTACCGCGGCGTCGCGCAGGCGCTCTGGAGGATAGGCGCGCCTCTCCTCGAGCTCGTGGCCCCTCCATGCCTCCCTCTTCCCTGAAACCTCGAGCCTCGATCCTCCCTCCCTCCCTCACTTTCTCTCCTCCTCCCCGTCTCCTCTTCTCCTCTTCTTCCTCCCCCCTCTTCGTTCCCTCCTCCCTTCCTTCTTTCTGTCCTTCCTTCCTCTTCCTTTACAATTGCATATTCTGGATACCATATTCCTCTCTCCATTGACCCTGTGTGGACATGATTCGGCCCTCTCCGCGTATTGTCTTGGTCATCTGTGACGAGGTTGCCTTTCTTCACTCTTGCGCTGGCACGATGCAGTTGTGTCGCCTACGGCACGGACGCCGTCCGGGTGTGCCTGTCGGTCTTGCTCGTCTCTGACGGTGCTGTGTGCCGACTCACGCCGAATGATAGACCTCTGCGTGTTTATGGTCGCGCCGCCGCGCCATTTTGGTTGCAAGGACTTGCTGGTCGCCACTGGGATCTCCACGCCACCGGGTTGGGAGTTTCGTGACGACGTTTCTGGCTCTTCGAGTTGCCCGCGCGCTTGCTTCGCTTGTCTCTCTTCTCTTGCTGCCTAGTCGCGGTCCGACTAGTGTTCGGACGGCTTTCGACCTGCTTCGCGCGGCCGCAGACCAACAAGTATTGTTTTGGTCACGTTATTGCTTTGGTGCTATACCATGCGAAGTTATTCGTTTTGTTGTTGTGAAATAGTGCCCTCATTGAAGCGATGGCCTCGCTTCCGCGCGTCTGGTGCTTCAATGCCTTTCTTCCGCTGCAGCGCTGCACATTTTTGGATCGGCGCTTTGCTCCTGTCGTGTAGACTTGCGCTCTGGTCCCAGCACGGGCCATTTTTCAGGACCCGAGTGGTTCTTCATCAATGTCGCCACGCTGTTTTCCCCTCCGCCGCCTTCACATGGTCATCCTGCTCCTCTTGCTTCTCACACTCCTGCTCCTGCTGCTGCTGTTCCTCCTCGTCCTCTCTCCTCCTCCTTCTCCCCTTCCTCTTTATCTTCCTCTTCCTCCTCCTCATCCTCCTTCTCTTCCGCCAAATCGCCCTCTAGTGTACGCACCCGCCTGTTCGCATCACACGATGGGGCCCTTTCTGCAGTTCCAGATCTGCTGTCACACGCGCTGGCGGACAGAGATTCAATCAGTGATATTGGAAGGAATGGGTGGGAGGGGCAGGATGTCAGATCTGGCGCGAACGCGCGTAGCTCGTTTCCCTCCCCAACCTTTCCCCCTCCCCCCCTCCGCCCTCCCCATGCAGGCACGACGGAGGGCCCCCGCGGGCTGCAGCGCGGGCTCTGCGCGGCGTGGCTGCTGCAGTTTAGCAATGTGGGCTGCCGCTTCGGATGTTACGACCTCCTCAAGCAGGGAGCCGGGACGCCCATCGTCATGCGATCGTTTTCATATTACTTGTTTTGCCGATCGGCACGGGCCCTCGCACCCCTTCCCCCCAATGGAGTAGAGTTTGGGTGATTCTGGCGCCTCTTTCAAGCAGGTGGAGTCTTCCCCATCGGGCGCACTGTTGCAAACAGTCGCCCCAAGCTGAGGTCCAGAGCCAGACAATATCCATCCCCCCCTTTCCGCCCAATGTCAGACGCCGAATACGAAAACGTTTACCCTCGTAATGGTCAGCGTCAACGTCATCACTACCACCACCACCAAATCATTACCACCATCATCAGTAGCAGCACCATGTTCTCCTCCACCACCACCATCACCACCACCACTTACAGTCAGCCCGCATGGTAAGGATGGGCAACATTCGCAGAGGGAATCCTTGCATCCTTCCCTCCTCGGTCCATCCTTGGCCACTTTCGTTGGCCGCGCCCCGCTCTAAAAGCTTCGAGACGGCCTTCCGAGGCCCTTGCATCCTTATCGCACATC
Source organism: Prorocentrum cordatum (assembly GCA_963575745.1). Lineage (NCBI taxonomy): Eukaryota > Dinophyceae > Prorocentrales > Prorocentraceae > Prorocentrum > Prorocentrum cordatum. The sequence continues at coordinate 608,689 of CAUYUJ010012113.1, read as the reverse complement.
CTTGCTATACGCGTTGACTGTATCATCATCCCATATCATCATCGAGATCATCGTCGGGAGTCACGGGCGTCCCTCGGTGCCTCGGGCTTGCTCGAGGCGGCCGTTCTGCCGCCACTTCTTTGGCCTCTGGCGGCCACTGCCTGCTCGGGACGAGTTGCTGGCCCTTAGAATGGCGTCGACGGGAATATAGACGTCAGGGGTAACGATAGGGGGGGAGCGGGATAGGGGGGGAATGCATGGACCCCCAATCGCCCATGGATCGCCGATAGGTGCCCGATAGCCCCAACCTGCCCAGGAACGTGCGGATTCACTATCGGGGGCCGATCGCCGATCTATCGGCGATGTATCGCCGATTTCAGGTCGGTGTTTCCCGCCCCTTATGCTCTGCTTATCCCCCTCTATCATCTGCCCCTCAAGACGTACGGGTGGTTCTGGAAAGATCGCGTGCGATGTGGTGCCCCCGGCCTGCTTTTCGACGCTGTCCCCCACCTTGGGGATAGCGTGCACAGAGGCCTTGGCAGGGGGATAGCGCGCACACGAGGGGCACTCTTCGGGGGATCGCCTCACAGGGATAGCGCCCTTGCAGGAGATCGATGACGCGCGCTATCTTTCCAACGCCAACCGGAAGCTTTTGATTCGGCGGGGGGCCTTCAGCTGGCCACGGACGGCTGGGCGCAGCTCGAGAAACTGGCCAGGATGGACCCCGGCGGCGTATCTTACCTGGATGTACGTGTGGATTTGGGGGTCGGCGCTAGACCCTCCTCCCCTGCCATCCTGTGCAGCCGCCTCCAGCGCGCTCCGGGCAACAGGGAGGGACTGGTTGTGGGGACGGCGGGGTCTGGCGTCGACCACGGAAATCCGCGCGGACCCCTGGAAGTTTGACCGAATCTGACTGTTCAGGGGCTCCTGTGAGCGGGGGTAGACGGCGAGGGGTGCTGGGGGAAGGGGGGAGGGCAGGCAGCACAGGCAGCAGCGGGGTCACGAGCAGCTGGAGCCGCAGCCATTTGCCACGCTGACCGGAGCCATGAAAAAGCCATACCTGAAAGCTGAGAGTGTGCTGTCTTCTTGGCCCCCTGTGAAGAGCGCGTTGGGCGTGAGGCCGGGCGAGTCAAGCATGCCTTCCTTGCTGGCCCTGGCGGGCTGCTCGGGCGCCGTCGCCGGCCTGGTGTCCAATCCGTTCTTCCTGCTGAAGACGCGGTTCCAGGCGGCGGGGAGCGAGGATGTCCGCCACCAGTCGGAGGGCGCTGGCTACACTTGTGCTTATCATGGCCGGGCAGACCCTGGGTCGGAAGCTGGAACACATACATTGCCAGTATTTTGAGGGTCGGGGACGACGTCGGGGTGGTGTGGTGTATACCTCTTTTGCGCCCCAAGGAAACAACGAAACATGTATACTCCAGGATCCCGTATAATTGCACCAGGATCTGCTTGCCTGTGCGAATTCCCGTGCGGGGCAGAGGCGTCGGTGTATAGAGTTCGGCCCCCTCCCGGGCCCAGGATCGGTGCACCTAAGGACGGCTCATTCTGCGTATCGATCTTGGTCCCAGGATTGGCCCGGCCAGGGTCGGCACAGGTGTAATCATACGGCCTGCCGCCCTCCGAGCCGGCACGAAACCCCGACCATCCGGGGCGCGTTCGCCGACATCGGGCGCAAGGACGGCCCGCGCGGCTACTGGCGCGGCACGTCGGCGTTCGTGCCGCGCGTCATGGCCGCCAGCTCGGTGCAGCTCGCGACATACGACGAGTGCAAGCTGCTCATCGCGCGCTTGACGGGCGCTCCCGACGGCGTGCCCACGCACTTCGGCGCCGCGATGCTGGCGGGCATCGCCGTGACCCTGGCCATGCAGCCGTTTGACATCGTGGCCGTGCGTCTGATGAACCAGAGGGTCGGGGAGCAGGGCGCTGGGGAGCTGTACTCCGGGCCCGTGGACTGCGCCGCGAAGACGCTGCGCTCGGAGGGCCCCGCGGGCCTCTTCAAGGGCACGCTGGCCAGCTACCTGAGGCTCGTCCCTCTCTCCCACCCTTGGACTGGCAGCGCCAGGGGGGGGTGACAGGCTCAAGGGGGGATGCCAATTGCCCATCGCCGAAACAATCGAGACGTTGAAATCAGGACCATTTCGGGATCATGAGGGGTCTGTTTCTAAGTCGGGCATTACCTTCCGCAGGGGGGATATTCAATAACACTGAAACAATTAGTCAGGTGACGGTTTTTCGTTCTATTACAACTATTTTTTGTATTGTTTCATCATTTTTAGTTTCTTCCAACAGCCGCCTGACATTCCCGACCTAAACCTGGTTTCTGGGCCGTTCATTGGATTGGGTAGGAGAACTTATTCGAAGCCGAGGCTCGCCGTGGTCTGAAAAGCCCGATCGTTCCTCAACGTTCCTCATGGTATCGCGATGGCTTCACGGCCCCGATAGACCATCCCGTCCAGGAACGCACGGTTTCGTTATCGGGGGCGTATCGCCCATTTGCTTGCGATGTATCACCGAATCTCGATGGTCCCCCCATGAACTGCTCCCCCTATCGTTACCCTTCGGTTGGGGAGGAGAGGAAGGTACCCCATCTCCTCCTACTCAGTCGCATCGAGGTTTTGTTTCTAAACGTTCGAGGCTTCTCGTCGTTTCGGCCTCATTCGCCTCCAACGTCTGGCCAAAGCGCACACCAGTAGTGGGCGAGTATGAAGGCCCTACAGGCCAACTCGTGCCGAAACCGTTGGGCCATTTTCGGCCCTTGGTGGCTGTTTCTGGGTCCTGGGGCCTTATCAGAGAACGGCCTTGGATGAGATAGCGGTCCCCAGGGAACGAGTCAGCAGTGATCGTGTTTGGGGAATGGTCATGCTTGGTGACTGGCCATTTCCAGGGTGCGAGTACGGCCCCCAGCTTTGGGGATCACGGACAGACGCATGTCTAGGCAGGGTGATGATGATGATGATGATGATGATGATGATGATGATGATGATGATGATGATGATGATGATGATGATGATGATGATGATGATGAGTTTGCTCTTGCAGTTATATTACTGCACGGGCGCATGGCGGGGAAAGTGAGAGGGAGTGCGACGGCTTCTTCCGCAACTGCCGGGGATCACGACCCAACACGGCTGGAGCGACGCGCCCCCCAGCATCCTTGCGCGCGGCGGGCCATACCCCTCTGCCGAGGGGTCGGTTGCTGTGCTGCAAAGGGGCGCGTCGCCTCGCAAGACCCCGGATTCCAGGGGCCCGCCCTTCGGGGTGGTGGTCGCCAGCGGGCAGGGGGCAGGGCAAGCCGCCCATCCGCCCGGGGGCAGGAGGAAACCGCCCGCGGGGCGGAGGCGACACGAGCGAGGCGGCCAGAGGGAGTATCCCAGAGGCCGCGGCGGGCGTGGCTGAAGGGGAAGTCTTGGAAACCGCACCGCCTCGCACAACGCCGCGCTCGTAGAGCGGGTTCCAACGCTGCGTCACGTGAAGCGGAATGACCGTGAAGATGGGCCGCCCTGCTTCGTTTCGCCTTCTGGTTCACAGGGGCCGCCCAACGGCCTCATGCTGATGCGGCTGGCGGCTGCTGGCGGCGCGAGCGGCGAACCACCTCCCAAAAAAAACACGAAGGCTCGTGGCAAGCCCAGGCCCGCTGAGGGTGAGGTGGTCGGTGGCGCTGGCGACGAAGAGCTTCCCCCGCGGCCCAAGCCTGTCGGCAAGGCGGTAGCTACGGCATAGGCTCGGGTGCGGCCCGAGTGCGCCGCCCAGAGCCGTGGATGGCGAGCAACCAGGAAGTGGTATGCGCCACTCTCGGGCGTGCATGACGGGGACGTGCTCGAACGCAGGAGCGAGTGTCGATGCATCGCAAGGCACTTCGCAGTCGTTGCCAGATGTCGCTCTTCCACGATCGGCGGTAAAGGGCGGGTGCTTGTTGGAGTGCGCCGTCATGGACGTAGTGAAAGGGGCGAGCGCTGCCGCGCGCCCCTCCGCGCTGCGAGGTCCTGGGGGCGACTGGCTCCTACACTTCTGCGACGGAGCGGTGGGCGACTCGTGAGGTCACGACGCCGGGCGAAGTCGGGGAGCTGGTGCGCGTCGATTCGTATCGCCTATGGCCAGACGTGGGCGCGCCAGGCTCGATGCTGCCGCTGCCAGTCGAAGGGCGCCCTACTCCGCCCCCCGGAGAGCGTGGCGAAGCACCGGGAGGTGACCCCGCGGGCGGGGCGCCATTCTTCGCTGGCGATGACGACGCCGAGGGCGGCCCCCGGACGGCGGCGCGCCGGGGGCGCGCAGGCCCGGCTTGGAGAGGCGCCTCGGGGAGCCGAGGGCGAAGCTCGGGCCCGACGCAGCGAGGAAGGAGCCGCGCAGCGCTGCCGTGGCGATGGGCGTCGGCGAGGCCCTCGCCGAGCGCGCGGCGCAGCGCCAGGCGATGGTCCCAGCGAACCCGCCCAGAGGAACATCGAAGGCCATGGCCAGGGCTGGGGCTGACGACCGCCGCCGGCGTGGAGCGCGACACCGACGAGAAAGACAGCGAGGGGCCGTGCTTTCGCCTCGCTTTCCCCCGGGCGGGCGATGGCCCTGTCATTCGCTCGTCGGCATCTGGGGCAGCTTCTGCAGTTGGCAATCGAGGAGATCGAGCGCTGCCTGAGATCCCGCAGGAAGCCCGTCTCGCGGCGCATCTCACGACAGCGACTCGCGCCGCCCATCCCCCCGAGAAGCTGGGGGGGCCGGGCCGGGGGATGCGAGCCTCCGCCGAGGTGCTCGACGCCGGGCCCCATCGGCGATCCCCCGCGGGTCGCAGTCGCGCGCGCGCGGCAGTTTACGAGCTGCGAGGTCAAGGCGAAGAGAGGCAGCCAGGCGCTGGCGTCGCAGCGCGAGCTGGCGCCCAAGTTGTCGATCGGTCTCGCAGCCCCCATCGGAGGAGATGCTCGTCGGGCAGTTGAAGCCCCCGCGGGCCAAACGCGCCGAGATCGAGGAGAAGGCTAAGAGAAGGGCGGGGAGGCCCGCCAGGGAATCGGGGGCGTCGGGCGAGGGGCCGCCCCGCCCGATGTGACCCGTCAGACGAGGCCGGCGGCGGGGGCCGTTCGAAGCGGTCCGCCAGCCCGAGCGAATTTTGCGCCCGCTGGAAGCGACGCCCAACCCGCTCGCCAGAACCAAAGAATGCCACCGCGGAAGATGCGCGGGGGGCACTCGGGCGAGGGCGTCGAGGCGGGCGAGGCAGCGCCCGGGGCAGGCAGCGACGCTGAAATCGAAAGCTCAGCCGAGGCCGAAGACGGATGAGGCGCGCCAATCAGGCCCGGCGGGCAAGGGGGGGGCAGGATCGAAGTCGGGGCCGTCGTCCTTCGCGCCGTTCCCGCCGCCGCAGCCCGCGCCTGGGGCGGCGCTGCTCGCGCCGGGGGATCGGGCTCAAGCCGCAGCAGGCGCGTCGCCAGGCGGGAAGTCGGATGCGCTGAGAGCCCACGCGCAGCCGCCGCAGCTGCCTCGGCGCCGGTCGTCGGGCAGCGGCGGCTCGACGCCGCAGGAGGGCTGCTGGATGGGCTGAGGCAGGCGACGCGCGCCGCGACCCCCGCCATCCTGGAGGCGAAGGTCGAGGCGAGCGAGAGGACGCACTTGCCGCTGCCATTGCCCAGCGCAGGAGAGCACATCGAGGCCCTTCTCAAGCGCCAGAATTTTCCCAAGTGCGACGCATGGGTGCGAGGCGAGGAGAGGCGCGCCTTCCGTTGGAAGTCCGTGCCAGGGCTGCCGCCCGCGGAGCGCCGCGGGGACTTGGGGGCGGCCACTTACTGCAGGAAGGCGGCGCGCCAGGCTCTCCAGGACGAGGCCCAGTTCATCTTGCCGCTCGCGGGGCGACCCAAGGTTGACCAGGCCGCGGCGCATTGCGACGACGAGGAGTGGGACTGCATCGCTGGTCGATTGCTGGACCGCGGCATCCTGGCGGAGATCGAGGAGGCCCGCGCCCTTGCGATCTACGGGGAACGCCCGGGCAACGGCGCTTTCGGCGTCGCCGAGAGCGGGGGCGCGCCCAACGGGCGCAGCCACCAGCGGCGCCTGATCGCTAACCACACGCCGACGCACGCTGGGCAGACTTGTCATGGGGGACGTCGACAAGCTGCCTCCGCTGGGGGAATGCACCCAGGCTGTGCTGATGGACGACGAGGTGGCCCTTTTATCGGGAATGACATCTCGGGGTGGTTCCACCAGCGCGCGCGGCCGCCCCAGTGGTCGCGGTGGTTCGCCTTGTCTGAAGCCTCGGCGCAGGTGGGTCAGCAAGACGGAGTGCGAGAATCTGCGCGTCTGCGCATGAGTCACTCTGACGGGGTGGTCGTCGGCCGTCGGAGTGGCGCAGCACGTGCGCAGACAGATCGCCGCGGACGGTATGCCTGCCAGCGCTCGTATGGCTGCCAGCCTGGAACGGCGGCGAGACCGGCCCCTCCCTGTCCGCGAGGGGGCCACCCAGAGGAGGCAGCGGAACACGTGCGGTGACGACTCGGAGGATGCCGAATTCGTCGAGACATCCGAGTTGGCAAGCGCCCCAGGGGGCGCTCTCTGAGCACCAGGCCGCGCTGCGGCGAGCACTCGAAACGACGTCGGCGCCCGCCTCGCGCAGGAGGGGGGTCGTCCGCTCCACGCGTGCACTGCGCTAAGGGGTGGGCGTCGATGGCCTTGGGGGCCGAGCCGCGCCGCCCATCGAGTGGCTCCTGGAGCACGGGGCACGCGCGGCGTGGTTCTTGGACCAGAAGGACTCCTGTCTCGTTCAGATGCAGGCTCTGCGCGCTCGCTGGGCGTTAAACTTCACTTGCAGGCGCCAGGCGTGAAGTTGCCTCGACGAGGCGCGCCGGTGGATCGGCAGGAGAGTCTGACATTCGAGTCGGGCTGGGCTCGGCGGACGCATTCGAGATGAGCTCGTCACGTGCGCGATGAGTGCCCCGTCGCTGGCTGCAAACGCGCGACGGCCGCTCGACGGCGGGCCGATTGCGACGGGCACCTCGGGGAAGGGCGGCGGCATCTCTGCCGGGGCCGCCCGCGCTGCTGAGGGCGTCGCTGCAGCGCGGCAGCGCGCGTCGGCCCCCGCCCGGTCGCGCGCGCGCGGAGCCGCGGTCGTTAAATTACTCGGCGGGACCGGCGGCCTCAGGATGTGCGCGGGCAGGCTCGGGGCGCGCGCGATGTGCGCCGACCGCGCCAAGGCCGACGCGGCAGCCCGCGGGGCGTGCCGGAGAAGTTGGCCAGGTAACATCGAGCGATCGGACGCGTGCAACGCGCCGCGGCGCGAGCTCGAAGATATGCGGCGCGCCTGTCCTGGCGCGGCCGCGGTCGCGGGCGCGCGCGGGCCTCCCTGCCGGGGAGTCCGCGGATTGAACCCCAAGGGGGCGGGCCTGGCTGACTCGTGCTCGACGCTGATCATCGCGGTGTCTCGACTGCAAGCAGTGCTGAGGGCGGCGTTCCACGACGCCCCTGCCTTCGACTTCTGCGAGGAGGCCGCTGCGATGCATATCGACGACGCCGTCGTGATGTCGGGGGCGATGGCGCGTGGGGCTTGTGGCGAGGCCGCGGCTCCACTGGCCGAGCTGCCCTGCGGTCGAAACCGACGGGGTCGCGGTCATTGAGGGTGGCGTCGCAGATTTCGTCGAGCTCACTGCGCCCGAGCTCGAGCCGCGCGAGTTGCGGCTGGGCGAGGGCCGGTCGCGGGGCGCACCTTGGGACCAGAGGCCCTTATCTCGAGCAGTGGCGAAGCGCCCTGGCTCCCTTATAGACCATCCAAACATTATGCTAAGAACTTGCTGTGGTTTGCGCGAAATGGTATTAGAGCATTTGAAACTGATATTGCGTGTTTCAACTCATCGGGTTTATGTTTTGAGAACCTTGTTCGTGTTATTTGAACATTTGGGCTCTAAGAACATGTCGCGGCAGGGCAATAGGAATGCCAGGGCGGCCGGCCCCTGCTCAACGATCTTCGCGCGAACCATGCCGCGGGCGAGGCCTTGGTCAGACTCATGGGGGATTGAGCGCTGCGAGGCGACCACCCCCAGGCACTGGGAGTGAGGGCCGCCGTGGGTTTGTGCCGTGCCGGTGCCAGGCGCAGCATCGCATTGGCGTCGCTGCAGCGCGGCAGCGCGCGTCGGCCCCCGCCCGGTCGCGCGCGCGCGGAGCCGCGGTCGTTAAATTACTCGGCGGGGCCGGCGGCCTCAGGATGTGCGCGGGCAGGCTCGGGGCGCGCGCGACGTGCGCCGACCGCGCCAAGGCCGACGCGGCAGCCCGCGGGGCGCGCCGGGGAAGTTGACCAGGTAACATCGAGTGATCGGACGCGTGCAACGCGCCGCGGCGCGAGCTCGAAGATATGCGGCGCGCCTGTCCTGGCGCGGCCGCGGTCGCGGGCGCGCGCGGGCCTCCCTGCCAGGGGGTCCGCGGATTGAACCCCAAGGGGGCGGGCCTGGCTGACTCGTGCTCGACGCTAATCATCGCGGTGTCTCGACTGCAAGCAGTGCTGAGGGCGGCGTTCCACGACGCCCCTGCCTTCGACATCTGCGAGGAGGTCGCTGCGATGCAGATCAACGACGCCGTCGTGATGTCGGGGGCGATGGCGCGTGGGGCTTGTGGCGAGGCCGCGGCTCCACTGGCCGAGCTGCCCTGCGGTCGAAACCGATGGGGTCGCGGTCATTGAGGGTGGCGTCGCAGATTTCGTCGAGCTCACTGCGCCCGAGCTCGAGCCGCGCGAGTTGCGGCTGGGCGAGGGCCAGTCGCGGGGCGCACCTTGGGACCGGAGGCCCTTATCTCGAGCAGTGGCGAAGCGCCCTGGCTCCCTTATAGCCCATCCAAACATTATGCTAAGAACTTGCTGTGGTTTGCGCGAAATGGTATTAGAGCATTTGAAACTGATATTGCGTGTTTCAACGCATCGGGTTTATGTTTTGAGAACCTTGTTCGTGTTATTTGAACATTTGGGCTCTAAGAACATGTCGTGGCAGGGCAATAGGAATGCCAGGGCGGCCGGCCCCTGCTCAACGATCTTCGCGCGAACCATGCCGCGGGCGAGGCCTTGGTCAGACTCATGGGGGATTGAGCGCTGCGAGGCGACCACCCCCAGGCACTGGGAGTGAGGGCCGCCGTGGGTTTGTGCCGTGCCGGTGCCAGGCGCAGCATCGCATTGGCGGCGGGAGCTCGCCGGCGGCGACGGCCTCGGAGCGAGAGATCTTCCCGGGGCATTGGCGGGGGCACACGCTGGCTGGCAATAGAGACTTGCGCAAGCTGGAGCCCTGGGGGCGCCGGCAGCTCGAGGGCACAAGCTGCCCCCAGCTCGGGGGCGCGCTCCAGGCAGGGGCAGGGGTGACAGCGCAGCTCGTCGGGCAGGGCTTGCAGCGCGCCGAGCCCGAGGAGCGGCCTCCGACGCCGTCGGTGATCCAGACCGTCTCTGCAAGTGTGCGGCGAGGCGTAAGACGCCCGCGCTGGACCAGCAGCGGTTGGCCCGCGACGCGCCAGTCATGCTGAGATCTGGTGCCGAGGCGCAGCCTCCGAGCGCGCCGCTTAAGTGCTGCGCCAAGCCGCCTGAACGCCGCGACCATCAGCGCCGCCTTCTTCATCTACGCGCGCGCGGCGGACAATCCCGCCGATGCACCAGGCTGGGCGCCATAGGTACTGAGAGGGCGAGATCGAGTGGCGCCGAGGTTGCGAAGGGGGCAAGGAGGGCGACGCGAGCGGCAGTGGGCAGGCTGAGCGACAAGTTTTGGACCGAGCGTGCGATGACGCTTTACATTGAATTATTCACGCATCGCGCGTCTCCACCAGCCTTGACGCTTGCGCGGCGTGGCTCGCAGTGCGCTGTTCCCCCGCGTCGGAATGCGCTGCGCCGGAGTCGCGGTGGGTTTCTTCGAGGAGGTCGACGTCGCAGGCGCCTGGGCTCGTCTGTCTTCGGCTTCTGAGCTGCGCTGAGGTAAGTTGCGCAGCGCCATCTTCGCCGCTCCTTCGACGCCCGCGCCCGGCCTCGATCCGGCTCGGCTAGCTGGCCGCCTCTTGGCTTGCATTTTTCGGCGCTCGTTCGCTGTGGTGCCTGGCTAGTCCTGGCCGTTGTTGGCTTGGCTTTCGCGCGACTCCACGACGCCGCGCGGCCGTCCGCTTGCGGTTGCGAACAAAAATGCACCCCCACCAGCCCATTCAGAAACCCTGCCCACGAGGGCTGGCGCGAGAAAATGAAGAAGGGGCACATCTAGGGAAACGAAGCGAGACATCTCTGGGGTCAAGGAGGCGGCCGTGGAAAGCCTTTGCGGGCCACCCTTGGGCGCCGCGCGGGGGCGCGGCGAGGGGGAGAGGGGGTGGAAGAGGAGGGGGAGGTCGATCAAGTGATGGGGGGTCCTTGATTTCGGCCCCTTCCCACGAGCCTTCAAAATCGCTTATTGGAGCTCCCTTGCGCTCTTTGGGAGGGTATTGGAGCTCTCTTGGGTTTGTTGCACAATTCTTGGGGCCCTCTTTGGGCTCTCTCGGGGCCCTCTCGGGGGCCCGGGGAGGCCTCTCGACGCCATCTTGGCGGTCGTCGATCAAAGGGGGAGATGGGATAACCTTCAGCCCCCCCCCCTTCCCCCCCAAAGAGTCCAAACTTGGGCCAAAACCTTAGTGACACCAGTGCGTTAGGTTTCCTCGCCGAGGCCGTTTTGGGCACCCCGACGCCGCGCGGAAACCCACCGACAAATCCGGGGGAGGGGGGGCGAGGGGGGGGGGGGGGGGGCGAACCCTCCCCCGCAAGGGAAGTGCTTCTGGATTTTATTATTATTTTGGAAGAGGGAAGAGGAGTCTCGTTAGACCACCTGCGCCCAATGAAGCACGGAAGGCGGCGCGAGCTGCAATGGGCAGGCTGAGCGACAATATGTTGGCCAAGCCTGTGCTGGCGCAGAACAATTGGACGCGAGGCTGAATTATTGGAGCGGACGCGTGGCCGGGCAGTTCGGTCGAGCGTCGTGCTTCATATATATATATATATATATATATATATATATATATGTTTTTCTTCCCAACCCTCCCTTGGTTGGGTACTCGTTTTGAATAGAGCACTCTGGTCGCCCCGTCCTCCCGCCCACTTCCCTCCTGCCTCCTACCTCCTCCCTGCGGCGCCCTCTGGGGGGCTGCGATATGCGCATCTGTCGCCTCCTGCGATCTTGCGCAACTGTCGGCGTTTTCGTGGACTCCTGGGAGGCCCAGCGGAGTGGGGGTTACGCGCGGATCGCGTCGGGACCTCGCGGTTCCCTGCGGGGGGAGCTGCCAGCTGCGCAACTGTCGGCACTTTCGTGGGCTCCTGGGAGGCCCAGCGGAGTGGGGTTACACGCGGATCGCGTCGGGACCTCGCGGTTCCCTGCGGGGGGAGTTGCCAACTGTGCAATTGTCGGGCTCCTGGGCCCAGCGGAGTGGGGTTGCACGCGGATCGCGTCGGGACCTCGCGGCTCCCTGCGGGGGGAGCTGCCAGCTGCGCAACTGTCGGCACTTCCGTGGGCTCCTGAGACGCCGAACGATCGCTCCAGGACGTTCAAGGCGGGCCCCAGACGGCCCAAGAGGCTTCCGAGACGCTCCAAGAGGCCCCCAAACGGCTTCATGGGGGGGCCCCGAGAGGCCCAAACAACGAATTTTACTATGGTTTTTGAAGGATTTTGGCCTTCTCGTCTTCTCGGTTTTCCGGAGCTACAGGACGGCTCAAGAGGCACCCAATATTGCCCCAAGACGGCCCAAGAGGCTTCCCAGAGGGTACGGAGACTGCCCACGAGGCCCCAGGACGGCCCAAGACATCCACTCTACAAAGAGTACCGACTATCAGGATTTGTCGGTCAGGTTTCCAACGACGATGTCCAGAGGAGTTGCTGTGAGCAGGGCGGTTTGGGTGCGACCGAAACAGCAGAATACTATTCTCCTGCTAGAGCTACAGGCCCGAGCTAAAGCTTTCGGGCCCCAAGCTTCGGCTACAGGCCCAAGCCACAGCTACAGGCCCATGAGAATGGGGCGCGACCGAAACAGCAGAAAACTATTCCCCTACCTTCGGGGAATCAGGAGACCAGATCGGAACAGATTGCACGGATAGCTAATATCCAGGCTAAACGCTACGTCTGGAACACCACTCCACATACTTCTCGCGGCTCTGAGAATTGCTTGCTTGCTTCCAACGTTGGCCGACCGTGTAACTGACTTCAATAGCGCCTCTGCTGCGTCCCCCACCCTCCTCTGCTTCTGCTTCGCCCCCCCCCCGCCATCATCCATGCTGGTTTTGTGATCCATGGCGCAGCGGCACCCGAGGAACCTTCTCAAGGTGCGTGCAATTACGTTGCTGCAGATGCTTGAAACATCCAGCTGCGCACGGGCAGAGAGGGCAGGCGAGCGACTGCGGCGCGCGAGCCTCACATGAGTTACGCGTGGCATCAGCAGCACTTTATCCACGTCTAAAACTCTGCGTGAGATTTCGACGGCAACTTTCCTATGAGCAAAGACCAGACCACATGCACAACACTGGTTCGACACAGACAGTACGTGCGCAAGGTCTTGAGACCAGTGATGTGCTATGATATGTGTGCACAGCCTGTCGGTCCCGTAGAATACGCCCGCAGACTCCTCGACTAGACCCACACAACATACATTCAAACTCGCCCTCAGAGCGGAAGTATCCTCCACATCCAAAACAAATGGGGGCACCTGAAAAACTAAGGACTCGCGATCGATGCTGTCGGGGATCGCGCCGACTGAATTCTTCACTTACCTCAGCACTCGAGAAGCCGAGGAAATTACCTCCATCCAACTATACTCAAAACATGAAGCTCTTCTTCAAATTCAAACAAAGCACGAACATCAGCAACCAGTTGTCGAGCCCACGGCCAGGCCCATCTCGACAGGCGTCCTTCAAGAGTGACCACAGGGTGCGCAATTTCAGAATATCCACCGAGAGCGTTGAAAACTTGTTGATTTGCAAGTGGGGCCCGCAGTAGAGACTGCCAGTATCGCAGGCGTCGGAGTGTGAGCTCTGCGCCCACAGTACAGGACGCCACCAACGAAACACAGCAGCTGAGGTCATCGGCGTCGGATGCCCTGGAGCCTCCTTTTCGCATGCCCTTCCCCGCATAGCCCTCCGAGCATATCCCGGCACCGTATTGTTCAGCTAGGTAGATCAGGTTCACTAGGCAAAACCTTTTCCAGACCAGATAAAGCCGTGCTATTTATTCTTTATATAAATATACAGCGTCGAAACCGATGAGGGATACCAGATACGCTCCAGAAGCCTCCGATAGATTTTCCATGCCTTGTTTGAAGCTCTGCCCCGCGATTCCAGTTTTGGCCCGAACCCCTCGGCATCCGAGGGCATGATGAATCCCAGACTCATTGATTTCCAGTGACGTGGCCCCAGGAAACGTAATGAGCCTATGCCGAAACTCTCGCAATCCAATAGCAGCCCCAGGACCACGGAATGACCGGAGGGTATCCAGCTTGTTGATATGCTTCCGTAACCCACGAGGTTCCAACTCTACGTCCAGTTCCTGGTTGGATCGCACCGACTTTTTAACAAAGACCATTGTATTCGAGCTTGCCAGCTCCTTAGCCAAATCATAACCATATTTCGTAAGCGAAGGACCACCAGCTGGACGGCAATAGGACAGCGAACCCGCATTACAGTGGAGAGCGGGTCCCACTGGTGATGCATGTCGCGCTTTTCACCACATGCGACACGAATGTGCGAACAAACGTGTTCACGGCGAATCGACCACCCATGAGGCCTCCACAGCTTGGTTGTAGAACCACATTCCCGTCATTCCCACGTAAGAGAGTCATAGCACAATCCGGTGCCTGTGCCCTATATCTTTTGTCCTGCTCCCGGAAAAGATGGGGCACTGCCCTCCGCATGCGTTGTTTGTCACCTGAAGCACAAGTCGGAGGAGTGTATATATACACCAATCCATTCCCCGGGTGTAGAATTTATAGCAGTTTTTTTTTTCGGTGCCGCTTGTTTTCCATTGCTTTTTCGTTTACATGTGCTTCATTTTCCCTCTGCTGCACCGCGCGTCTTCCTCCTCATTTACCCACCTCCCCCCGCCCCCCTCCGCTCGCAGCCGCGTCCGCTGCGTTGCCTGCTGCATGCTGCTGGTGGACCGTCGTTACCATCCGCTGCCGTTGCTGCGAACGTCGTGATCAGTTCGGTGATCCCCTCGCACGGATCGTGCCCCATATGAAGCTTCATCGGCCATCCTGGCAGGGGCGTACTTAAAGTGTCTCCGCGCTCATTTCGGCACGCCCCCCAGCGCGGACTGCAGCCCGCAATGGGCTCCACCCGCAGGCTCAAGGGGGGCGCCCCCAAAGCTTATCCGCAACCACTGCGGCACGCCTTTCCCGCGGCTCGCGCCACTGATGGAATTTCGCCTACGGCCGTCGCGGGGGCGCTCCAAGTGCGCCTCCATGCCCGCGTCGGCACGCCCCTCGCGAAGATCGCGCCCATACAGTTGTGGCCCCATTTGGAATTCCCATGGCGTCTCCGCTCCCGTTTTTGGCACGCCTTTTCAAGCGGATGGCGCCCCACAAGGAGCGCCGCGTACAAGCCCAGTAAGGGCAGTCATATTTGCGCATGGCGTAATCGTGCAAATGTCTGCTTGCGTTTGAACAGATCGTGCTCCGCATGGCGGCTCCGCGCACGGCCCTGGCGCGGAGGCCCCCCCCCCGGCTATGTCGTCGCACCTTTCAATCAGGTTGTGCTCCCTGTGGAGCTTCACCTGCAGTCCCAGCGGGGGCGTCCGCATGCGGTCGCCCACTTTCCATGGCCACGGGGGACTATGCAAAATCCGGAAACTATAGGAGAAAAATTCAAGGCCCGATTGGTGTATAAAATTTCGGGACGACGAAAATTTCGGAATGTATCAGGCAGAACGGCCCGCCGAAATTTTATACACCGATCAGGCCATAGGAATTCGCCCTATGAGCCTCCCAGAATTTCTGTGGCCCCGGTGACCCGGGGCTTCGCTCCCAGCCACCGATAGAACCGGCCACAGGCAGGCCGTGGCAGGCGGTGGTGCCCCATTTGTGTAGGATTGGAAACCACATCACAATACCTTGACGCTCCGTTTTCGTTTTTTAGGGGGTTAGAGGGGACGGAGAGGGCGGCAGGGATACGGGGCCTGGATGGAGCGATTGGGGGGGGGGATCGGGGCAGAGACGGGTGGGGAGTGAGAGGGAAAGGGAGGGGCTGGCGGGCGCAGGGAACGGGAGTGGGAGCGGGGAGTTCCGAGCGAAAGGCATGGGAGCGGGGAGGGAGATGGGTGAACGGACAGTGGGGGGTGGAGGAACGCAGGGGGGGGGAGGGAAGGAGTCTGTGAACGGAGACGGAGGCTGGAGGCGAGGTCGTGGCGGGGTCAATGGGGGGGCGATGGTGAGTTGGGAAGGGAGGGAGGGTGATCGTGGGGACGCGGGCCCGTCGCCCATATTTGGCTCAAACCCCCTTGGCGGCATCATTTCCAATCGGGCCAGAGTTTGTACTCCTCCCCTCCCCAATGTGGTGGATGGGTTGGGGTGCTGGCGAGCAGGCCCGCGCGCGTTCCCCGGCCAGCGCGCGGCCCTGTTTAAATTTTCTCGCGTGCCCGGCTACGGGCACGCATTCATGGCCTCGTAACGAGGCACCCCTCGCCTAGAGACGGCATCACCACCATGGGCGGCGGTTTTCCGCCATGGGTGCCGGGGCCGCTGCGGCCTTGCCCGCCCCTGGACAAACGCGCCCAGGCGGGGCGCATGGCGCTTGCTCCCTCTATCGGCCACTGCGCCAAAACCGCTTTGGCCCAACACTCAAAACAAAAATCGGCCCGAACAGGTCGGTGTATATACACACGCCTCCCAACAAGCAGTGGTGAGATCATGCGCGTTAGTTGCGTCGGAGAGGCCACGCTGCTCCAGCCACCAGCCCGTCCCCTGTTCTGTAGGAAAGCATGATCCTGAACCGAAGTTTGGACAGCCCCCTTCTGCCTCATGAGTCCCGCCACCCACGCCTTCCCGAGCGCATCTAAAAGGTGGATCCATCTGGACCGCCCGTCGGGTCGCAGTAATGGGACCGCTGCTAACATGCCAGCGGAGTGGAGCACATTGGCAACGCCGAACGAGCGCCGAGTATCAGGAACTGCATCAGACATCCCGGGACCTTCCCCTCGATGTGACCAGGATTTCCCAGGATGTAGGAGCAACCACCAGATCCCCAGAGGGGGGACACCACTCGGGGACAGTACGTTTGGTTTGGTTGTGTTTACGGCGAGTTTCAGGAAGTTGTAGTCTCTACTAGTTTGCGCAATGTCAGTCTTCGATAAATCCGCCCTCTAAGTACACCTCGTAAAACTTCCTCCGTCCAGGACTCCCATGATTCGACCACCTCACTTTCCATTCCCCCCTCATGTCCCTTTCTTCGAAGAATGGGACGCAATTCTTGACACATTATCCACCACTCCTGGTACTGATTGATAGTCTCGTTTCCTGGGGCCCCACCTTGACCCCGCCAGTTCTCTAGCCACTCTCGAATCCTCCGCCAATCGTCTGGCCCTTCAGTGCTCTTTAAATTCCTGGACTAGCTCCTGCTGTACCCACTCTCGTTCTCGCCGTCGCTGTTGTCGATTCGATGTAGGCCAAGATCGACGCCGGGTAGCCAAGATAGACTCCTCCTCCTCCTCCGTCACCCCTTCAAGGCGACGCCAAAGCCGCAGACGGTCCGCCAGCAGCTTCTCCTGCTCTCTCCTTATCTGTTTCCGTGCGTCACTCGTGAATGTGACTTCTTTGAAGATGTGTTGGCCGACGTCGATCAGGATAGTACGAGTCAGCCGTTGTCTCAGGCATAGCCTCTTACAAGTAGACACCTTCTCTCTACAGTCGCTCTCTTAGTGCGTCCTGAGAACTCTCTGCGCCTGGTACCCCCTCGTACACATCTCATGACAAGATGGAAGTTCCACATCGGTCTCTTCTTCTGCGTATCAGGGGCACCGTCAGGCGCCAGCACATATGGGAGAACTACATGCACAACCAGATGATCACAAGGCCTAACCTTCGAGAGCAGCTGCAGATCTCGGCTGAGTCCTCTCAATGGTTCAGGAGATTTCATTACTTGCACCAGTGGCCATAGTAGGCAGAAATAGTCGATCCTCGTAGCATGACCCGTCGTCGAGTAGAACGTGGAAGCATGAGCACGAAGCGTGTTGGCCGCTTGCATGCCGTGCTCCGCACGAATGGGTCCCATCAGTTTGCCAGCATAATAAGCCTGTGTAGCCGTCACAGCCGGAACCACATTCAAACCATTGTATGCCCGACCAGTGTTGTCTCTTCGAAGTCTGACCAATCCATCGTTTAGAACACAGCAAAACATATGATTGTTTTTGGCTGGCAACGAAGCAAGACACTTTGCAATCCACGCTGCCAGTCTGTCACAAGTAGTACGATAGCAGTCCTAAGCCTCGATCTTCCTCGGCCTCGGATGGGGAAGTACGCCGCTATCATGATCACGCCCATCATCCCGTTTTTTGCACGAGCCAGGAGTCCTCTACTTCGAGATTCTGGAGCAGGTGTGACTTGAACGATGTGCTAAGCCTCACTCTCCCTGCCCCAGATGATACTACAAGCACACGCATTGGTCATATGCGGCGACGCCGCAAAGCCAGCATCCAGGCACAAACGTTTTGAACTCTTTGCCTCTCCAGCTTCTATTGGCCGCCTTCTGATTACAGTGTCAGTGCTCGCTCTCTGTTTGGCTCCTATCACCGCCACCGCATCGAAATGTGTTACCCGCCTTGCAAAATCGTCCACCCAGTCAAGCGTATTGGCAGACAGCGGGTTCGTGTTCCCAATTCTGAAATTGAACAATCCCACTCCGAACAACAGCCAGCGGCGGAGAAACATCAAAGTACAGTGTGTGTAGGTAGTCAGTGCAACTTGGCCCGTGGGGCTGGAGGAGGAGGAGGAGGAGGAAGAGGAGGAGGAGGAGGGACGAGTCGGAGGTGGGAGTAGGGAGGAAATGGAGGATGAGGTGAAGGGGGGTGGACTTAGGGAATGAGGAGACTGCACGAGGCGTTCGAGTTGGATGACACATGGAGCAAGGTGAAGGCACTGAATATTGAGATTGGGACGGGCGCTGTGGTTGAGGCGATCACAAAGCGATGGCTATTCCAATCCCCAGTATCGTTCTGATCTCGACTTGACAGAATTGTATCACCGCGCCTCGAAACGTGCCTGACGTGGTCTAAGCAGTATGTGCATACGGCCAGCAACACAATATGAAATTGATCTTGCTACGTCGTTGGGCGGGGAAGAACTCGAATTGCTAGCGTGACGCTGCGTAAACTCAGACCCACGTGGAACCATTCGGGAGGAGGAAGTTGAAGAAGACTTGTGCAAATCTAAGACTCATCAGCGATGTTGCAATACACCCTCTTTCCGGATTCCCTCTTCGTGGATCCCTGCAAAAAAAACATTGTTACCGAGGGCATTACCCCGTTGGAAAACAACCGTGTGAAAATCGGGCACATTGCCAAACACACCATTCCTGGGATTTCAACGCCGCTCTGATGCTCAATCGCGCCAGAACGCCATCCCTTTGACCTCAACGCCGCGAATCAACAACATGTTACAGCCTGACAGTCTTACATCGTGCCAGAACACGACTTCTGGAACGTCAGCCATAAGAATATTTGACATTCGCGTAAGTTCTTAAGACGAATGTGCGCGGCGCTACGGCGCGCCACATTTTGACAAGGTACCGCTCTCCATCCGTGAATATTATTGGCAGGCCTTCATGGAGAGTGCGCGTGGCGCTTAGGCGAGAAACGCACTTTGAACACCACCCGCCCTCCATCACTGAAACTCCTTGCGATTGTTGTCAGACGAGTGTGCGGGGCGCTGACGCGAGAACCCTGTTTTGAACACGGTCCGCCCCCCATCCGTGAACTCTTGTGGATATTTAAGGCGAGTGTGTGGGCGGCGGCACGGCGAGAACCACATTTTGAAAACGGCCCGCCCACCATGCGCGAAATTGTTGCACCCTCTCAGCGTAGTGATCTGACACTGTGGGGAGATCTCTGGCGAGACGCCGGTCCCGCCGTACCAACGCGCTTCGGGGTGCGACAGGGAGGGGCTACAGTGGAAACCCATGCCAAGAAACACTCTGCCTGCTTCCAGGGTGCCCTGGGTTTCTTGGGTTTCGATGGTTCCCCACACCAATAATCAATGGACGCCCTGGGGTCTCAGGGTTGGGTTCCTTGTGGAAGGTTTCTTGCTGTCGAGTACCAAAGGAGGGAGGAGGGGGGAGGGGCGCACACTTGAGGTTCTCGCCCGTCCTCGCTCTCGTCCCCTCCCGCCCCCTCTTCTCTCGTCCGCGGCGGCACAAGGCCCGCCCTCCCCATCCAGGGCCGAGGAAGGAGCAGGAGCCTTCGCGATGTGTCACTCTCCGCCTCGGCCCCCTGCCGCGCACCCGAGATTCGGCCCCTACTGCGTCCTCACCTTCGTCTTCCTGGAGGAGGCGAGACGACAGTGGGACCGCCGCCTCGGCACAGCGTGGGGCTGACGCCGCCCGCGCGCAGCCATAGAGGGATCTGGCGCGAGCGCGTGCGCTCGTGATCTCGGGCGCTTCGCCTTTCCCTCCAGCGCGCGCCGGGGGGGGGGGTACTCCCCTCCATTTTGATGGCACGAGACATCGAAAGCGGGCGATGTCAAAGGGGGGAACGGGGGCTGGGGAGCCGTCAGTTCTGCCGGGCCGCTGCCGAGTCCTGGTTATTTTCTCCTTCGTCGCGTTCTCATTCTGATTGTTTGGCACTAATGTTGTGGGTTCATTGTCTCTCTCTCTCTCTCTGTTTGTTTGTTCTCTCTCTCTCTCTCTTTCTCTCTCTCTCTGTCTCTCTCTATCTCTGTGTCTTTCTCTGTCTCTCCTCTCTCTCTCTGTATATGTCTCCATTTGTGCCTGTTTCTCTCTCTCTCTCTCTCTATGTTTTTTTTGTTTCTCTCTCTCTCTCTGTCCCTATACTTTTTCCTCTGTGTGTCTCTCTCTCTCTCTCTTTCTCTTTGGTTCCCTGTCTCTCTGTCTCCCTCTCTCTAAGACTCTCGTTTCCCCTGTCGAAATAGATGTGTAAATTTGTATATGCCATCTGATTCTCACTCTTTCGCTCTCTCTCTCTCTCTCGTTTCTCGTTCTCTCTCTCTATCGCTTTCATCTCTCTCTCTCTCTCTCTCTCTATATATATATATACACCGCACTCACATCTATACCCCTGGGTGGGTGTATGTGCGGCCGTTTTTGCGCTGTCATGTGCGCGCATGTGCGCGGCATGTGCCAGTCATGTGCCAGGCCTGTGCGGTCCTTCTTGGATGGACTTCCGACTGTGCACGTCGTGCCCGGGCATGTGCGGGGGCATGTGCGCTGTGTTTTGATGTATCCATCATACGCACATGCACGCACAGTCCGACGCACATGCGCGCACATGCCTGCACATGCGGGAGGTGTTCGAGAATCGCAGATCTGTCATCGGCACATGCACGCACATGCCTGTGCAACCTCTCTTCGGGAGGCCGCGCGGGCCCGCACATGCACGCACATGCGGTGAAGCGCGCGGGCGCACATGCGTGCACATCCCAATGCACATGCACGCTCATGCCCTAGGAGCTGTCTGGGACCCCTGTGCCTCCAATGCCTCCTGGCCTTCGCAGAGCTAACCTGGGGCGTGCCAAGGCTTCCTGAAAGAGTTTGTTGTGCGTTTAGACTCGCCCGCTGCTGGCGGGGGCGGTTCTTCGCCCGGTTCGTGAGCTGGCGGTGGCGCGCCCGCCTAATAAAATACTCTCCCCGCGCGCCTTCTCAGCTCGGCCGGAGAAGCAGGGATGGGGGGGGGAGGTGGAAGGGGGGGGGGGAGGGGGGAGCGGAGGAGGCGGGCGCCCCCGGCTCGGCCCGCCCGCCTGCCTGTTCGGCTCGGCCAGAGGAGAAGGAGGAGGAGGAGGAGGAGGAGGAGGAGGAAGAGGAGGAGGAGGAGGAGGAGGAGGAGGTGAGAGTTGCAAGGATGTCTCAGGCGAAAGTGGCTTGACGGCCCGAGCTCAGGGAATCTCGGAATCGCTGGCCTGGCTCGGCCACCGGCGAGCTCGGCCTGTGCGAATACTGTGCGTACCTGTGCGGGGCATGTGCGGGACGTGCAAGAATGCCGGGGCCAGCGTTCGTCTCCGGACGCCGGCGCGTTCGCGTCTGGCCGGTTCCGCGTGAGACGTCGTCGGCAATCTGGAGGCCGACGTGCTTTGACATGAAGTGATCTGGCCACCTTCGCCTGAGACATCCTCGCAACTCTGGTCTCGGAGATGCCCTGCCCCATGGTGGCCCGGCCACTTTCGCTTGAGATATCCCCGGAACTCTGGGTTTCGAGACGCCCTGAGCTGAGGTGGTTAGACCACTTTCGCCTGAGACATCCTCGCAACTCTGACCTCAGTGATCTCCTGCCCCATGCTGGTCAGGCTACTGTCGCCTGAGACATCCTCGCAAGTCTCGATTCCGATATGCCCCGAGCTGAGGTGGTCATCCTCGGAACTCTGGGTTCCGAGACGCCCTGAGCTGAGGTGGTTAGACCACTTTCGCTTTAGACATCCTCGCCCGAGATGCCCTGAGTTGAGCTGTTCAGGCCACTTTCGCCTGAGACATCCTCGCAACTCTGACCTCAATGATGCCCTGCTCCATAGTGTCTCGGCCTTTTTCGCCTGAGACCCTCGCAACTCTGGGTTCTGAGATGCCCTGAGCAGGTGGTCAGGCCAGTCCTGCCTGAGACATCCTCGCAACTCTGGGCTCCGAGATGCCCTGGGCTGAGGTGGTCAGACCACTCTCGCCAGAGACATCCTCGCAACTCTGACCTCAGAGATCTCTTGCCCCATGGTGGTCAGGCCACTTTCGCCTGAGACATCCTCACCCTCGCCACTCTGGTTTCCAAGATGCCCTGCCCCATGGTGATCCGGCCACGCTTGCCTGAGACATCCTCGGAACTCTGGGTTGCGAAATGCCCCGAGCTCAGGTGGTCAGGCCACTATCGCCTGCGACATCTCTGCGGCATGTGCGGGCATGTGCGTCTATGCTTTCAGAGTTTTGCTTGACCGTGCATTCGACTGTGCGTCGGACGGTGTGGCATGTGCGCGCATGTGCGGCAATGCTGTTGAGGCTTTTGTATATTTGCATGGGCATGTGCATGCGACTGTGCGGCATGTGCCTGCATGTGCGGCCCCTTCCGGACCACAATTTCAAAGTGAGCACTATAGAAGTGAGCGCTATAGAAGTGAGTCCGGTGTATATATCGCCTTTTATGTCTCAGACGCAAGATGCTTATGTTTCACCAGTGAGCATAGCCGCCTCCACATGTCAGTTGATATTGTAGACGCCTCCGGCCGGTGCCGCCGATCTGGGACGATCCCGTTGTCAGAAGGACGCTTTTGCTCCAGCGCGCTTGTTCGAACGTAAGTGGTTTGGAAACAGCTTGGAGGCATTGCGTGGGCTTCTTGAGGGGCCTCTACGACGCATCTTCGAGGCCTCCTGGGGGGGCCTCTTGGAGGTGAGTGTTGAGTCTCTTGGGGGCCTTTTGGGCACTTGGGGGGCATGCAGGAGGCATCCTGGAGGCCTCCTGGGGGTGTGTAGGAGGTAATTTTGAAGCCTGCGGGAGCGCTTTTGGGCGCCTTTTGGGGTCCTCTTGAAGGTCACTTGGGGCCTCTCGGGTTTCTTGGGGACTCCTGGGGCCGTTTTGGTGCCTCCTCGGCGCCTCTTGGGCCGTCTTGGACCCTTCTGGGGCCGTCATGGAGGCCTCTTGGGCGCTTCTTGGGCCCGTCCTGGGGCCCGCTTGGTCTGTCTTGGAGGCCTCCTGGGCCGTCTCGGGCCCTTCGTGGGCCGACTTGGGGCCCTCTTGAGAGCCTCTGGGCCTGTTTTGGGGGTCTCTTGGGCCGTGTTGGACACTGCGAAGGCCGAAGAAGTTCTCTCTCTCTCTCTCTCACACTTTCGCTCTCTGTTCTCTCTCTCTCTCTCTCTCTCTCGTTTCTCGTTCTCTCTCTCTCTCTCTATTGTTTTCATCTCTGTCTCTCTTTATCCCCCTTTGATGTCTCAGACGCAAGATGCTTATGTTTCGCCAGTGAGCAACGCCGCCTCCACATTTCAGTTGATATTTTGCGCTGCCAGAATCTCTCGCTAGACGTCCCCGGGCGTGGACAGGAGGCCGAACAAGAAACGGCAGTCCCTTTGATTGTTGAGGGTGAAGGCTATCCGTGATTGTTGAATTGAGAGGGGACAAGTGCAGGAAAAGAGAGAACGAGGATCAGCAGGTGGTGCCACTCCAACTGGCCCACGCCTCCTCCCCACCTGCCCCTCCTTGAGCGACGGGGCGATCGGCCCCCCTGAGCGCCCCGGGCGGCAGGTCCGGGAGGTCGTGGGCACGGAGTACGGCGACGGCTTCGTGTTGCAGTGCCTCCTGCACTACGGCGGGTCGGTGCCGTCCGTGGTCGGCCACATCCTAGACGGCTCCTTGCCGCGAGCGAGCGGGAGCAGAGATCGAAGGGGGGGGGAGTCCGAGGCCGGAGTTGATGAGTAAACGATCCGCGGGGGCAGTGTGACTTTACGGTGTCGGGGCACGGGTGGGGTTGCAGCAACGTTGATGTCATGCAGCCACAGCCTCCTGGGGCACTTGGACGCGCGGTGCAGGCCGAGGAAAAGGATACAGCGCCCCAGAGCGCTCTGGATCCTGGATCGCCTTCAGAGCGTTCAGGAGCCCTCTTGGAACGGCCGCGGCACCGCGCGACACCCGACCAGTCAGGTCTCAGAGACACCCGATCTATCCCGTGCCGATCTTGTCCTCATCCTACACGCGTTTGGGGTTCCACACGCATGGGGGTCCACAGACCTAGGCTTCTGTTCGCGTGGACTTGTTGCGCGAACTATCTGTGGTGCGCTCGCCTAACATTTTTGCTCGAACTCATCGCCCCTCTGACATGGCAGTGTAATGGCAGTGCTCCCGCTGCTTCCAGATGTGGCTGGCTCTGGCACGTGCGCCGCGTGGATCGCTTTGAGATTCGTTGGCTGACAACGCACCGCCAACCCCTCGGGGCGGCAGTAAGAGTGAACAACGGCGTTTGCAGAACGATTTCTGGAGAATCTATCTTGGGGTTTCAGCTTCTTGGGATTTCGTCGGGGGCGGTTGGCGGATCGCCGCTGTGCTCTTGGGCTTCTCGGGGCTCTCCTGGCAGCATTTTTGAGGCCTCTTGGGGGCCGTTTTGAGGCCTCTACGAGCCTCTTTGGGGCCTCTCGGGGGCCTCGTGGGAGCCTCTTGGGGGCCGACTGGCGCCTCCTCAGGTTTTTTCGGGGCTGAGTGCTCGAAATGTTCACTCGGGTTCCCCCTCTGGGCCTCCTCTTGGGGCCGTCCTGGGGCCCTCCTGGGTCGTTTTGGGAGCTTCTGGGGCCGTCTTGGGGCCCTCTTGAGCCGTCTTGGAGCCCTCTTGGGGGCCTCTTGGGCTATTTTGGGTCGATCTTAAAGGCTTCTTGGGCCGTTGTGGGCCTCGTGGAAGCCCAAGAGGCGAATGTGCTAAAAATATACGCTTTCCCATAGAAATGAGACGAGTTTTGCTTCTGGAGGGTCTCTGGGGACGCCTCTTGGTGGCTTCTTGGGGCGTCTTGGGGCCCCTGGGGCCGTCTGGAGCCGATCTTGGGCGTCTTGGAGCGATCTTTCGGCGACTCGTAGCCTTCTTGGACCGTCCGAGGGGCCTTTTGGGGCCCTCTTGGCCCGTTTTGGGGCCCCACTCAGGTTCCAAGGGTGCGGCTGACACCTGTGCCCCCCCCGTCCCCCCCTCCAAACCAGCCGGACCGGGCTCTGGGGGGAGGGGTTTGGAGAAGGGGGAAGCATCTCACACGCCGTGATTTCAAGGGGTCGACGGATTTTGTGTGCATGCATTTGGTTGCAGTTTTTCCGACAGCGTTGGGGGGCTCCCGTGGGGAGGCAGGGATGGGCTGTCTTTCGCGCGACGTCGGGGTGTGCATCGCGTTACGGGGTTTGTTTAGTGCGCGTGGGTGGGCAGTAACGGGGCCGTCAGGACGCCCAGCGTGAGGTTGTTAATGAAATACCTCGGGGTCTCTTCGCTGGAGGGAACTTGCCCCGCGGGGCCTGTTTCGAGAAGGCTTTCACACGTTTCCCCAAAGTGGTTTTGCCTTGTGTCTGCAGCGCCTGGCTGCAGCCCAAAGGTGGGCCCCTTCCGCGGGACCACGCTGCTGGGGCCCCACAGGATCAGGTCCTACACGATGGGTACCACCCGATGCCGTCTCACCTCCTGGTTTCCAGCGAGGTCCCACACAACAGGGTACCACGCAACAGAGTCCTACCCGCTGAATCGACTCGATGGTACCCCACATGATGGAGTCTCACCCGATAGGGTTTCATCCGATCTTGTTCCAGGCGGTATGATTTCACACGCCAGGATCCCGCGCGATGGGGTCCCACGGCATGGTTCCACACGCATTCACGATAGGGCCCCAAAGATAGCACCAAATCGATGGCACTTCGTCGGAGTTTGGGGGGTGAGAGATCGCGGTGGGACGGAGAGCCTTTCACCGGGAAGTCGATTTCGGTTTCGTGTTCGTGTCGTGCGTGTGAGCAAGACGACGCTGCGTTGGCGCGCGAGAGGAATGAAGCCGCCGTGGCTAGGGGCTGTGGAGCCGGATGTCTGCCCCTCCCCTCTCCGGCGCGCGGTGGCTTGGTGCCCGGGGTGCCTCGTCGGTGGCGCGGGGGTGCCCCGTCGGTTGCGCGGGGTGCCCAGTCGGTGGCGCGGGGTGTCCCGACGGTGGTTCAGGTGTCCCGCCGTGGTGTCTCGATTGGTAGCTTGTGAGTGAAATCAGTTGTGAGATCGATCGTGAGATCGATAACTATATCGATTGCGTGATCGATCGTGATTGTGAGATCGATCGTGGGATCGCGAGATCGATAGTGAGATCGATACAGAGATCGATAGTGAGAACAATAGTGATATCGACAGCGAGATGTCCCGGCGGTGCCTACGTGGTGTCCCAGCCGCCTTGCGTCGAAGGTTCCTGCGCCATCGTTACCATGACGGTCGTCGGAGGTGAGGGGGTGAGATCGCAGTGGAACGGAGAGCCCCTCACTGGTGGCCTGGTCGGGGGTGCCCCGTCGGTGGCGCGGCGGTGCCCCGTCGGTGGTGCGGGGTGTCCCGACGGTGGTCGGGGGTGTCCCGCAGTGGCGTCCCAATGGTAAATCGTGAGATTTGTTGTGAGATCGATAGTGAGATCGATAGCGAGATCTATCACACCAGATCTTTGGCTGGGGGTGCCCCATCGTGGTGTCCCGACGTTGTCTCGTAAAATCTGTTGAGAGATCGACAGTGGGATCGGAAGTGAGATCGATTGTGAAATCGATAGTGAGTTCGATAGTGGGATCGAAGCAGCGCTATGGGTGGACCTTTATGCATTCTCACCATCAGCGTCATCGTGCATCGTCGCTGCCTCGCGAGCGCAACGCTAGCATCGTTGTCGTCTAAATCATCGCAGTTGTCGTCAGTGGATGCTCCCTCCCCAAACCTCCTTATCACCCGAAGGGTGGCCCCAAACCTCCTTATCACCCGAAGGGTGGTTGTATAGGTAGATTGCGCTGGGGTGTTGCTCGGGGTCAAGGCTGGCCTCACCAGTGGTTGTGGCGATCGGAGCGCAAAGGGCAGATTCCCGAGCAGATCTGAGCGGTGGGCCGGCCCGCAGGCTCGCTGCCGCCGCAGCTGACAGCGCTGCCCAAAGGCGCGGGGTCACTGAATGCACTGCTGTAGGAGGAGGAGGAGGAGGAGGAGGAGGAGGAGGGGGAGGAGAGGAGGAGAAGGAGGAGGACAGAGTAAGCAGAGCGCATTCTCTCCGTGGACTCGCTCCACCACGGCCAGTGGCACCACCCCCATGGACTAGCTCCACCACGGCCACTGGTATTCTGCTTCGATCATCCCCTTTACTTTGAGGGCATGTGGCCCGTTGACGGGGACAACTTCTGGCCTCTGGCAGCACGGATTCCCCGCAAGCTGCCCCACAGTGTCTGGCACTTCGCCGAGAACCGTTTCATCCCTGATGATGCGTTTGGGTGCCCTTGGACGCCCAACAGCGAGCTTGGTGATCCTCCTCCTCGTCCTTTCTCCTCCCGTCATCCTCCTTACTCCCTGCTCTCTCCCGCCCTCCACCTCCCGCTTCCCTCTCTCGCAGCCCTCTCTCGCAGGCGAGAGCTCGCCCCCATTTTCCCCGAAGTCCCAGAAGTTCAGCCCAAACAAATCTGCCCTGATTCTTCTCTCAGCCAATCGAACGTCCCGCGAAGTCGGTGAATGGGCTCGCCATGCCTAGTGTTATGCTTCCCTTCTCTTCTCGAAAAAGAAAGCCAGCACATAAACATAGACTGTTGGCGCTCCGCGCGGATTTCTTGGATCCGCGCTTGGGCCCCCCCCCCCGGTGTCGCCTCCAGCGCTGCCCCTGGCGCGCTCCGCGCGCCAGGGAGGGGGGTGATCCCAGAAATCCGCGCTGGACGTCTATCTTCACTTCTCCTACATCCTTCATCCTTTCTCGCTCCCCTCGCTTCTTCCATCCGCCCTTCTCTGTTCGTCCATGCCCCCCCCCATCCCTCTTTTCTTCGCTTCTCCTCCTCCGTGTACTGCCCGTCCACCACCTGGGTGACATACCAAAACATATGTTCGGCTGTGCTGAAAGTCGCGCGTGGGCGTCCCGCGTAAGGTCGGGCGCAGACGCCCTCTTTACAAAGTGGTCTGCCGCCGCCGCTAAGTGGTCTTTTACAAGTGGTCTTTACACAGTGGTCTTTACAAGTCGTCTCTTTACAAGCTTGCGTAAGTCGTTGCTGACCGCCGCCGTATCCTCGTTTGTGGGAGCCTCTCTCTCTTGGTCGTCCGTTTGGTTCCGCCCCAGAGTCCTCCTGCAGGGCCCCAGCTTTCCAACAAGAAAAGGAACTTGCCAAGCACCTTCAACTCCTACTCATGATGGCAATGTCTTCCTTTTGGCATCCTCAAACGTGTTGGTAGGGTGGGCCTGACGTTTCGCTTAAGACTTTTTCATTATTTATGACCCTGAGGTTTGACATTTGCAGCAGTTTGACGGATGGACGGCAGTTGGCTTTCAAAATGTGGTTCTCGGTTCAGATCGCGCGCATTCGTTTCAGTTTTACGGATGGAGGACTGGTGGTTTTCAACACGTGTTTCTCGCCGTAGCGCCGCGGACATCCGTTTCAATTGTTGCAACAGCTTCAAGGGGATGATTGGTCTTTTCAAAATGTTGTTCTCGCTGTTGCGCCGCGTTCATTCGTCATAACAGTTTGCAGACGTTTCAAGGTTGAAGTCCAAGTAATGGTGTTCTGGCACGGTTTAGGATTGTCAGGACGCATCGGCATGATTTAGGATTGGCAGGACGCAACAGTCACATTGATTCACGGCGTTGCAGTCCTACGAGTGGTGTTTTGGCACGATTGAGGATTCCCACGTTTTTGTTTTACAAAGGAGCATTTCCCGCAATGAAGATGACTCACTGTATGGACTTGGCGGGAGGCACTGATCCTCGATTCCTCCTCCCTCTTCTCGTCCTCGTCCTTCTCCTCCCTCTCCCCCCGGTCCCTCCTCGATCCGCAGAATGCACCTACACCACCACCACCAACCACCATGCTTGGCCAGTACCATCCTTGGCACTAGGATGGTGTATAGACCCTCCTGGCCTCGGCCAGGAGTGCGTGTGCGCGTGTTCCCTGACAGGCGCTCCAGAACTGCGGTGCCGCTTCACCAGGAGGCCAATTCGCTTGGAGGGCAACCGGTAACCCCCTATCGTGCTTCCGCTGATTGGGCTCGCTGGCGCGCCGCGCCGGAGGAACCACTGCGTCGCATCTTCGGGGGATCTCGCCTGTCCCCAAGAATGGTGTCTTTTCTCATGCCCGACGCGGGCTCGATCCGGACTCGACGCGGATTTGGCGCAGACTCGACGCGGATTCGACATGGATCCGGCACAGATCCCACGAGGTCGAGATGGATTCGGCACGGATTCGACGCGGATAGGGCCTCGGTTCCCCGAGGATGCAGTATGAGGAACAAGCGTGTGTGGTTTGGTGCCCTCTGCGCATATCGGAGTGCGCCGCGCCCGCTCGCAGGCATGAAGCTCGGCGACTCGTCGGATGCTGGCCAGCCTGGGGACACCGGCGGAAAGCTCTCCGCCGAGGACGCGTGCGGGCGTGCGGGAGGGGGCTGTTTTTCAAGCAGTGGCGAAGCGGCCTGGCTTGCCTATAGGGCCACCAAACAATGATCTTAGAACTTCTTGTGGCTTGCACGAAATGTTCTTATTCCCTACCTAGGCTCTGCCTAGAAGGGTTCTTACTGTCTTTGGCTTAAAGGGGCCGGGCAGTGTAAACCGCCCTGGGCGGTTCCCCCAGTCCCCTGGGATCCAAGCAATAACAACAGCAAAGGTACAAGCAAACGCGCGGTTCCCCCAGTTGCGCTCCTTGGGTGCCAAGCAAAAGCAAAGGCAACAGTGAAGGCAAAAACGAAGACAAAGCACAATCATAACATAGCATAGCATAGCATATCATAGCATAACATAGCATAGCATAGCATAGCATAGCGCAGCATAGCATAGCGCAGCATAGCATAGCTTAGCATAGCATAGCCTAGCCTAGCCTAGCCTAGTCTAGCCCAGCATAGCATTGCGCAGCATACCATAGCATATCATCGCATAGCATAGCATATCATAGCATAGCATAGCATAGCGCAGCACAGCATCCACGACTACTACTGCTACTGCTACAACTACGGCGATGAGGAGAAGGAGGAAGACGGCGTTTACCGCTCCTACTAGTGTTGCTTTCCTAGAGGCTCCAACTCCTAGGTAGGGTCGCACTGGGATAATCATATTTCTGGCAGAGACTGTCTTGCTTTAACACGCCGGTTGGATGTTCTAAGAATACAGTGTTTGCTCTTAGAACATGCTCCGTTCATGGAAGCTTCGTGGTAGGACTACAGGAATGCTGGGACGGTCGGCCCCTGCTCAAGCTTTGAAGAAGCGGGGTTGAGGATGGAAATCGTCCTCCTCCTTGCCTCCTCGCTCCTGGTTCCCTCCCCCTCCTCGCTAGCCTTCCCCTCTTTTCCCCTCTGCTTGCTCCCTGCCCCCTCCCTCCTCATCCTCCTCTATCCTCTCCCTTCCTGCTCCTCCCTCTCCTCTGGACGCGGGGAAAAATGGATACGATGCCCAACAGCAAGTGTTGTCCAAGACCGACATTCGCCACTGTTGGGCATGCGGCCTCCTGTCTCAAATGAAGTCTGCCCGCGGCGGCACCGACAGCAAATCTGGTTCAAAGTGGAGATGAATTACGGTCGGTCTTCCTACCCATTCTTTCCGTACCCATTTCGATCGTACCGATCTCCTCTTCGGCCTTGGCAGGAGAAGCGGCGGATCATGGACCGGAACGACCGGATGCTCGTCGAGGAGAGGGAGAAGGCCGAGCGCGCGCGAGCCATGAAGGCTGGCGAGATCCCTCCAGACAAGCCAGACAAGGCCCGGAGTGGAGAACAGCAGCAGCAGGATGAGGAGGAGGAGGAGGAGTCGGGACGATCGAAATGGGTACGGAAAGGATGGGTACAAAGACCGACAGCAGTTCTTGCTCATTTTGAGCAGGATTCGCTGTCCACGTCGCCGCGGACGTTGTCCATTTGAGACAGACTGCCGTCTGCCCACCAGCGGCCGCCGCTGGTTTTGGACAGCAGTTGTTGTTGGGCATTGTGCTAGTTTTTTTCGTACCACTTCGGGCGCCCAAAAGGAGGGGGGTGAATGAGGGGGGGAGGAGGAGGAGGAGGAGGAGGAGGAGGAGGAGGAGGATGTTGTGGATGGAGGAGGGTGGAGACTAGGCGCTAGGCCGCGGAGGTGAAGGGATAGCGGGAGGCGGAGCATGAGGATTTGAGCGTGGCGGCACCTATCTTTTTGAGGTTGACGATGGCGCCACGTTCGTTGTGCCAGATGTCCCACGAGGTAGCCGTCCATCCCATCCGTCTGAGGGTCATGTGAACAGCTCGTGGAGGCCCACAGATTTTGGTGTCCATATTCTGACCGTCTGCTGCGCATAGTTGAAGGCCATTTCCATCACCTTTAGTTTGACCCAGTCGTCCCTCTTCACTCTGAGCCAGAGCCAAGGGACCTTCATCTGCCATGTGCGTGGGATCTGACCCAGGACAGTGTGACATGACGAACTCCATCGTTCTGCACCTGCCTCGGGCACCTCCAAACTGAGCATGTCCCGCT
This sequence comes from Prorocentrum cordatum, assembly GCA_963575745.1. Classification (NCBI taxonomy): domain Eukaryota; class Dinophyceae; order Prorocentrales; family Prorocentraceae; genus Prorocentrum; species Prorocentrum cordatum. The sequence continues at coordinate 577,470 of CAUYUJ010012113.1, read as the reverse complement.
CTGGCCTTGACCTGCTTGAGCTGCGCAACTGACATGCCTTGCGCTTTGGCCGCCTACATACGCCACTGACACCAAGCCCCCACTCTAATGGCGCCCAAGCTGTCGCCCACGTGCGCCAATCTCCGATGTCTGATCATCCTCCTGCTCATCGCGGGTAACCGTGTTTGCTGGACTGGGGCGGCATCATCCCCTCGCAGATTCTTGTAATGTCCAAGTTGCCGAACGATGCGTCCTTTCTTGACCTCTACATGTTTCCAAGGCAATCTCAGCTCGTTTGGGCCAAGCTCGTTGACGTCGCATTCACCTATCCTGTGTTTGGGCCCAGCCCCAAACCAATGCCTGTCAACTTCTCGCACAATGGCATTGTGGCGCCGATTGTTTCTCTTGCGACTTTCTGCACCTATCGCTCGAACTCTACCAGTATCCACAGCTATTGCCACGGTAAGTGATGGCCAAGGCGTGCAGATTTGGTAGAAGCTTCGCAACATCATCATCATCGTCGTAGCAAATGTACACCCCGCGATTGCTTCACTGGGCACCTTCTCGTAGATCTGGAAACAACGCTGCCAAAACGAAGCGCTCGTTTTCCAGCATGCGATGTGATCAGTACGGTCAGCCTTACTTTGTTGAACAGTCATCGGCACCCAAACTCCCCAAGCTTCTCATGCGGCAACTTATCAACGGTGTTCTCGAGACCCAGCATCACCGCCACGAATTGTTGATTGAGGAATATCCCAGCTGCAGCCAACAGTACATGCGTCCACTGTACGCTCTGGGGTTTGCCCTGCCGTTACGGAGTGATACCTCTTCCGATCTTATCCATCCATGCATCTTGGTCAGCCTTTTTTTCTGCACTTGATGGTCGGCCCTGAGCCGTTATCTGCTGAGGTAATTCTTGAAGTCTATCGGCCTCGCTTATCACAACTCGAAAGCCCTGAGTCCCTCATTAGACAAAGGGCCATCTTCCTCGGTCCCGCTTCTCACGAACCCCGAGCGCGACCGTGCATATCCTCCTGGCTCCAGTCGTTCAGGTCCTGGCCCATTCAACCCGTGCAAGTCTCATGCCACCACCCAAGGACTCCTCATGATCAACCCTCCGTATCTTTCCCCACTCATTCATGTCAGCCCGAGATTGGACGCTCTTCCTGCTATGAGGTAGAAGGGGCCTTATTCCAACTGTGCGCTCGCCCGTCTTCTTGTTCAACTGCTCTGCCGACGCTCTTCCTCCATGCTTGTACACAATGTGGAATATTAGTGCTCGATCTTGGCGGCTTCATGGGCCGCGCACCAGCTAGCATCTCGCAACCAGTCTTCATCCCAATTCCTTGCATTGATATTTCGAAAGCGCCAGATTTCCCATCGACTGTCTATCATGATTGTATTGTTCCTGAGGTTGGCATTCGTGGCACGTCTGTTAAAAAAAACTGATAAACTGCGTGCATCCAGCTCCGCCTTCTGGGACATGAATGAAGCACATCATCGCTATTGCCCCCGCTCTCTGAACCCCCGGTCTCCTTCAGATCCGTTTCCTGGCGATTTCCTCACAGCATCCACCAGCTTGACCTGAGGTGTGGCGAGATCCTCCCTACCTGAACACGCTAACGTTTGTATATCGCCGAGGTGGTATGTGGAACAGCACTCAGACCCTGACAGTTTAACAAAAACTGGAAGCGCAACTGAAGGCCCACTCCGTCACGATCTTCAGCATACTGCGCCAAGAATTTCTCACGGTGGGCGTGCAGCAAGCTGTTGGAAACTTCGATTGGCCGTTTAGCTGATTTTCGAGACTAGCTCCTTGTCTTGATTCAATATCAGTCATGACAGCCCAAAGCGTTGCCAGACGTAGCCCCTCCATGCGCTTTGCAGCTCTGACCGAACTCTTGAAGTGCTTGCTGATGACGAGGAAGTCCAGCATTCTGCCAGCCCTGGCAGCCCCGGTCCAATGAGGCGAGGTTGCAATCGTCGTTGGCGTAGCTTCCAAGGCGTTGAGATCCATGAGATCTCTCGGGGACATACTCCTGTCAGCACCAATGATGAAAGGATGGCCTATCCTCTGGAGCTGCTCGAAACATTGCAAGACTCTTCGCTTGATCGCGCCCTCAACCCCGTTTATCTTACCCTCCGAAATCAGGTATATCGACTCCAAGAGAAAGCCTCCAGGAAGCACGCAATCAACCCATTGAACAGTCCAGCTCGTGGATGTTGGTGCACCTCATTTCATGTCTGGCGGCGTGGCAGATGCAATATCTTGATGTAACCCCACTGCCATTCCTGACCGCGCACGTGTGTTGGTTGCACATTGCTTCGCTGGTGGAATTATGAAATGCCAGCCTCGATTCTTCATGCCCATAATGGTATGTGTGTGTGCCCTCACCGCCAGCGCAGTCACCCTGCCTAGCCGCCAACGGAAAAAGTGTGTGTGTGTGTGTTTGTGTGTGCGGCCTCCTGTCTCCCCTTTCCTCCCGGGACTGCCCCCTTCCGGTCTCCCAGCGCGGCGTCTCGTGCGCCCAGGGAGTCTGCGTGGGGATCGACGTTGGTGAGCGACTTGGCGGCTCAGACGCTACGTCGATGCAGTTGTTTGGTTGTAGTTGCCCCAGGACAACATTGCGGACTCACGGAGTGAGTTGCCCCCAAACAGGTTGTTCCCGCAAATTGTTGGCTAACATGTTGGTCATCCTCGGACCCCAGAGGCTCTCTTCGGGCCCTGGATCGGTCACGTCGTCGTTGTCGCCGTAATTGTCGAGACTCGCAGAGGTCACGTCGTCCTCGTCGTCGTTGTCGTCGTGGCGCCGTCCTTGTCGACGATGCCAGCGCCCGCGCGCGCTGCCCTTGGGAGGCCCGCACGCTGTCCGCCAAGGGGTACGCCAGCTTGTACGACGACGACGCAGACGAGGACGAGCCGCCCTCAGCGGCGGCCGCCCTTGCCTGGATCGGCGCCGAGGGCGGCGAGGTCTGGCCGAGCGGCGGATGCGGGAGCCTGTTCTGGTTCAGCCTCTGGCGGTGCCGGGGGGGTTCTTTGGTTGAGGGGGAAGAAGCGAACCACCACCCCCGCCATGGCGCCCCCTCCCCTCTCTGGGGCTGGGTCAGATAGCTTCGAAACTAGATTGTGAGGACGTTTCGCCAAACGCGACGCAATACCCCCACCTGCCTCCCTCCCCTCCGACCATCTGGCCTCTGGGGATGGGGGGTGAGGGTGCTTATTTGCTCCCCTATAGATGGGGTCGGTGAATCGCGCCGCATCGCCGATGCGTCGGCAACGCGGCTCGACCTGGGGCCCGATTTCATGCACATCGACGGCGCGGGCGCATCGTCGATGTCTCGGGTGCATCGCCGATGCATCGGCGATATGGCTTGATTCACCGACCCCTTCTACTTCGACCCCAGTTGGGTGGCCTCGGGGGATGGGCTCGGGCTGAGGGGGCTGCGCTAGCGTCACGATTAGTGCCAGCGCCGGCTTGGAGTCATCTACCTGTAGCCGTTCCTGGACGGCGCTGCGATGGGGCGAGAGCGTCATTCTGAACGATTTGAGCAACACGCCAATCCTGAAATGACGCCAACGCTGACGCGGCAGCACCATCTTGGAATTCGAACACGCCACGATTTAACAAACACTGTGTTCGCCAGTATGGACCCACAACTGTGATTTCTCTCAATCTAGGCGGTGCAAGCAATGTGGAGCAATCTGCATGGCGCAATCCATGTAGCGCAGTCGATGAGTTGCAAAGCAATACAAAGTATTGCAAACCAATGCAATACAATTCAAAGCGACGCAAACAATGCACACCAATGCAAATGAATGCAAAGCAGTGCAAAGTCATGTAACTTAGTGCAACGTCATACGATGCAACGCAACTCAAAGCAACGAAGCATAATGCAACGCGATGCGAGCCAATGCGACACACTGCAATGCGGTATAGCTCAATGCGATGGAAAGGAGTGCAAAGCAATGCAAGACAATGCACAACAATTCAACGCAAACCAGTGCAACATAATGCAAGGCAATGTAATTCAATGAATAGAAGTGCGAAGCAATGCGAAGCAAAGCAAGCACTTCCGGCAGGGGGTGCCGATCGGAATCGCTGTGAGACGGGCGTGTTGGCGCGTTTCCAAGCATGCCCCCTTGTCCCGCCTTTCCTTAGGTTTGTCGTCGCTTCCACGTGGCTGAATGGCTGGTGCACGGCACACCGCTTTCAGGGTCGTGCCAGTTGCATTTTTTACCGTGGACCCTCGGACTCGCTGGAACACCTGGCCAGATGCCGAGTGGTCAAAGCCCTTTTCGGTCCCTACCTCGGTGCGGCCCACTGGGACTCTCTTGACTTCCTGTGGCTTCACACCGGCTTCGGGGCCTTCGCACGGCAGGCGTTCTGACTGAGGCGGTTGTAGAGGCCACCCGGCTCAATCCGGGCCTTGCTGCTCGGTATTCCGCCCCTGCACGTTTCCGGGCCGACTTGCAGGAATCGGCTCGCAAATGGCTCGATGCGGCGAAACGCCTCCGTACACTGGCCGTTTTAAGTCAGTAGCCACCGACAGTGTGTGGCCGCCGACAGTTTACATTAACAGGGTGTAAGCATCCAGCTTGTAGGGCAGGGATGATACAAAATACTTCGTAGTGGCTGTAAGTGAGGTATATAACGCCTCTCACACGCATCCGCTTTTTCCGCCAGTGCTTCCCGCGCACGCCTCATAGCATAGCAGCCTGTGGTGTACTGTTGCAACAGCGTCATGCGCTGTGGAAGAACAGCAGGTCAGGGCAGTTCCAAGCAAGGTGATGCAATTCAACGCAACGCATCGCCATGCACAGGAGTGCAAAACAGTGTTGAGCAACGCGAAGCAATGCAATCTGACGCAAGAAAAGTAAAGCAATGCGCAGCCGTGCTAAGCAATGCCATACAATGCACGTCGACCCAAGCCAATCCAAACCAACGCACAAAATAACGCGAAAGCGTTGTAAGTCAACGCGACGCATGTCAGCACAGAGAAATCCAAATTAGTACAAGGCGCTGCAAAGCAAGGCCAAAGCAATGCGCAGCGCGAGCCTTCTCATAATCAGTTCGTGGCCAGAATCGTGCGGCGACGGGCGGTGACGGGTGGCCACAAGCCTGCTGGCCGCGCGCCCAGTCCCATGTGCGAGCCTCGGTCACTCTAAATGATCACCAACTGCTGCGGCGACGGGCGGTAGCGACGGGCGGCCACGAACCGGCCGGACCGACGCACAGTCTCGGTTTTGTATAAGAGAAGCACGAACCCCTCAATGCAAAAATTGGTTTAAGAACACGTCTTGAAGTCCTGTGTGCAGAGAATTACGCGAGAAATGCGTGGCCCCGAGAACACAGTGTCAGGCGAGAGAGGCGGGCAGTGTTGAGTTTGAGCAGATGTGGAGAGGGGTGGAAGATGGAGGAGAGGGGACAGGAAAAGGGAGGAGGGAGGATGAGCAGAGAAGAGGATGATGGGGGAGGAGGAGCAGGAGGTAGGAGGAGAAGGCGGGACGGAAAGGTAGGGGGGAAAACGGCGGGTGCAGGAAGGAAGAGGGAGGAAGGGGGGGTGAGCAGGCGAAACCGCGCTTCTGGATCCAACTCCTTCGTTGTCGTTGTCGCACCTTCTTTTCCCCGCCCTCCTTCCCCTTGTCATCGTGTTTCTCCGGCTCCTCCTGCTGCGGGTGCTTCCTCATGCTCCCGTTCTTCCTTGTGCTCATGCTCGTGGCAATCCTCCATAGCGCCAGTGCGCCTAGCTTGTCCTCCCTCCTCTTTCTCTCCACCTCCCCCTCCTCCTCCTCCTCCTCCTCCTCGTCGTCCTCCTCCTTCTCCCCACCACATCGTGGCTGCCTGGAAAGCCTCTTCCTCCTCATTCCTCCTCCTCCTCCTCCTCCTCCTCCTCCAGCGAAGGCGACCAAAGCCACTCCCGCACCCACCACATCATGTTTCATATGTTCAAAGCTTCTCTCTAGAGCCTGTGGCCCGGTGACCGTGGTCAGCCCCATGTGCCCCAACAGCGGCCCCGGGCAACTTACGACAGATGCAACCGCCGAGGGCCGGGGAAACACATGATCACACAACGAACAACGTGTTTAATAAACACCCACAACTTTTAATGAAAGCTGCTGCGCGCGAAATTGCCTGGGACATTACCCAAATCGCGCAATCGCGCACGTGTAACGGCGCAGTGTTATAAACGCAACAACGCGTTTATGAAATTACCAAAAAATTATCAATGTTCACGAAGACGGTCTTATACAAGTGCTTGTGAAACCAAAAACGACGCGATTCGCAATCGTCGCCGTGGGGGCGCACCGATGAAGTCCTTAGGCGTTCCGAAAAAATCAGCCTGGTGAATGTGGGGATGGGTTGTTCTCTCTCGATACTCCTCCTGCATTTTCTCCTCCACCTCCGCCTCCTCCTTCCTCCTCCTCATCCTGCCTCCTCCCCCCCTGCCTCCTCGCACAGATGGCGAAGCGGCGCTCCTTGGGCGGTGGGCCTGCGGAGCGCGACTTCGCCATGCGTGCGCTCTCCCTGGAGCTCCCGGGCGGGGCTGCCGAGAGGCCCAAGCTGGCACGACCCCTCCCGAGCGGCCGTTGTTCGGCGCCGGCGCCCGGCAACGGTTGCTCCCGCGGGATCGGTGTGGAGCACGGGTTCTGCATTCTCACCCAGCCAGGCCTGGCACGCATGGGCGCTCCCCCCCTTCTTCTTTCCCATCCTCCTTCCTCCCTCCTCCTTCCCCCTCTTCCCCCCCCCCTTCCCTCCCTCACTCCCTCTCCCCCTCTATCTTCCGCTCTCCCCTCCCTCCGGCGGGAGTGACCGAGGCCCTCGTCGCGCCGGCGTTCCGCGCCGCCGCCGGCGGGGACGACGAGTCGGACGATTCTGGCGAGGCGCCCGCTGCGCGTCGTCGTCGCCGTCGCCGTGGTCGTGGCCGTGGCTGCCGTACCAGGCCGCGAAGGTGTGGAAGGAAACGGGCTGCGGGAGCTTTTGTCGCAGATGTTTCGGGCCTCGGGGGCCCTCATTGAGCTCGGGGCCCGCCAGAACTACAGTCAACCCGCATAGCAAGGATGGGCAACCTTCCCAAGGGTACCCCTGCATCCTTGCCTCCTCGGTCCATCATTGGCTTTCGTTGGCCGCGCCCCGCTCGAAAAGCTTCGAAATGAGCGTCCAAGGCCCTTGCATCCTTATCGGGCATCCTTATGATGCGGGTTAACTGTACGACTCGGGATGAGACGCCAGCCTTGGGGAAAGGGTCGACTGCATGTAAGAGTGGCCCTTCGCCGGAGTGACCTGTGATGTGGGCCCATTTGGGTCTTCCGATCGCCGAGCGCGATGCGACAGAAGCGTCTTGCGCGCCTGGGTCCCCCCGCGCCCGTCAGAAAGTCGCACACCAAAGGTCGCTCTTACCCAGGGTCTCTCCTGCGTGTAGCCGAAAATGGTCGGGACGTTGGGGGCATTGGATCTCTGAGGTAGTCGCCACAGTCGTCACCGTCGTCGCCGCCACCATCACCATCGCCGTGGCCGTGGCCCTCGTCCTCGTCGTTGTCATCGTCCTCGTCGTCACATGAGGTTTCCGGTTTTCATTGTTTTTGGACCTTGGAGGCCTTTCTCGGGCTCGGGCGCCGTTGCAACTCGATCCAGGGATGGTGCGTTTGACGCGTCGTCGTCGTTGTCGCTCTTGAGATGGTCAGCGTTACGGCCGAAGATGTCCAAAGGATGTCGGGGAGGCCCCCATGGCCCCCAGAGCAGACGCTCCTCCTTTCCCTCCTCATTCCCATGTCGCGAAGTGAAGTGAGTCAATTGTGAAGTGTGTCCATGTCCATGTCCCTCGCTGCTCCTCATTGTGAAGTGAGTCCATTATTGCGTTTGGATATGAGGGCACCTGCAGGCGTGTGTCACCATGCGCACGGGGCGCAGCTGACCAGAGATGGTATCAACATTTTGATATGTTGACGTGGGGCGCCCAAAGACCCACGCGACGACATGCCTGCCCAGATGGCTCCTTGTGCTCCAAGATGGCGGGAAAGGCTCGGGCCACCTAGGTCCTGGGCCACTTCTGGAATTTCTTGACGCATTGCGTACCCCCACCAGTTCGCCCGCCGCTGGCGCGTTCGCCTGCGGCCGTAAAAAAAAAGTACCCCCACCAGACAATCCAGAAAGGATGCCCAGGCGAACTACATTGACCAGGGCAGTGTCGGAGCTCGTGTGCGTCCATGGGAGGCTCTGTGGCCACGTTCAGCCGTCTTAGGGCGGTTTGCGGGCCTTCCGGAGGCATGTTGGAAGCCCTCTTGAGCCATCTTGAAGGGCATTGTGCAAACAAGGGGTTGTCGCGGATTATCGCTGACCGTCGTGGGCTTGAACAAGTCACCTCATGGAGCCCTCTTTGGGCGCTCTTCGAGCGCTCTTGGGTGTTGTTGGGGCCGTCTTGGAGCAATCGTCGGAGCCTTTCTAGCTCTCGTGGGACCTCCATGGGATCCTCTTCGAAGCCTTGGGGACCTGAGGGCCGCTTCCCCAGTTCCCAACCATCATGTGGTGTTGGGTCCTCGTTTTGACGACACGGTTCCCGCGTTTCTCCTCTCACCTCCTCCTCCTCTTCCTCCTCCTCCTCCTCCTCCGGTGAAGCTCCTGCCGCTTGGCCGATTCACCCCCGCAACATTGGCAATGGGGCTCGTCGCGGTCCACGACCGCTGCGCGACCCCAAGACGGCCTTCAGGTGACCCCTGGGGCCGGGACGACCCCAGGACCCCGGGGCGAACCCAGAGTGACCCCACGGAAGACGCTCGATCCACTAGACCCTGAAATCATTATTACAAGAAGACCGCGTGACGATTCCAAGATGACCCTAACACGTCCCCATCGCGACCCCGTGACCCAAAGATGACTCCCCAAGCGCGGTGACGCTGTTATCGGCGGAGTGCTGCGTGCGCGCTTGCTTTGTGTGTGGCGCGCTTTGCTGCCACGGTGTCTGCCGGCCGTGGGCGATAGGGCGACGCGATCCAATCGACAGCCGCGAAGATGTTTCTCCGCCCTCGCTCGCGCGCGTGCGGTTGATGCTCCGCGCGGCGTGAAGGCATTCGCGCTCGTGTAGAACGCAATCGGCGCCCGTCGCACTCCTTGCGGGGGATGCCTGCCCATGCTCTTGCCGCGCGCCGCCAGGTCCACAGGCGCCCCATGCCGCGAGCCCGTCATTCCAGGATGATTTCACTGTGGTCCCAGGACTTCAACGTGAGAGTCGACGCATGACCCCGAATGGCTATCTATATGACCCCCAATGGCTATGAATATAAGTGCAGAAACAGCGCAAACGAGCGCACATGCTTAAATCGATTCCAAGCAGTAGGCAGCAGATGGCGGCGTCGACAGGGGGAACTCCGAGCCACATGGGCGGCGGTGTCTGAAGCGCGGACAGAGTCAGAACCCAGCGATTCTGGCATATTCTAGGTGCCAGATGCGCATGTTATAGGTGCCACTTCGGGCGATTTAGGTTTGGAAGGGGGGGAACCTGGTCCTGGTCACCCTCCGCCCGCGCCGGCCCTGCTCGGGACTGACGCGGGCGAGGGCCCCGCATACGCGCGAGCAGTTACCGCGCTCAGTGGCTTACCTGGACAGGAAGGTATGGGGGGGCAGGGGAAACCGGGTAGACCCGGCGACGCCCCGCTCGCGCCGGCCCTGCACGGGGTTGGTGATGGCCCAACTACACAAGAAGTTGCCGCGCTCAGTGGTGGAATGGGTCAGGGGTCCGACGGGTCACTGAGTCGCGAGTCGCGGCCGCGCTCAGCGGCGTATCTAGTCCGCGCAAGGAGGAGGACGGGGGGGGGAAGCGGGGGGGGGCTGGTCACCCTCCGCCGGCGTCGGTTCTGCCTGGGACCAACGTAACGTGGGCGAGGGCCCCGCGTCCCCACAAGTTAATTGCCAAGCTCAGTGGCTTACGTGGACAGGATGGCGGGGGGCCAGGGTAGCCCGGGTGGACATGGAGACGGCGGCGTCAGAATCCAGAGCGTCCACAGCGAGCCAGCACTTGGACAGCCCTCTGGCCCCGAAGCGGCCCCCCCAGGCCGCCCCGTGGGGCATGGGGTCCTTTTCTCCACAAGAGGTTGTCACGATCGAACTTGGCGCCGCTGCTCGTCCAGGAGAGCCCTCGTCGCCACGGCCGGATGTCCGGGAAGTCGGAGGATTCCGGGGGTGCGGAGGAAGGGGGGATCCAGGTGCCGCTGTGCGTCCTGGAGAGCCTTCGTCGCCGTGGCCGGCTTTTCGGGGCGTCAGAGGAGGAGTGGATCCTGCGACCGCTGCTTGTCAAGGAGAGCCCTCGTCGCCACGGCCAGGAAGTGGATCCCAGCAGCACGACTGTGAGCAGCAGGGCGGGCGCCAGCAGCACCATCGTGGGCAGGACGACGGACTCCAGCAGCACGACCACGAGCAGCATGCCGTACTCCAGCCGCAGCATCGCGGGCAGCACGACGGACCCCAGCAGCTCGATCGTGCGCAACATGACAAATTCCAGCAGCACGACCGTGAGCAATCAGACGGACTCCAGCATCGCGACTGTCAGCAGCCAGACGGCTTCTGCTGGGCTGACCAAGTGGACGACGGTGATGCCGAGCCCGACGCACCTGGACCCGACGCCCTACCCGACGCCACAGCTGACGCCCCTCCCGACGACGCCGCGCCCGACGCCCCTCGCGACGGCGCCTCTCGCGGTTCCCTCCCCGAGACCTTCCCCGACGCCCCCCACCCACGCCCTGTCCGCCACCCTTTCCGACACCCCCGCCCGCGCCGTGCTTGCCAGTCTGGGCGCTACGTAGCGTCCGTCTTTGCGGCCCGCCGCGTCAACGGCTCAAGCCGACGATTGGGTCATCGCGGACACGCATCCGCACGTGAGCCCTCCGCCCGCTCCCGAAGCTCCTCGCTGCTCCCCTGAGACGACGGCCGCGGGCGGCTCCGGCGCCGCGGGCAACTCCGGCGCAGGCTCGCGAGGGGGAGCTCATCGGACTGCACGGCCTGAGCTCCCAAGAACACCTGGACCGCGTTGCCAAACACCCGCGTCCAATGGGACTCGTTCGGTTCGGACTATAGGAAGCAGGGCAATGAGCGGGCGTGTCTTGGGGATGTCCCAACCCGCGTCCTGCTCGACTCCCTTAGGTCGAAGGGGGCCCTCGTAGCCCAGGTCAGGACGACGCAGCAGATAGGCGGTGAAACCCGGGCGGCTTGGCATAGATTCTGCGCTCGGCGTGGAGGTGGCGCCCACGACCCCAGCCGGCATGCCGCCATTTTCGTCCGTTGTTTCGTCCACCAGTATGAGTTGCTGTGAACAACCCATACGCCGCACAAGTCGTTGCACCGCTCACGTGCGTTCTTTCCTTTCCTCCCCCCCGCTTCGGCGGCCTTCGTTACCCCCCTTCCGTGGCGCGCCTCCGCCGCCCCGCGCCGCGCGGCGCTCCACCAGCTCCATCGCGCGCCACCCTGGCCACCCTTGCCTTGGCGCCGCGCCGCTCTGGCGCGCGGGCTCATTTTGCGGGCGCCCGCGCCAGCCCTCTGGCCTCAGTTTTGCCGCCCGCCAGTGCAGTCACCACCCGGTCGCTGCATTGATGGACGCCTCCCAACGCTCAGCCGGGCCGCCGCTCACGTTGCGTCGCGGGTTGCTGCCCCCCCGCCCGTCGGGTGCCACCCGCAGCAGGCGTTCCTCTCCTCCCTTTCCTTCGCCCTTCTCGCCTTTTTGCCTTCCCTCCCTCGCCTCGCGCCGCCATGACGCCGCCGCGTTGCTTTGGCCTCGGATAGTCGCATGCACGACAATGTATAACTATATATATGTATGTATAGGTATATTAGGTGTGACTATATATTTACATATACATACATACATGCATACATACATACATGCATGCATACATACATACATACATACATGCATGCATCCATCCATCCATCCATCCATCCATCCATCCATACATACATACATACATACATATATACATACACACATACATACATACATACATAAATCCACACATACTCATACGATCGTGGCTGAGATCGATGGATTGTCGCCCGACTTTCGGAGCACCACGTGCAGGGCGGCGCTTCTGCGCGCTGCCCGGGCCGATCCCCCGTGAGGCATATACACCTAGGGGGGTGGACGAGGAGGAGGGGAGGGAGAGGGGAGGATGGGAAGGAGGCGAATGAGGGAGGGAGGAAGAGGGGGGGGTCGATGGGAGGAGGAAGGGAGGCGAAGGAGGAGGAGGAGGAGGAAAAGGATGAGGAGGAAAAGGAGGAAGAGGACAGGAGGAGGAGGAGGGCGAGGAGGAGGAGGAGCAGGAGCAGGAGGAGGAGGAGGGGGAGGAGGAGGAGGAGGAGGAGGAGTAAAGGGAGGAGGAGGAGGAGGCACGGAGGAGCGACGGTTGGAGGACGAGCAGGGGCAGAAGGAGGAGGGAGGAGCGAGATTTGAGGACGAATGAAGATGGAGGCAGGAGGTACAGTAAGTTCGCGTCGTGTCAACTGGCGGCGACCCAGAATCGGTCGATGTTGAACGATCTGACGTTTCGGAAACGGCCGATCGTTCAATGTTGAACGATGCCCTCGGTGTCAGAAGCCAACACCCGTGTCGGCACGACACGAACCTGCCGCACGGAGGGGGGGGGCCAGGACGGATGATGGAGTCTCGGCCGTCCCACGCAGGACGGAAGTTCCAGCTCCGGGGAGTTCGACGACAGGTGGGGCGGCGACAAGGGGAAGGGCAAGGGAAAGGGCAGGGGCAAGGACCGCCCCCCCGCCGCCCCGCGCGCGAGAGTAGCGAGTGAGAGGATGACAGGGGGGGATTCAGGTCCGAGGATCGAGGTCTTCCGAAATTTGTGGGATCTCTTGGGCCTTCTGTGGCGTCCTTGTGGCCGTGGCTGGATCCGCCCGAAAGTTGAACCAGAACGCACCCCAGGACAACTCTTGGGGCATTTGAGGAGGAGGAGGACGACGACGACGACGAGGAAGAGGACGCGGCGGAGGCGGAGACGGAGTCGGAGTCGGAGGCGGAGGTGGAGGAGGAGGAGGAAGAGGAGGAGGAGGAGGACGAGGATGAGGACGAGGAGGAGGGGGAGGAGGAGGAGGAGGAGGAGGGAGGAGGACGAGGAGGGAGGAGGGTGGAGGGTGAGGAGGAGGAAGAGGAGGAAGAAGACCAGTGGAAACCCAAGAGTCATCAACGATGTTGGAACAAACCCTTCCTTCAAGCTCCCTGTTCATAGGCCCCTGCAACGGTTCATTCCCGCGTAGGGAACTGCCCCGTTGGAAGACAACCGTTTGAAGACCCTAAGCATGCCAACGCTTTGTTCTCGGGATTCCAACGACATTGATCAACTTGAATGTTGCGTATTGGCGATGTTGAATCGTGCCAGCACATCATCCCTGGGACTTCAACACCTCGAATCAGCGAACATGCTGCACCCTCATAGACCTGAATCCTTCCCGAAAGCACTTTCTTGTTTGCGCGTCACTTTGTCAAGCTTACAAGCAATGCATAAGCGAATGCGCGCGGCGCTAAGGCGAGATACACATTTTGAGAAGGAACCGCCCTCAATCCTTGAAGCTCTTGCCCGCGGCTCAATGGCGAGAGCAACATTTTGTAAACGGCCCGCCCACAATCCGTTTTTTCTCTTTCAATAGTGTAAGACGCGCGTGCGCGACGCAAAGGCGATAGCCACATGTTGAAATCCACCCCCCCTCAATCCGTGAAGCTCTTGCAGCTTATTACGTCGAATGTGCACGGCGCTAAGGCGAGAGCCACATTTTGAAAACCACCCGCCCTCAATCCGTGAAATGTTTGCAAATGTTTGAAACGAGTGTGCGCGGTGCTAATGCGAGCGCCATATTTTGAAAACTACCCGCCCTGAATTTGTGAAGTTCTTGCACTGTGTTGTACCGTGTGGTCGCGGCGCGAAGGCGAGCGCCACGTTTTGAAAACGACCCGCCCCCCCCATCGGTGAAGCTGTTACCACTTGTCAAACCTTAGCGTCAGCAGATGTGAGGAAGTCTCAGGAAATGGAATGGAGGTGGAGGAGGAGGAGAAGGACCAGTGCAAACCGAAGAGCCATCAACGATGTTGCAAGTAACCCTCCTTCCAAACTCCCTCTCCATAGGCCCCTAAAACGGTTCAATGCCAGTGAGGGAACTGCCTCGCTGGAACACAACCGTTTGAAGTCCTTGAAGCATGCCTACACATTGTTCCCGTGAGTCCAATGTCACGTATCACTTTGATTGCTGCGTTTTGGCGGCCCAGAATCGTACCAGCACGCCATTTGTTTGATTCCAACACCGAGAATCAATATAATTGTTGCTCCAGCATGCTTCTGAATAGTACCACAACGCTATTTTTGGTACGCTGATAACGGGAACCCGTGAAACTCTTGCAATTGTTCAAAACGAATGCGCGCGGCGCTAAGGCAAGGGCCACATGTTGAACAGGAACCGCCACCAACCCGTGAAGCCCTTTCAACTTGTTCAACCGAATATGCCCGCGGCGTTAAGGCGAGAGCATTTTGAACATAACTCACTCAATCCGTGAAGCGCTTGCACGTTTTAAACGAATGTGCGCGGTGCTAAGGCGAGAGCCACATTCTGAAAACCACTCGCCCTCAATCCGTGATTTTGTTGTGCAGCGTTTTACAAAGAACGCGCGCGGCGCTTAGGTTAGAACAGCGTTTTGAACAAGGCCCGCTTTTAGTCCGTGATACGTTTGCAATTATTAATACGAATGTGCGCGGTGCTAAGGCGAGAGCCACATTTTGAGAAGGAGCCGCCCTCAGTCCGTGAAGCTCTTGCAATCTGTGACAAAGAATGTGCACGGCGCGAAAGCGAGAACCACAGTTTGTAAACGACCAGCCCTCACTCCGCGAAGCTCTTGCAAATGTTGAAAACGAAGGTGCGCGGCGCGAAGGCGACAACCACATTCCGAAAACCACCCGCCCTCCATGTGTGAAGCTGCTGTCATTTTTTAAGCTGTAGGGTCATGAGGAAGTCTCAGGCAAAACGCCCGCCCCGCCCTCAAAACCAGCCCCGGGGTACGACAGGGCGGAGTTATGTATAAAGAGAAGGCATGGAGGAGGAGGAGGAGGAGGAGGAGGAGGAGGAGGAGGAGGAGGAGGAGGAGGAGGAGGAGAGGAGGAGGAGGAGGAGGAGGAGGAGGAGAGGAGGAGGAGGAGGAGGAGGAGGAGGAGGAGGAGGAGGAGGAGGAGGAAGAGGAGGAGGAGGAGGAGGAGGAGGAGGGGGAGGAGGAGGAGGAGGAGGAGGAGGAGGACGAGGACGAGGAGGAGGAGGAGGAGGAAGAGGAGGAGGAGAAGAGGAAGAGGAGGAGGAGGGGGGGGGAAGGGGAGGGGGGGAGGAGGAGGGGGAAGAGGAGGAGGAGGAGGAGGAGGACGAGGAAGAGGAGGAGGGGGGAGGGGGAGGGGGTGGGGGAGGGGGAGGGGGAGGAGGAGGAGGAGGAGGAGGAGGAGGAGGAGGAGAACGAACGAACGAACGACTCTGCAGAGGTGCGCCAGCACGGGTCTCGCCCACAATACCAACTAAACATGCTCGGAACATTCGTCGGGTTGATTGATTATCACATCTAGAGTGCGCCATGGCCCTAACATTGAGAGGTCCACGCGTGGCCTCGTGGCACAGAGCTCCCACCCACCCCCTTCCACGGCTGGATTGCCAACGTTTTAAAGACGGCAGGGCCGAAGGGCAGGGGCAAAATTGGGTGCAGGGAGAATTCGAAGCACGACCCTCCCGCCAACGCGTTGGGCTGGAAGGAGGGGGGGGGGTCGCCCTACATCGGGCTCGAAAACTCCCTAAGGCATCGACAATTGCAAAGCGTGAAAGCTCGGGCGGCCCCAGGGTCCGAGGGGAAACAAAAACTTGCTTCGGCCTGGGGGGCAGCCTAAGGAGACTCAAGACTCTGCTAAGAGAGAGGTTCTCACTGGGGGACAGGGAGGAGGAGGGCATACTCGGCGGCCCAACTGAGGTCATAGATGAGGGGTCCGCTGAAGTTCCCAACTCGCTCGGTGCAGAAGGAGTAGCCCCAATCGCACTCGCTCTGGCCGCGACCGAACTCGTAGGTGCAATCTGGGAAGCCGTCGAGCCAATCTGAGAACATGCACTCGCTCTCGAGGGAGATGTGGCCGAGGAAGGATACGACGGCATACCGTGTCCCGCCCCCAAGGGGGGCGCTTATGCTGCCATCAAAAGTCTAGCTGACATAGCTCGAATGCGAGAAGCTTCCTCCTCTGTCTGGTGCTCCACAGGGGCCTGGGTCCCCTTCTCACAAGTTGTCGAGTCCGCCGAAATGTATCTGCATCACCCTCGCACCGTGGCTCCTGGGAGGAACGCCGCGTTTGTGCTTGCCTCCGAGCTGGACAAGGGAGTCTACTATCACTTGCTCGATCTGCTTCGGCTCTGCGGCGGGCCACACATTCACGAACTCGCCCGAGTGGGTGGTCTGCATGCGGCAGTGGAGGATTTTGTCGGCCAGCTTGGAGTTGTCGGGTTTCTCGTGCTTGATCTGCTGCTCGTAATCCTTCAGGGCTGCGTGGTTGAGCTGGCCTATCTTCTCTCCTTGGGCAATCAGAGCTCCGAGCAGGGCCAGGAACACGTGAGGATGAGGAATGCCCAGCCCCTCGAGCTCTGCCACCACCTGGCCCGCCTGGATCCGTTGTGCGTGCCCTTTGCGAAGCCTCGCCGCTTCCTGGCCGTAGAACTTCGCAGTCAACTGCACCGCCAAGACTACCTCGTGCTTGCTCGGCACCTGCACATGCCTGAACGCCGCCAACTCGAGATGATTGACGGAGAGCTCGTGGCGCAGCGCGAGGCGCATGAGCACGGGGCAGGTGGCTTGGATCCACCCGATTGGCATGTGTTCGAGTCGCTGCACATCTGCGGGCACCAGGCCATAGTGATTGTCCGCCAGCGCCAGTGCGTCGTGTCCTCCTGGTGGCGCCGCGCGCTGACCTGCAGCGCCGCCAGGCTGCGCGGCCGATGGTCCGAGGCCGCCCGCGGCGGGGGCGGCTGCCGAGCGAGCTGTTCCTTGACCCCGACGCCGCCCTGCGCCTCGCTTTCCGCTGCGTGTCCGATCGCCCTGGCCGCGCCTGCCGCGCAGCTCTTGCGCGCGCTGCTCTGCCCCAGTACTCAGGGCCCGCTCTGCCAAACTCGACATCGAAGCAAAGATCAGATGCGGGAGGGGCATGTACTTCTCGCATGTGCTGCTGCAGCGCACAGGCGTCTGATATTCACCTTGAGCCAGAACGGCCTCGGCAAGACGCTCACGATGGTGAGAATGAACGCTGTCAGGATCAACGCACGCGGGACATGTCATGACCTCGGGGACTTTGAGGGCAGGGGAGTACGGGCTGAAGTCGGCCAGGCAGCGCTTAAGGTTAAGGGACTGGACCACGTGCCTCCGAGCGAGAACATCCGAGGAAAACGTCGAAGAACAACAGGAGCACTGGTTGGTCACAACTAACTGGTGGATGGGCACTCGAGCCTTATGGGCGGGATGATGACACAGATGGGCCCTAAGAGCGCCACGAGACTCGAAGACCATATTGCAGGGCCCCCCCTTGCCATTAGGCCACTCGCAGGCGTACTCATGAGGCTCGGGAACAGGTGGAGGAGGAGCCCCAGGTACAGCAGGAGGGCGAAGAGGCTCGTTAGACTATTGCTCCCAGTAGGCCCTGCGGAGTCCCTTGGGGTCGATGCTGCCAAAGGCCGTGGCGATCCTATAATCGGTAAAGGTGTCCCTAATCGAGTTCCCCTGGTCGAGGAAGTGCCTGCCGTGCGGGGCGACGCGGGGCGTGCGGATATCTTCTTGCATCTGCAGCGCCCAAAGGTTCGCACGATGATGTATCCAACCATTCTCAAGAAACACAGGCCGATCCGGCAGAGCGGGAAAATGACCGAACAGGGCAGCAATTGCCTGCACCGACGCCTCAGGGTGGCGTGCAAGGTTCTGCCACTAGCGAATGCGTCTGACCAGCAACTCCGCGCGTGCATCTGCGATGTGCAAGCGCTTCTGGAGCATCCAAGCCCTAGGTGTCCTAACTCGTTTATGTTCGCCTACTCCTATCCTGCGAGCGACACCACGTAGGGCAACCTTAGCGAGCCCCAAGATGACCTTGTCGAGCCTGTTGTAGTCTTTTTTTCCCTAAGGTGTACGTCTCTAGGCCCGAGCAGGCCGCGCCGTGGAGGACCCCCAAGAAGGCCATGCGCCTTAGCTTCAGGGCCGTGCGCGGATTCCAGGACCTACCGAGCTTACACCAGGCCGAACGGGTCGCATCCTCTCGAGCTCTGATCTCGGCCCCGCAGCCCCCCCGTGAGTTGTTCAACGCTCCCAAGATACTCCGTCTGGGCCTGTGGAACGCCAGGAAACTTCAAGATGGACCCAGGCAGGACGGCCCTCGTCGCAATGTGCCCTCCAGAGCCCACGAAGACGGGGAGGACCACCTCTTTGACGGCGTTCTGGGCGAAGCCCCCCTGCTCGGATAACTTGTTATTGAGGAGGGTGTTGGAGGCGGAGGCGAGGGCAGCAGCGCGAAACGGGTGGTTATCAGGAAGCGGATGAGTGTGAGAAGCAGCACCAGCGTAGCCTCTCATGGACAAGTCAATGAGCTGCTTGGCGCACGGACGCTCGATCAGCGTCGACGCCTCGATGAGCGGCACCTCGGTCTCGCCAATCTGCAGAGAGTCCGAGTTGTTGGCCTGCAGCGTGCGGCCCCAGTCCTCCAGCGGCCGAACAAACGACCTTACGAAAAGCTCACACGCATTGCCGTCGCCCATGCCAGCGCCGTGCCGAGGGACATAGTAGGCGGTCTCGTTTCCTGTGCGAACTTCCATCACTGCTTCCGTGTGCCGCTGCAAGAGAAATTGTTGATCCTGAAGGCCGGGGATGATAGTCCCAACAACTTCCGCCAAGGCATCATGACTAGTGGACGGGAAGGCGTTGCTCATGCCCTTCTGCACCTGAAGGTGCGAAACGCCCAGCTTCCGAAGCCTCCAAGAGTGTAGACGCGATACAAGCTGAGCTCCCTGGCGAGATCGATGGCGTGCATATCTATGGGCGTGATACGGCAACTCGGGCTTCTCGTGGCGCGTGAACATGCCCCTGTACCACGCTTTGCCAAAAAGGGCAGAAACAGTGGATCAGCCGCATCGTTTTTGTCCCCTGCTTGGCATTGCCTTTGGACAATTGGAAAGTTCGAGACCAATGCCGAGGAGGAGGAGGAGGAGGAGGAGGAGGAGGAGAAGGAAGGGGAGGAGGCGGAGGAGGCGGAGGAGGAGGAGGAAGAGGAGGAGGAGGAGGAGGAGGGGGAGGAGGAGGAGGAGGACAGGGAGTGGGAAGGGCATGTGGAGGAGGAGGAGGAGGAGGAGGAGGAGGTAGAGGAGGAGGTGGACGACGGGGGGGACGAGGATGAGCACGAGTGGGAGGAGGAAAACAGAAAAGGAAGAAGAGGAGGAGGAGGATCATGGAGATCGGGAGGAAAACGGGGGAGGTGGATTGTGAAAAGTACAAGGATGAGGAGGAAACGATGGAGGACGAGAAGAAAACAATGAGGAAGACACGTGGGAAGAGGGACAAGCAACCTACTACCAGGGTGGACCCATGGGAGCGATCCGTTGATGGATTTCGACGGGAATTTTGGGCCCTGGGGGAGGAGTAGTTGGAGAAGGAGGAGTCATTATCAAGGCTCCCCTCGCGATATTTTCCTGCTCCGCCTCTACCGTCCAAATGAAGGTTAGCGGAGCCATTCTATCAACATTGCCATTGCGCTACCATGCGCGCGCCCGCCCTCCCTCTGGTCGGCCGGCCAACATACACATATATCATGTAGCAGGTTCGATAAACGGACATACCAGCCGCGGCATCAAGCACATCCCCTCCGAGGCGGCATCTTGGACCACGTTCAGGGATCAGGTACAAAACCCACACACACACCAATATCTTATTAACGCGATCAGGATATAGCCGCATCCATGATGAATAGGCACGATGTTGGTTACCAGCCGATGGTTTCACCACGACATGGCGAAGTTGTGTTTCTTGTCTCGAAGGTGGATGTACCAAGTAATGAAGAGCAATGCCACAGACAAACGAATCCGAACTGTTGCCTTCGAGCCCAAGGCCCTTGACTGTGTCCGGGGCTCCGACTCGCGACCTTCGCCGAATCTCACCAAGATTTTCTCAAGCGAGACACAATGCGGAGGCAGACGCCGAATGGTACGGGCCAAGCATCTTGGAAGAGCAACCATTGCCGCCCAGGGGCCATCAAGCCTGCTCGATCTCCTCCGATTCGGATAAGGAAACGGATGATCACGTAATTGTCCGTCTCTTCGAACGAAGCCGGACCAGTCATGTCGATTCCCCGCCAGAACTGGGAGTGTGACTCCGAGGCTTGTAATCCCGGGTCGTTCCAGATGTCGGTTCGGGAACCGTTCCGGCGTCAGTGCCTTTTGACGGTTGCGTCGCAGAAACTTCGTGGGAAAATTTGCAAGGTTCCAAACCTCCTAGGTGGGGTCCGAGAAGGTGGGGTCGAAGGATCGCTCCGCATCGCCGATGCATCGGCGATGCGGCTCGATGTGGAGCCCGATTGATTTCACGTCGACGTCGCCGATCCATTGCCGACGTAGACGATGCATCGCACCGCATCGCCAACACATCGCCGATGCATTGCCGATGTGTCGGCGATGCGGCTCGATCCCCCGACCCGTTTAATTCCGACCCCAATTAGGAGGTTTCTGCAAGCATCGGCCCCCAATCGCCCATGCATCCCCAACCGGGGTTTTCACGTCCCACCACGCATAGGAACGTTCGGTTTCGCTATCGAGGGCCTATCGCGATCAATCGGCGGCGTCCCGCCGATTCCAAATTAGTGCCCCCCCATCTGAACCAGTCCGCTCTGTTGTTTCCCCCAAAGAAATGGAGGAACGAGGAAGGGATGATGATGGTGGTGTTCGGAAGAGGATGGGTGTGCGTAGCACGAAAATGACGTGCTGAGGCTTTTCGAGTGTCGGGCCCTGAATACCCCTCCATGTCCACCTAAACGGAAACCGTCTCAGCTTGCCAGTCTTCTTGCAACGCTGTATGCGCAACCGTTTGTGCTCAAGCCTCGCTTTTTCTTCATCAGAGGTTTGCGATGCGCGCCGCCCTGGCCGTGCTGTGGCTGCTCGCGTCGCTGGAGCAGCGGAGCCGCGAGGTCGGCGAGCAGCTCGGCCGCGCGCAGGTGCTCGAGCGCCTGCAGGAGGTCGCCGAGAACCTCTCGGCGAGCGCTCAGGCGGTGGCCGAGTGCCCGCCGTCGCTGGCGGCAGAGGGCCCCTGCGCCCCGTGTGAGGCCTGCCCCGCGGAGGCGGAGTCGGGCCCTACCTGGGCGGGCGTGGTCGCGGGGCACCTGGCGTCGGCGCTCATCGGGCAGCTGGGCGGACGCCTGCTGCGTCGGGGCGATGGCGAGGAGGCTGCCCGTGGGGCGGTTCCTGGACCAGCGC
Source organism: Prorocentrum cordatum (assembly GCA_963575745.1). Classification (NCBI taxonomy): domain Eukaryota; class Dinophyceae; order Prorocentrales; family Prorocentraceae; genus Prorocentrum; species Prorocentrum cordatum. The sequence continues at coordinate 556,006 of CAUYUJ010012113.1, read as the reverse complement.
GGCAAGCCGTTCTCGGCCGCGGAGTTCGCGCGTGAGCTGATTCCAGGGCGGTCGGTTGGACTGAAGTACGCGGAGGCGGGCGAGGACCTGTATCACGAGCGGGTCTTGCTTGGGCCCGTCGGTGCCAGCGGCGCAGGACAGAGCACGATCTGGCGCAGCATGACGCCCGATCTCATGATCTACGAGGAGCAGTACAGCGAGGGGAACATGGACGTGGAGCAGTTCGTGCTGATGAACGACGGCGCGGAGGTGCCTCGACCCTTGCGCGGGTACTTCTACAAGTTCAACCCCGAGGACTACCCGTCCACGCAGGCCATACGGCGGGAGCTATCGTCGAGCCTGGCGACCTACGAGGAGCTGGGGTTCGCGCCGCCTGCCGTGCCGCAGATGCTGTCGGCCGAAGGCGTGATCGTGCCCACCCGACGCCTGCCGTTGCGAGGAGCCGCCCATGACGCGCCTGCCGAGGACGTGGCAGTGGTCGCTGCCGACGGGACTCGGACCCCGCCGTTAGCGCCGCCCGAGGGTCAGAGCTGGGTGATCGCAGAGATGGGGAACGACGACTACCGCTACGGGGACACGATCGAGCTGCGACAAGGGGACATCACACACAGCGAGGGCGTCGGTTTTGCCTACGAGAAGGGCGATTTCTTGAAGGTGATTTTGATGAGACGCTCGGAGATCGAGGCCTTCAAGAAGCGCGGGCTGGCGGCGGTCCAGAAGGAGGCGGAGCGCCTGGGTATCGGGAGCGTCTCGATTGGCGATCGGTCGTCGCCTCCCAACCCGCCAGGCACAGAGATCAGGGACCCGAAGGGCGTTGGAGAGCTGCGAGAAAAGGACGAGAGGGCTCAAGTCGGCGAGCCCAGTGGCGACGAGGACGACGGCCGCACGCTCTGGGTGGACTACGATGAGCAGGGACGGCGATATAAGAGCTTCAGGAAGTTCACCGCCGAGATGACGCAGGAGCCGCTGGACTGCCGCGACATCGATGGGCCGTGCTGTCTCTCACGCCTTCTGCTGCACGCCGAGCGTCGCCATGGAGATCTGGAGAAGTGGTTGGTGGAGTTCTTGAGGGACAACAACATCGGGAAGACGGACAGGGTGACGCACGAGCTCCAGGCTCTCGTGAAGGCGCTGCACCTTTTCGCGACCCACGACCAGGTGAACTTACCCTCGCTGGCGGGAGCCGAACGCCTCGGGCGCAGAGTGGTCGCGATCATCGATGCCTACAGTGGCCAGGCCGCGCCGAACTGGAAGCTCGCGAACGTGTACGAGGGCGTGGGGTCAGGCCTCGAGGCGGTGGACCCTGGACTTCGCTCGTGGGGGATCCGCCGCTACAAGGACGAGCACGACAACTACGTGACCAGGACCAAGGCCTTGAGCGGCGGCGCTATGGCCGAGGAGGCAGAGGACCAGGCTGGAGGGGACGCCGTCGGCGGCCGCGGTCGCGGTCGAGGCCGTGGGCGCGCAGAAGGACGCGGGACAGCACGTGGAGGGCGTGGTGTGCCCGCGGAGAAGCCATGATGATGGAGACGGGCCGCGACGAGAAGTCCCCGCGTCGCGGCCTGCTGAGCGTCGGGGACGGGCCGTGCCAGGCGGCCCCAGGGAGGCGGCGGCTCTTTCCGCTTCCACCCTTGCATGTCGACCCAGTTTGTAGGGTCGGGCGGTCCAAGAAGCAACAGCGGAAGGATCGCGCGCGTGAGGTCCTTCCCACGCTGGTGGCAGGGGCTACCGATGCACTTAATTGGATGAGCGGGCACCGCGTCGACGACACGGAGGGCGACATCGCGTCGACTTTCGGCCTGGCGTCGGAGATGGCGGACTCTACGAGACGTTACTTGGAAGGGCTGGCCCAGCTCCAGCAGCCCAGTAGCGAGAAGGCTCGGCATCTCACCACGGAGGCGGCCCTGATGGAGTTGCTCCGAGGGAGGGGCGGCGGATACACCGACGCCGACCCCTCCTCAACGGCTCTGGCCCCTTTCAGGCATGGCCTGGTGTCGCTGCCCTCGAACACGAACGATTGCAAGATGATCGAGGAGCTCGTTGGCGCCCGAGGTCGGTACTTTCTGGAGGGGGAAGGAGAGCGAATGCGCCTGGCTGCTGATGAACAATTAACTGAGGCTCAGTTGCATGACATTCCTTGCTACGTTGATCCCGCCCTGACGCGGAATCGGAGGAGGTACGTTCGCTTCTTGAAGGATCTGCGCAGCAGGGGGCTTGTGAAGTTCTCGTCGCGCTGTCGCGAGAAGGTCGGGCTGTTTTTCGTGAAGAAGAAGTCGGGGCAGCTCAGGATGATACTGGATGCCCGCAGGACGAACGCACATTTTCGACCCCCCCCGCACGTGAGCCTCCTGACTGCTGAGGGCCTCGGTAACATCGAGGTCGAGGGGGACCTGGAGGGCGCACCACAGCTAGCTGTCGGAACCGTGGACGTCTCCGACGCCTTCCACCGCATGAAGATGCCCGACCACCTGTGCGAGCACTTTGGCCTCCCGTCGGTGTTGGCATCGGAGATCGGGATGCATCGCGTGCAGGGAGTCGAGGTGGAGCCTAGCTCAGAGGTGGTGCCGCTGGCGGCCGCGTTGCCCATGGGTTTCACCTGGTCGCTCTTTTTCGCCCAGGACATCGACGAGGAGGCCACCGCCGCGGTGATCGACAGGTGTGAGCTCTTGGTGGATCACGGGCGCCCTTTGCTGCTTCGCTGCCTCCGAGGCGGGGCTCAGATTCGGCACTACGTGCACGTGGACAACGTGGGCGTGTTCGGCGGGGGGCGAAAGATAGTCGAGGAGACCATGGAGCGCCTAGTGAGCAGCTTCGAGTCCCGCGGGCTCAAGACGCACGAGCTGGAGATCACGGAGGGAGAGATCGAAGCCCTGGGGGTGGTGCTGGACGCCAACCGCCGCCACACCCGCCTTAGCTGTAAGCGTTTCTGGCGGCTTCGGCAAGGGATACGCGGGCTGCTTCGCCGTAGGCTCGTGAGTGGGCAGGCCGTTGAGATCGTGGTCGGCCACTGCACCTTCGCGGGACTGATACGCCGGGAGACACTCACCTGCTTCAGCGCCGTTTACAGCTTCATACAGAGCAACTACCACGTGCCCGTTGAGCTCTGGGCGAGCGTTCGGCAGGAGCTGAAGTGCTTTTTGGGCCTGATGATCACGCTGGTGGCGTCGTGGGAGCTGGACTGGAACGGCATTGCTTGCGCCACGGACGCCTGCGAGGAGGGCTTCGGCGTGTGCTTACGCGCGCTAGGGGCCAGTACTACTTCCCGCTATGGCCGAGTGCGTGAGCGTGATCGGTTCAGACACCCTGAGCACGTCCGTGCCCGTGATGCCGCTTTGCTTGACTCGTGCCCGCTCTTGCACCGTGACAGTCTCGAGGCCCTAGGAGCTGTAGGAGCCCAGGGGCTCGAGGCCTCTGCCGAGTTCGAGGAGATATCGGCCTCCGATTTGGCCGAAGATGCCTGGCACGCGTGCGGTGGGTGGCCTTTCGCTTTTGAGGAAAACATTCTCCTGCTCGAAGCCCGCGCCTTGCTCATCGGTGCCGAGCGCATCCTCCTCTCTCGCCCTGGTCGCAATCTCAGACAGCTCCTGTTCTGTGATAATCTCGCGCTTGTGCTTTGCTGTGACAGATATCGCACCAGAAACTACAAGCTTTTGTTGATCCTTAGGAAGCTTGCGTGTCTTTGCCTCGCCAGGAATGTCCGTCTCACTGTTAGATGGATCCCCTCGGAGCGAAACCCCGCGGACTGGCCCTCTCGGCTTTTTTCACACCCGCCGTCCCAGGGGACCGCGAAAGGACCTCGTGAGAGTCCTGGTGAGGTTTCTTTTCCTGCGCCCCCCGTGTCGAGCAAGGGAGGTAGTCAGCGTAGTTTTTTGAGAGCACGAAGTTTAACAAGTGACATGGAGGGGGAAAGGGAGCGAGACCACAGTCCTCGTATCGCACCCCATCGACGTCCTTTGAAGCTGTCCGAGTGTCTTTGGCCTCGTGGTCGGGCCCCCGAGCGTCCCAGAGTCGTGAGGCTTGTCGATTTTTTACCTCAGGTTGAGTCTGGTCGAAAGCAAGTGCATCCGCCCTATCGCCCGTCGGTAGGCGTTTCGGCTCAAAAAACGCCTAGCATCCATAAAGCGCGCACCATACGTCTTTCTGATTGTCTCCCTGATCCTTCTTCGTCCGCTGCTCATGGACGACTCGGGTCGACCTCGGAGAGTTCGGACGCTGGCGCGAGCTGTGGCGGACTGGCCGACGCCGAGAGCACCCGCCGCGCCGAAGCGGCGCGAGCGGACGCTGGCCCGCAGCCGCGCGGCGGTCGCAGCAGGACAGAGCCGCGGGCTGGTCAAGGGTCGAGGAGGTCGCGGGACGCTGCTGGGCGCGGGAGTCCCTGCAGCCCCACCGCGCCTGGCCGATCAGACGGCCGACTGCCACGGCATCCTAAGGCCAGACACCAGTGGCTCGGCCCAGAAGCGCGGCGCGCCGTCCGACTCCACTTCGAGCGAGTCCGACGCGCAGGGCGAGCGCGCCGATCGGGCCCGCCGACTCGAGCGTCGCGGCAAGCGGCGTCTAGAGAGGTGGCTGCAGGAGGTGATGGAGAGGGACAAGCAGCTGCACGGGCTCAGTGTGCTGGAACAGCGCGCCGTGAGGGTCCGCACCGAGAGGTCGTACGTGAAGGAGCTCACATCGTTCGCGGAGTGGGCCGAGGTCGACAGGATTCAGGATGTGGACACCAGTCGCCTGGACGAGCTGCTGGTGATGTACTTCGAAGAGCTGTGGCTGAAGGGGGAGGCCCCGTCCAAAGGAATGAAGGTCATTGCCTCGGTCATGCACGTGATGCCGCAGTTCGGCAAGGTCGGGCGCCAGGGCCTGCCTCGCAGCTGGCGGGCGCTCAAGGGCTGGGTCAACGTGGTTCCGCCTCGGGCTCGCGTCCCTCAGGCCTTCGCAGTCTGGGCAGCCATCATCAACGGCCTGGTTCAGGACGGAAAGCTCGAGATGGGACTGGCGGTGCTCGTGATGTGGAGCACGTACTGCAGGCCTGGGAGCTTGCTGGCCATGCGTCCCGACGACCTCATAGCCCCGAACTCCGTGACGGGCATGTGGGGAGTGACGCTGAACCCGCACGAGGGGGGAGTGGCCAACAAGGTGAACGAGTTCGACCAGAGCTGCATGCTGGACCACTCTTTCTGGAAGTCGCTCCACCCACTGTTGGAGGCCCTCAAGTCGCGGACGGCTGGGGAGTGTCTCTGGCGTTTCAGCTACCCCGAGCTGGCCCGCTCGTTCAAGACCGTGGCAAACCGCCTCAAGATCGATGTGGTACCATACCAGGCTCGGCACTCAGGAGCCCCCCACGACCGCCTCCACGGGTTTCGAGACATGGCAGCCATCAAGCGTCGCGGCGGCTGGAAGACAGACAAGAGCCTTCAGCGGTACGAGAAGCACGCGTTGCTGAGCAAGACCTGGGAGAGGCTGAGCGAGAACTTCAAGGCGCACGCAAAGCAGTGCGAGGCTCGGCTCGTGGGAGTGCTCTTGGACGGGCAGGCCGTGCCCGTTTTCCCGTAAGCCGCGGCGTCGTGTCACGCTGGATTTGCGTCTGGGGACCGCGCAGTCGACAGATCGGGCGGCCGCTTCGCGCGTCAGGTTTTAAGGTCAGATGCTTGCATGGCGAGCGTCCCGACGCTTTGTTCGCCAGATCCTTAGTGTGCGATCTCCAGCGTAAGCGTCTCCTAGGTGTTTTGGTTGAGTCAGGTTTCAGCTCTCGTCACACGTCGCATGTCCAGCGAGTCATGCGAGCGGCCGCCAAAGCGTTTGTTCCTTGCCTAATCTTGCATTATGACACCTCAGCCGCGCTGAGGCCAGCCCTGCACAAGCTTGCTGCCTGCGCAGCCACTCGAGTAGATGACACGCTCAGTGCTTTCGGTAGTCATCACCGTCTCCCGTGGGTAATTTTATGTGCAGGGATCTCATCTCGAGATCTCGACGGGCTGCGGATCCAGGGACCTCGAACCAGAAGGCACCCAGGCCCTCTGAGTTTGACCAGTTTTGAAATGCCCGTCGCTTTCGCTCGCTCGCTCGCGGCTGCCCTTTTAGCCCCCATAAGGTCCCTCTATCTAAATGTGTGAACTGGCCCACGCCAGCTTTGGGACAGAATTGGGGAGTGGAGCAGTTTGTGTCTGCCGTGCACGCTTGCCAGTCTGTGTAAAGGTTCACTTTGCTCGTCAGACTCCTGTCGGCAGTCCAGGCGGCGCTGAGACTGCCAGAGTAAGTTACACAGAAGCAATAGCCGCTAGAAAACAGATCGTCTCGTCATGGGTGTGCGTAGCACGAAAATGACGTGCTGAGGCTTTTCGAGTGTCGGGCCCTGAATACCCCTCCATGTCCACCTAAACGGAAACCGTCTCAGCTTGCCAGTCTTCTTGCAACGCTGTATGCGCAACCGTTTGTGCTCAAGCCTCGCTTTTTCTTCATCACCCGCCCTCGTGCCGCCCTTGGTCACGGGGAGTGGAGCAGTTTGTGTCTGCCGTGCACGCTTGCCAGTCTGTGTAAAGGTTCACTTTGCTCGTCAGACTCCTGTCGGCAGTCCAGGCGGCGCTGAGACTGCCAGAGTAAGTTACACAGAAGCAATAGCCGCTAGAAAACAGATCGTCTCGTCATGTTCATGATGATGGTGACGATGGTGTTGATGAGTGTGATGATGGTGGTGGTGGTGATGATGGTGATGATGATGGTGGTGACGGTGATGGTGATGATGAGGATAAGGATATTAACGGCGTGGATGATAATAGTGTTAATGATGATGATCCGGATTATGAGGATGTTGTTGGTGATGTTGTTGATGGGGATGGTGACTAGGATGCGGATGATGTATATGATGATGATGAAAATGATGGAGTTGGCGGCGGTCATGGCAATGCCGATAACGATGGCGATGGCGATGGTGGTGGTGGTGATGGTGATGATGTTGTTGATGATGATGACGATGACGATGACGAGGATGATGCCAATGGCGATGGCTATGATGATGGAGTGGTGGAGGAGGAGGATATTAGGAGGGAAATGGTAGGAGGAGGGTGGAGGGAGGGTGAAGGAGGGTGGAGGATGAGGACGAGGTTGACGACGAGAGAGGATGAGGAGGAGAGAGGATGAGGAGGATGAGGAGGAAGTCCGGTGAGTCAAGATAGTTGCGCGCGCTACCTGGCATCCCCCGATCACACCCATTCTTTCCAATTGCGTTGATTTGTCTCTATCCGTCCACTAGTGTCCAACATCCCATATGGGAATCTAATACGCCAGCAGCAGTATGCGGTTCAAGCGACGCCCCGCTTCTACCAAACCTGGGAGAGGGGAGATAACTATTCACATCGAGTAGTTGTAGAGAGGAGGAGGCGGATCAGGCAGAGGAGAAAGGAGGGAGGAGGAGAACGGACGAGGAGGAGGAGGAGGATCCTGCCACCGGTGGGTCCAGACCGTGTGAAGGTCATCAGCTTCAGATTGGAGAAGGACGCTTGTGTGCCAAACGGCTTTCAACCTTGGCATTTTGCGATGTTTCCGTCTGGTGGTGTTTTTTTTCGCTGGTACCATTTTATGAACATGGTTGGGCAAGTTCCATACGAGATGCATCAGTCGATCGTATTTCTTAACATGAGAAGATTCAGCAAGAGTCCGAGAACCATCGGCCACTAAGGGGTGCGCAAGGCTCCACGGGAAGACCCACAGGGCCATGCCGTCTGTTGGAATTTGCAGCGGGTTTAGGCCCTGAGTTCTTCAAGGGTCAAGGGAGACGGGCTCTTGACACGGTCTGAAGGCACATGGCTTCTGCTGAAATGCATAGTGGTTGAAAGGTTTATTATGTCATTCAGTTGTGGGATTTGCTTAGTTTCAGTCGCATATCTAGCACCACACTCTTGTTGCTCAGGCTATGTTTGCGCGTTGTCCGCTGTATGTTATTGTGTATGCTGTGTCAACCGATATGTGGAAGGGAAGGCTCCGTCTAGATGTGTTTTTTGAAGCCCGCGTCTGCATCGCCGCAGGGGCTCGCGCACGCAGTCCGGGCAGGGCACGCTGCGGCGCCGCCGTCGGCGCGCGCGCGCGTTGATTCCAGCTGTCGGTTCGGGCCCCGCGAGGGCCGTCGTCGCGACGACATCGGGACTGCCGCGCCCTTGATGCGCGCGCGATCGGGGGCCGCCCTCGCGGGCGAGCGCTCCCGAGCCGCGCCGCGCGCGGCCGCCCCGCTGAGCGGTACGGCGCATTTGCGGCGGATGACTTGAAGCCCTGAGCTTGATTTGGGCATGCCGCCCGCCGATTCTCCGGCGGGTCTAACGCTCCTGGAGCGGAGCGGCAACGCCGCGGCTGACTTGCACCTGAGCCATTCTTGAGCCGTGCATGACCAGCGCGCGAACAACGCTTGACGCGCGCTCGACCAAAGCCCGCGCCGCGCGCGGTCAGACGCGCCGCCGCGGGGCGCCGCGACGTCGCAGTACCCGAGCTACACCACAGGCTCACCAGGCTTTTGCGCCTGATCTGCGCCTGGGCGACGCTTCGGATGCGCGCAAGACATGCCGGGACAAGTCCCGAACCCCACCTGATCTAGTTTCGGATTATATTTGTGAACTACACCCGCACTGGGGTTGATCATCCATGCGTCTGCGTTGCAAGACGGTGCAGTGTCTTACATTACATTGAATTAGACCTCAGCTACGCCGACACTGGGAATGATCAGCCATGTTGCTGCGTTCGGTGACGGTGCAGCTCTTTGAGCTAGTCTTCGATTACACTTGACTTGCACCTGTACTGCACCCGAACTACACATGCAATACACTCTAACTTCACTTGAACTGCACTTGCACTACAAGTGAAGTACACCCACACAGAAAACTATCAGCTATGACATGCTGCTCTATTCCAAGACGGCACAGTGCTTGAATTGCTTGCAATACACCCGAAGTTCACCTCAACAGCGCTTGACCTCATCTGAACTATACCGCATTGATGATGATCAGCCATGGTGCTGCTTTCCGAGACGGCACAGCGCGTGATCAACCCTTGACATTCCCCTGAGCTGCATTTGGACTACACTTGGCCTACACCTGAAGTGCACTTGAACTACATTTAAACTGCGAGTGAACTACACTTGAGCTGCACCCGCACTCGGAATCCTCAGCACTGCTGTTGCGTTCCCAGACGTAGCAGCGCTTGAGCTACACTTGGACTGCATTTGAACTGCACCCCGGCTACAGCCGTATTGCACCTGATCTACACTTAAGCTACGCTTGAACCACTCTTGAACTACATGTGGGTTACACGTGGACCCGCATTGCACCCGCAATAGGAGTGATTACCCATGCTGCTGCGTCGAAGACGGCACAGGTTTTGAACTACACGTGACCACACTTGAACCGCACCAGGACTATACGCCACCTCGTGTGGATTTCATTTGAGCTACACTTCAACTACACTTGAGCTACATTCTAACCAAACTCGAACTACACGCTCCATGGGAGTGAGCAGCCATGCTGCTGTGTTCCAAGCAGGTGATCAGCTTCACTTGACATACACGCGCAATACACCTGAACTACACCTGAGCTACACTTGGATTACACCTGAACTATGCCTGGATCAAATCTGAGCGAATTACAATTAAATTACACCCGTAATGGGAGTGAACAGCCGTGGTGTTGCGTTCCAAGACGGTGCGGCGCCTGACCTACACTTGGTTTGAATGCGGCCCACACCTGAACTACGTCTGCACTACACCTGAACTGTGCTTGGATTACATTTGACGTGCACTGGCACTACACTTGAACTGCACCCGCGATGGAACAGTTCGTACATGCTGTTGCGTTCCAAGACGGTACATTGCTTCAGCTACACGTGAATCACAGTCGATCTACGTTCGCAATACACCTGAGCTGATTCGTGTTCGCCTGATGCATATTTCAGCCGGGCTTCAACTAGGCTTGATCTACGGTTGAGCTGCACCCGCAGTGGGGGCGTCCAATTTTTTATGCGTTTCGCAGTTCGCACTTCAACTTCGCACTAGCTACACCCAGTTGCTGCGTTCTGAGACGGCGCAGCGAATGGTCTACACCCCAGTTACATGTGATGTACACCTGAATTACGCCTGCACCATACTCGCACTATACCTGAGCAGCGCATGACCTACACTTGATTTGCAGTTGAACTGCACTGCGCCCGCAAAGGGAGTGACCAGTCATGCTGCTGCGTTCTACAGCCGTCCTTGGCTCGAGCTACACACGAACTCTTTCACATGCACCAGAACTTCACCTCAACTGCACTTGAATTACACTTGGGGACACATGTGATCTGTACTTGAACTGCACTTGAAGTAGAGTTGACCTGCATGCGCAATGGGAGTGAACAGCCATGCTGCTACGTCCCAGGACGGTGCAGCGCTTTAGCTACATTCGCATTACACTAGAGCAACACTTGGACTGCACCTGGATTACACCTGCAGTTTACCTGAACGCCACCTGCGCTACACTTTAACTATCTGTGAACTTTACTTGCACTATACTTGCTTTGGGCCCGCAATGGGAGCGGTCAGCCATGCTGATGCATTCCAAGACGGTACAGCGCTCGTACTCAGCCGAGATACGCCTGAATTGCACTTGGACATCATGTGAAGTACTCCTGAACTGCACTTGAATTGTTCTTGATCTACACTCGAGCTACCCTTGAAGTACACCCGCAATGTATGTGATCATCCATTCTGCTGCGCTTCAAGGCGGTACAGAACTTGAGCTAATCTTGCACGACATTTCACTTTCACATACACCACACATGACCTGCGCATAACATGCACTCGAGCCAAACTTGGATTACATGTGAATTAAAGTCGACAGCGCATGGTGCCATCCGCCCGGCAGCGGCACAACGCGCGCCCAGCACTGCGGGCGAGGCACGCGCACTGCAACCCCACTCGAAACGGCAGTTGCGAGCAACGTGCAAGTCGGATTGTGCACGCCTGCGCGCGAGTGCGAAACAACGCTCGTGCTTTAGCGCTCGAGGGCCACAACGCATACTTAACGTCAGGGCATGCCGCGCTGCGACTGCGCCGCCATGGCGCGCAATGCCACGCAATTTGCCATCACTTGCAGTAGCAGCGACACCGGCAGAACAAAGCGGGGTCAATGGGCATTCCAAACAGCAATCGGTTTGCAAATCGACGCACGACGTTTTTGAATTGCTTCTGGGTTCGCGCGCGTATTTTTCGAATTGCCCCCCCGAGTGCCTTCCAGCGTCTGCCGTGGACACCCATCGCGTCCGCGCCCGCGCGCATCTGCCAGCGCGCACGACGCCCCGCGTGCGGGCGCGGCCAGAGACCATACCATCACATCACATGAACGACAATTTTTTATTGGTGCCTGTGCCATGTTGGGCAGCGATGGTGTCGACTGTTCAGCATCACCGCGCCCATGTGGAACATGGAATACGCACACTGTACCACGCGGACATCAGATGTGTGGGTGCTTCTCCAGGATGCCGCCTTCTGTGTCCAGGGTGTCTGTATATCCATATGGTTCGCTAGTTGAAGTGCCACGTCTGCGCGTCTGCCTACAGGAGGGGAAGACGCAAGGATTAGCAGATGCGACCGCCAATGTGATCGCAATCGCAGAAGTGGTGGGGACTCAGTAGAGGTAGTCCCGGGGGTGCGCAAAGAGACTTTTTCGGGGCGTGCTTTTTGTACGGGCCAATATCATGAAGCGGGTCCGTCCAGCAGGTTGACTTCGGCGTTGAGGTATTTGCAAAGGTCAACAACGTATTGCGTTTTTGCTCTTACCCGCTCAAGTCGCGCCCTCAGCGGTCCGAGGCTGTCGTTACGCCCGCACCCCTCTACGGAAACGAGCGTTGGACCCCCAGTGTCGTCGGCAGGAACAGGTTGAGGGCAATTTTGCGAAAAATTGCCAGTCAGATCTTCCACGTGACCCGCGGCGAAGAGGAATTTGCATTGAGCGCGTCACGAGGGCAAAATTCCAGGCAGAATCCATGCGCACGGAATGGGGCTTTAAGAGTCCGGTCGTTGCGCATGTTTTTCGGACATGCGTGTGTGATGGTTTTATTTTTGTTTGGGTGAGGAGCAGTGGGGTCGGCTACTATCAAAATCGAAGCTTTGGTTTCGTTGCTCTGCTGTTCGTCGCCCAGGCCAACGTCAGCGTTAACGGTGCGATGCATGTTTGTACATATTCGATGCTATCAGGTTGTATCTGGTTGCGTACCGAAGGTCCATCGTTTTTGTGTGGATATCTGCAACGTGTGAGCGTCTGGGACTGAAGTTCTCACTGTCTTTGGTCGCCGCCTGCCCTTTGGAGGGGCCACCCCTCTGGAACCAGCATGCTGGCCGTGCCGTGCTGGGCTTGGAACGGCGCCCTGGCGCCGAAATTATTTGCGTTTTGCTTTGTTGTGCGCGGCGGTGGGGATGGAGGGATCGCACCGCTTTCGAAGCGGCAGCGGGGCTACGGATGTGCGCGCGGAGGAAGCGCAGGCGAATGAGGAGGGGCGACCACGAATAGGGGAAAGAAAGAGGGCGCATTCAGAACATGTAGTGGTTGGTGCTGTGTTGCCGCCTGAGGCTCCCGAAGGAGTCGTGCGAAGCAGGGTCAGATGGCAGCGCAAGTCCAGGCTGACCAGAATCTGCAACACCTGCGAAGGACAGGACCGCCCTGCCAGGATTACAGGACTGGATCGGCCATCCGAGCGAGGCTCGAATAGTATCAGGACATCCGAAAGCGATGAAACACATTGCCAAACTACACAAACAATGGTAGTACAGCATCCTCTGTAGATCCTGGGTTTACTCTGGTCCTGCCACCCCTTCCTCCTTGGATTCTACCCTGCTCCGCCCTTCCTCTGTTCGCCGTCACTCCCTCGTCGCGTCCTCCCCGTCTTCCCTCCCCTTCGCCTCGTCGTCGTTCTCGTCGTCGTCGTCCTCCCCCTCCTCCTCTTGCCCCTCCTCGTCCTTCTGCTGCTCCTGGTCCCACTAGTCCTCCTCCCCCTTGCCTGAGGGATGAGGGAGGAGGATGGAGGGATGGGTGAGGGCGGTAGTAGTGGCGAGGGACAGAGGAGGGGGGAGCAGGGGGGAGAAGAAGGAGGATGAGGAAAGAGGAGGACGGCCCTTCCTCGTCCCCTGCCGCTGCCCGTCCCCGGACCCTCTGAGTGCACAGGACTCGTGGACCCGCTAGGACTGCCCAGGATCGACTGGAATGTACACTGCAAGGCGCTGGCACAAGCTCCTGTGCTGCCCTCGGGTCCTGGGGAGGTCCTGCGCCCCACCCCCCCGACGCCGGCCCGAGGACAAGGGCCCGGTGCAGGGCCAGACCATCCAGGCGAGAAGGAAGGAGGAGAACAAGGCGGCCAGCGGGGAGCCTCTCCTCGGACTGTTCGAGCTGTCTCCGTCGATGTTGTCGAGGAGTACGAGCATCAGGAGGAGCAGGATCTACGGGAGGAACAAGCCCAGAGACGATGCGTGGGCCCTGGAGCTCTGAACCACTTCCCCAGGACCGGCTTTTCGTCCTGAGTGGCTTTTTGATGTTCCCGAGGATCCGCGAGGGCCCTTGGAGACGAAAACAGCTGAAAACCGCACGCTCCAATTTTCGGCTGTTTTCGGCCTCCGGGGGCCCTCGCCAGGCCTCGGGACCGTCAAAAAACGACTCAGGACGAAACGGCGGTCCGAGGAAAGTGGTCCAGACAGACCTCCAGGGCCCACGCCCGAGGAGTGAATGGGTTAGTCAGGTCGCCAAGCGCGCTGCTGTGATTGGAGAGAACATTCATTTTGAGTCCGGCTGGAGGGCCGGCGTGAGCCGACATTGCATTTTCTAGTTTTGTCTACACGCTTTTCGGCGTACGACTTGTGAGTGAGTGGGTGAGTGAGTGATGTCTGGGAGAGGCGGAGAAGGAGGCCCTTCTCGTCCGTAGTGGAACAGTTGGGTATCTCGTGATGCAGCACAGGGCGGTGACTTGCTGCCGCTGGCTCGCCGCGCGGGCCAACTGCGCAGGGCCACGTCGACTAGTTGGCAACAGCCTGAAGGATCACGCTCTTTTCCCCGCCCAGACCTTCGACGGAGCGTTGCTTTATAGTGAGGCATCCAGAAGTTTAGACCACTCCCCTGCGACGGGATTCTCATCCCAGACTGTTTTTTCGACGGTCCCGGGGCCCAGCGAAGGCCCCCGTGGTGGCCCAAGCGTGTAGGGCATTCTGGGCATCGTTTTTCACACGGCTCGACGAGGTCTGCGTTTCGCCATTTCCTTCTGCGGGCGAAGATCGTCCTCCTTGGAAAAATCACGGAGCATTGAGCCAGCGGGATCCTGATCACAGTTCGCTTCCCTCGCCTGGAGGCCCGGGTGGCCAACCACAACCGCCGCGCCGGCGCGATGGCCAAGATGCGCAAGGGCATGCTCTGACCCCGCCGCGGCCGGTGGGGCCAGCCCCGAGGCCATGTGTGACCGAGGAGGAGGAGAGGGAGGAGGAGGGCGAGTACCTGAGGCAGAAGGAAGGAGGAGGAGGAGGAAGAGGAGCAGGAGGAGGAGGAGGACGGGTGCAAACCAAAGACTCATCAACGATGTTGGAATACACCTTCCCTCCAAGTTCCCTCTCCATATTCCCTTGCAACGGTTCAATTCCACAGAGGGAAGTGCCCCATTGGGGGTCAACCGTGCGAAATTGTTGAAGCGTGCCAGAACTTTTCTAGACATCTACGCCACGAGTCAACCTGACTGTTGCGTCTTGACGATCCAGAATCGTGCCAGAACAATTCTGGAACTGCAGTACCGCGGGTCAACATAACTGCTGCGCCCTGACAATCCCGAATCGCTCCAAAACATCATTTCTGGTACGTTGACAATTTGACTCAGTGGAATTTCTACAGGTGTTTACAATGAGCGTGCGCGACGCTAATGCAAGAGTCACGTGTTTAAAAAGAGCCGCCTTCAATCCGTGGAGGTCTGACACATGTTTGAAACGAATGCGCGCGGCGTTGAGGTGAATCTAAGTTCAAAAGAAACTGCTTTCAATCCGTGAAGCTCTTGCAAGTTTTTGAAACGAACGTGGGCGGCGCGCTGGCGAGAGCCTCACTTTGAAAAGGAACCGCCTTCAATTCGTGAAACCCCTGCAAAATTTGAAAATGTGCGCGGCGCAGGTGCGAGAGCCAAATTTTGAACACGACTTGTCCTCAACTCGCGAAGCCCATGCACGCTTTTGAAACGAATGCGCGCTGCGCTTAGGCGAAGGCTACATTTTGGAAAACACCCGCCCTCCATGCGTGAAATTGTTGGCAACTGAAGTCTCAGGCGAAACTCCCAGCCCGCCATTCGATTGGCCTCCGGATGCGGCAGGGAGGAATGGGGAGGCGGTGGAGGAGGAGGAGCAGGAAGGAGCAGGACAAGCATCCGATGCTTGGGTTCTACACGTGTCCACGGTTGGGGGACTGATCTACCTGGACCCCAGGAGGCGGTGGATTTGGATCGAAGGTTGGGGGGTGTGAACGGAAGTGACCCCAACCAGGAAATCGGTTTCGGTTCGTGTCGTGCGTGCGGGCGAGGCGAAGCTGCGCGAGTTCCTGCAGTGGTAGGGGCATGGCTGCCCCCCCGTCGGCCGGCCGTGCCTCTCGGGTTGTCCCGGCGGTTTCATGGCGGTTGTCCCGATGGTTGTCCTGATGGTTGTCCCGATGGTTGTACTGATGGTTGTCCGGGCGGATGTCCCGATGGTTGTCCCGACGGTTGTCTCGATCGTTGTCCCGATGGTTGTCCCGATGGTTGTCCCGATGGTTGTCCCGATGGTTGTCCCGATGGTGGTCACGATGGTGGTCACGATGGTGGTCACGATGGTTGTCCCGATGGTTTTCCCGATGGTTTCCCCGATGGCTGTCCCGATGGCTGTCCTGGTTGTTGTGCTCGTGGTTGTCCCGATGTTTGTCCCGATGGTTTTCTTGATGTTTGTCCTGATGGTTCATAACTGGAGATCGGTAAGGAGATAGCGATATGTATATATATATATATATATATTTATATTCATGTATATGGTTTGGTAGATGGGTAAATTGATAAATAAACCTAGTGTTCGATTTATATATAGAATAGGCCCATGGGTGTTTATCAATAAATGCGTATTTATGTATATGTCGATACGGAATGTATTGACAGATCTGTATGGTGATGTACGCACATGTCGATAGAATTAGATATGTATATTCATATACATCGAATTATGTGTCAATATGTGTATATACATACACATATATATATATATGAAATAAAACATCAATCGAGATGTGGACTGGTTGATTGACATACATATGTATACCTAAACGACCATCCTTCAGGTGATAAGGTGGTTGTGTGGGGGGGGGGGGGGGGGGGGGGGCAAAAAGGGGGTGGAAACCAACATCTGACTCAATCGATCTCATTATCGATCTCACTCAATGGGACATTTGTCGATTTCACTGTCGATCTCACTATCGATCTCATTCAACGAGACATCACGGGACACCGCGGGACACCTCTCAATCTCACTATCGGTCTCACCATCGATCTCGCAATCGATCTCATTCAACGGGACACCACGGGACACTTCGGGACACCACATCGATCTCACTATCGATATCATTATCGGTCTCACTATCGAGCTCATTCAACGGGCCACCACGGGACACCGCGGGACACCACGGGAAACCACGGTACACCGCGGGACATCTCTCGGTCTCACTATCGATCTCCTTATCGATCTCACTATCGATCTCACTCGACGGGACACCACGGGACACCACGGGACACTTGTCAATCTCACGATCGATCTCAATCAACGGGACACCGCGGGACACCTCGGGACACCACATCGATCTCACTATCGATATCACGATCGGTTTCACTCAACGTACACCACGGGGCACCACGGGATACCACGGGACACCGCGGGACACCACGAGCCACCGCCAGACGAACGGACGGACGGGCGGGCGGGGAAGAATCATTTGTTTTCAGTTCGCCCTGAAAACGGCGGACACCACGGGACACCACGGGACACCACGGGACACCGCGGGACACCGCGGGACACCGCCGGACGGACGGGAGTGGGAGAATCATTTGTCTTCACCTCGCCCCAGCAACGGCGGACACAACGGGACACCACGGGACACGGCGGGACACCGCGGGCCACCGGCCGCAGGAGGAGAAACATTTGGTCCGGCCGCGGCCCAGCCACAGGAGGATTTTTGGACACCAGCGGGGCACCGGCGGGACACCGCGGGCCACCGGCCGCCGCAGGAAAAACATTTGGTCCGGCCCCGGCCCAGCCATAGGAGGATTTTTTCCCGCCCGCCCACGCAGTTTCGCCTTTCCCGCACGCACGCACGGCACGCACGACACGAACCCGAAACCGAAATCGATTTCCCGGTAGGGGGGGGTCTCTGTTTCACGTCGGACTGACCCCCCAACCTCCGATACATATATATATATATATGTATATATATATATATGTGTATATATACATGTATGCAAATCTATATGTATATATATATATGTATCGAAATGCACACATACACATCGGTAGAAAGGCATCACGACCACCACCTTTACCACCACCACCAGTACCACCACCACACCACCATCACCATCACCACCATCATTCCGAAGGTGTTTGCGCTCAAGCAGTTTAGCCGTGGTGTGGGCTGCCAGCACTCAAGCCGCAACAGCACGTCGGCTCCAGCTACTCAGGTTGGCCTGGGCCAAGCTCTGCGAGCCCTGCGCCCTACGGCGGCTCGCGCACTTCAAGCAACGCCATGGGTGCGCCGCGACTTCCCGCGCTGGGCTCGCAGAGCTCAGTCCCGCCTTCGTGATGACTGGCATCCATCTGCGCGAAACTCTCGCAAAAGTCCCTGGCCTAACGCGTCGCCTTGCAAGCGCCAGATTCGCGCAGGGGAATGCTTCTGTCGGGTATTGCATGCAGGACAACGTCTTGGTCTACTCATCCTTGGGCGGGTCAGGCCCTGCCAACCGGCCGATGGAGTTTGAGGTTCGTCGGAACTAGCATTCGCGGGACCCGAATATGCCGCTCACGGTGACGGCGATGTCCAAGGACCCGCCGCTAGATGCGGATGCGGATGCGTGGCGGATTCTACTCGCCATTGTGAAAAAGGCAACGAGTTTTTGCTACAGCGCGTCCGCCAGTATATGGAGAGGAGCTTGTCGCGACACTGCGGGTTGGGCGCCGCCGCGGCTGTTGTCTTGCCGCAGGAAGGCGGCTGCTCTAGGTTCTGCCTGCGCAGGCGCTTCGCCTGTTGACCGCACGCCTACGGCGTCTCGGCCGCGCCCTGACGCGGGGTCAGCGTCGCCGTCGGGTCTGGCAGGATTAACGCCTGTGGTGTCTTCGCCATTCCCCGCCCCCGCCGCTGGGGCCGCGTCGCCGTCGTCTCCAGCGGAGTCGCCGCGCGTCCCCGCAGACGCCGCCCCTGTGCTCTCCGCAGCAGACGCGGGAACAGCGACGGCGCATCCGCCGCCCTCTTTCGCCGTTGGTGCGGAGCCTTCGCCGATAACAGCAAGGTCGGCGAGCCGGCAGCGGAGGCCGCGCAGGGCGCCCGCGCCCCGCCGCTGGGGCCTGCGCGAGCGGGCGCGGGCGTTCCAGGCTCTGCCAGCAACCCGATGGTCTGCGATCATCTGCCTGCTGATGCGTTTGCAGATGAGGACTCGGGGGGGCCTGACTGGGGTGGGCCCGGCGACGCAGCGGCGGAAGCTGTCGTGTCGACTTCGAGAGCGCCGCGGAGTTCGCCGCGTCGCTGCTGATGCCGGTCTCTGACAGCGCAGTAGCGAGCATGCGCGCGGTTGCCGATCGCGCTGCGGCGCGCGCGGATGCGCTGCCGCTGCGCCCGCAGCTGGCAAGGCAGGTTCGGCGCGATCAGCGTGCAGAGCTGGGCGAGGTGCAGGCCATCAAGGCGCGGAAGGTCGAGCGCGTGCGCCGCCGCGCTGTTGCGGAGCACCCGAAGGGCGCGGAACTCCAGGCGGTCTTGCAAGGCGCTGCAGGCGGGGGGGCGAGGAGGAGGGGGGGGGCAAGAGGAGTGCGTGGGGGGGGGGGGGCAGGGCCGAGAACGAGGAGGATCATGGCAGTGATTGTGTAATTATGATGATGATGTCGGCGGTGCTGGCGCTGCTGGCGGTGGTGGTGGCGCTGGCGGTGGTGGCGGCTTTGCTGGTGCTGCTGGTCATGCTGGCGATGTGGTGGCGGTGGCGGTGGTGGTGGCGGCGGTGTCGGCGCTGCCAGCGATGGCGGTGGCGTTGGCGGTGATGTTGATGGTTATATTATGGTGGTCATGTTTCGGCGGCGCCGGCGGTGCTGTTCGTGATGCTGCTGGCGGTTGCGTTGTATTTTGTTCTTGATGGGGCGGAGGGGGGGGGCGGGCTGGGGGGGGGGGGGGGGGGAAGCGGGGGGGGCGATTGCTGCGGCGAGGACGGCGACCCACAGAAGGTGCCGGAAGGAGCGAGAGGGGGGGGGGATGGGGGGGGGGGCGAGGACGGGGGGCTCTCGCGAGGCATGCAGTCCGCAGCGCGCGGCGAGCCTTTCAGGTTCGATGGCGGCAGCGACCTGTCCGAGTTGCCGAGGCCGCCAGGCTCTGCCGGCGGCGGCGCGCGGGAGTTCCTGGCCGCCGCGCGCAAGCCCTCTGCGCAGGTCATGCGTCTCCAGGCGGGCCGGGAGCACTGCGTGGACCTCCAGGCTGCGGGCTCCAGTTTGCTCGAGGGCCTTCCAGCGAGTGGCGGGCTTCAGTTCGGCGACAACCACTTCCAGTCCGCGGAGGGTCGCGCGCATTTGCTTGCGGGCTCGCCGACGGGCCATTCGGGCGAGCTCGCCGAGCTGGGTCGCAAGCGCTCGGACTGGGAGCTGCGCGCTGCGGCGCCAGGCTCTGCCAGCGCAGCGCCCCCCGCAGGCGCGCGCGCCTGGCGGGCGGTTTTGCCGCGGCGGCGGCAAGCCTGCGGAGAGAGAATTTCGGCGCCAAATTCGGTTGCCACGGCGGCGAGCGCGACATCGCACTCCAAATTGACATCCGGATCTCGACCGAAGCTCGTCAGCGCGGCGTCCGTCGCGACGATCTGGCCAAACTGGGGCGCTAAGGTCGCCCGCGCTCGCGCCCCTTGCCGCGGGGCCGACGCATTCGAGCGGCGCCGCGCCGGAGCGGCGGTCAGTCCAGGGGGGCCGATGCGGGCTCCTAAGGCGCAGTTCGCGGCCGCGCAATTGCATTGCTTGTGTCGCGCACGCTGCGTCGTGGTGACGAAGCGGCACGTGACCTCGGCATCGCCAGCCTCTGCCAGCGCCGCCATTGGCACGTCGTCGAGCGGTTTCCGGGCGTCGCAGTTGTGGGCGCGCGTCGGCATGAGCGGAGAGCAGATCGTGAAGGGGTGCGCGGCCGCCATGGGCGTTGCGAATCAGCAAACGACGGCAATCTTCGATGGGAACGGCGCGCCCGTGCGCGCGTTCTGCGGGGCATGAGCCCGCCGCGGCTGCCGCGCTCTTCTCCCTGGGCGCTGCCTGGACATGGCGCGTCGTCGAAGTGCGCGGGGCCATGTTCCTCGACGCGGGGCGCCGACCTCGCGCGCGCGGCGTTCGGCCCAGCAGTGTTAGATCGGCTTGCTCGCGTCGCTGACAGCGCGGGCCCTCTGCTCGGCGGCGTCGTCGCGCGGTCAGTGCACTCGCGCGCGGGCGCTGTCCGGGGCGGCGCGCGCGCGGCCGCGGCCTCCGCGTCGCGCATCTTCCAGGGGCTGCCGCGGAGAGCATTTGCGCCGCCAGTGCGCGGGGCGGAGCGGGGGTGCGCCAGTCGCCGACGGCGCTCCTTTGCGGGCTCTGCTTCTGCGCGGGCTCGCCGCGCTGAGGGCGGCGATGACTTTGTTGCGCGGGCGAAGCCTGTGCGCGCGGTCGCGGGCGCGCCGCCGAATGGGCTGGGCTGGGGCGCCCCCGACGGCGACGGGCCCGAGCCTCTGGAAGCGCGCCCGAAGTGGCAGCCGCTGTGGCGCGCGAGCTACTGGCGCTACAGCGCAAGCGACCGCGACCAGACATGGGACAACGTAGCGCCATTCCGCGGCACGCCAGCGGATCAGGTCTCATCGCGAGGCTTGCGCCAGGCTCTGCCAGCGCCACTCAGTAGCACGACGACGACGGCGGCGACGACGACGACGGGGATGATGATGATGATGATGATGATGATGTTGAAATGATGATGATGGTGGTGATGGTGATGGTGATGGTGATGGTGATGGCGAGGATGGTCGTGGTGATGGTGATGGTGATGATGGCGGTGACGGTGCGGATGATGATGACGATTGCGATGCTGATGATGATGGTGGTGCTGGTGACCACGACGACGACGACGGCCAAAGCGCCTGGCAGTCAGTTTGACTACCGCTCTTTCGCTCGAGCCGCGCCTGTGCTTGACCGATGCCGATGCCTTGGGTTCCTCGGGAAAGATGGTGCCCGGCTCTCGCCGCCTGCCGGGCCGCTGCCACCTCCTCGCCAGTGCCCTCACCGCCAGTGGGTGCTCTGATGGTTGTTCCGATGGTTATCCCGATGTTTGTCCGGATGATACCTTGATGGTTGATAGATCGATGGATGCATCGATCGATCGGCATATGTGTATATATACATACATATAAATATAAACATATAGACCTATACTTTGACTGAAATGCCGGTTATATAGATACATGTATACATAGATCGACTAGATCGATAGAAGGATCGGTCGGTAGACTGGTATATCGATCGACTGACATGGCGCAGCCGTTCAGGGCGCGCGCCGCGGGGGGGGGGGGGCGGGGGGGTCCATTGGCATTTTCCGCGCGCGTGTCTTCGCTACTTTTGGTGGCGCCTAACTGGGGTTGCGTCGGGCGTTTCTTCTGTTTGTTTGAGCGGGCGCACGGTCCTTCCAGGACGCCGGGAGCCCGCAGGGAACGTTGCCTGGTGACCCCAGGGCGTTGCGCCGCCCCTTTTGTCGCCCCCCCCCCCGGGCGGGACCGGGCGAAGGGGGGCGCAGGGGGGGCGCGGGCGCGGAACGCTCCGAGGCCCCTCCCCGCTCACCGCCCCCCTGGCAATATACTCGTAGAGAGCTTGAAAACGGCGCGCAATGACGCGGTTGGCCGAGGGCCCTATAGCCGCTCTCGATGAAAGATAATTGCTCTGCGTCTGGGGGGGCTTTTTTGCCCCCCCCCCAGCCCGCTCCTCTTCTTCCTGCTCGCGTACCCCAATTTGGCTTTGCCGCGGGGGGGGGCGCGGGGCCCGCCAAACCCCCCCCGGGCGGCTCTGGTTGGTTTCGATTTGTTCGGGGCGCTCCCCGCCGCTGCGAGCCGCGGTCGCGGGGGGGGGGGGCGCCCTGGCGGGTCGCGCGCGCCGGGTCCGCCCCCGCCGCGACGAACGCATCGGGCGCGTGCAGCTCGAGCGCATGCGCCTGATTATCGGCGCTCCTCGGCAAATCTGCAGCCTCGAGTTTCGACGCTTGCGCCTGGGGGTTGGGGCCGCGCCAGGCCGAGACGAAGAACTACTTCTGGCGGCGGGCAGCGCCGGCGCGAACATCGCGGAGAGGTCGCAGGCGGAACGTCGCGCGACCGCCGCGAGTGGGGGGCGCCGCCGGGCCTGACCCTGAGGAAGCACAACCCCCTCAGTGGCCAGCCGCGCTGGCAGCTTTCGCATCGCAGGGCGGGGGCGTCGTCGCCCCGCGGCCTCCAGAACATCTGCGCTGCAAATCAGTCGCCGACGGCGCGCCCGAGGGTCCCAGGGAGAGACCAGGGCACGGCCGCGAGCGCCCAGACATCGCGCGGAGTAGTTATGGGCGTCGTGTTCGTCTCCCAGTCCCAGGTTCGATGTTCGCGTGGCTATCTCCATCCCGCACGCTGCGGACCTCGATTACCATCGGACCAGGCTTTCCATGCGGGATTCGTGGAACCAGATTCAAGCTTTTGCCGCGGCATCGGCGGGGCATCTGCGTTGCGCGCGCGGGGTGCGGGGCGCTGATAATCCAGAGGCCGCATTAAAGTGATCATTTCCCCCCTCTGTGACAAAGGGGGCGTTTTTCGGAGGCCCTCTGTGACAGAGGGGGCGCGTTTGGAGGCCCTCTGTGACAGAGGGGGTGCGTTCGGAGGCTGTCTGTGACGGAGTTGCTCGTCATCCCGTTCCTCCTCATCCTGCTTCTTGATTTTGGATATGTCATGCTACCACTGCGCTCATCATCTTTGCGTCTGTGATCCTCGTCGTGTTTTTCCATGCGTCCTTTTCACAATTTCCACCTCATTATCCTCCGTTGCCGTTCTGGCCCGCCATCTACCTCGTCACTCTCCTTCGTCTGCATGTCCTCATTCTCTTCCGCTCTTTTTTCTCCCCCCTCTGGTTTGATCTCCGCTCTTCGACCACTTCGTTCTTCCGTTTCCAACCCCCCTTCCTTTCAAGTTCTCCGCCGTCCAATCACATCGCGTCGTCCGTCGCCGCTATGCTCAAACCATCCCGCGCCCGTGGGATCGCCCGCGAGCAACGGTGCAGCCGGGCCCGTCGCGGCCTAACGCGCGCCTGCGCCATCGGCTTGCAATGGGCGATGCAGGCGGATACACATGGGGTGGCGCGGGAGGATGGTGGTTAGCCGCAGCAGCGGCTGGCGTGGCTGGGAGGACGGCCATGATTGGTCAGCGTTGGGTTGGAGAGACTGGCGACAAGACGGGAACACGCCAACGGAGGACACCAAATGGCGCGATGGCCCTGCCGCCGCAGCAGCGGCGGCGGTCTCGCCTCAACGGCCGTCTCGCTTCGCCGCGCTTAGCGTTGTGAGCCCCCGCGCCCCTGGTCTCGGCATGCCCGAATTCGATAATTTCGTGAGGGCTGCCCTCCGAAACTCACCAGAACCTGGGAACACAGTTTCAGGAGAGGGGTCGGGATCCCGAGCCGCGCCTGCGGCGCAGGAGCCCCGCGCCACCGCAGCGGCGGCGGCGCGCGGGCCCCAGGATTTTGAGAAGTTTGATGTTAATTATTTTTTGAGTTATGAAGAGAGGCTCGGCACTTCGTTTAAGCAACGCAACCAAGCGTTGAAATGGTGGCGCCATCTGAATGAAGACCCAACTGCCCCGTTCGAGTCAGAAGCCAAGTGGTTCGACGATGCGGGGCCCACCATGGTCGCTGTTTGCGACCACGGTGCGAGAACGAGCTTTGGTTTCAAAAGCGACGAGGAAGTCCCTTGGCGGTGGCAACAGATGGTGGCGACGCTCAGGGAGGAAGATATCAGGGAGGTCGTGGGGGGGCCCCGCAGCAGCGGGACTCTGATCGGCTGTTCCCTCGAAGTCCGGCCAAACAGCTACGACCACATGCGCCGGAGTATTGTGCGCGCGCGACAGTTCGCGGGGCAGCGGGTGAAAGTGAAGCTGCCGATGTGGGATTTCGTGTTGCACCGCGACGACGGGACAGGCGTACGCTTACACCCGCACTGGGGCGACAGGAAGGTCGAAGCTCTGCCCCTCGTCCCCCGCGCGGACGCGGCGAGGCCACCGGCCGCGGGTTTGGGCGGGAGCGACGGGTCAGGAACTTTTCGCTGGCACAAGGACCTCGGTGTGCACCCATGGAGCGCAAGGTCAAGCGCGGGGAGGCCGACGCCTTCTCAGGGGCCCCGCATCAGCGGGGCCGCGGCGTCCAGCACCGGGCCCTCGGCGTCCGCAGCAGCGGCTGGCTAACCAGTAGTTTGGGGGCCGAAGAGCTCCCCAGACGATTTGGTTGCGGAGTAGATGGCTCCGCAGCAGCGGGGCTCGAATGAAGGGCGCGTTGCATTTCGGCAGGGGCGCGCGCGTCGGCCGCCGAGATCGGGGGCGCGCGTGCAGGCGCCGTGGCGCGATCTTCGTTCTGAAGTCTTCCCTCTCCTCCCTGTCCCCCCATCCCGCCGCCCTCAACGTCGGCTCCTCGCCGCCCGTTCCTCGTCGCTCCACGCCTGTTCGTTCTCCTCCAGCTTCCTCTCCCGCTTCCTCGTTCTCTCCTTCCCATTTTTCCCTCCATCCCATTGCATCCCTGGCACCCCAGCGAAGTTCGCAGTTCGAAGTTTGAAGTTCGGAGTTCGAAGGTCGCAGTTTGAATTTCGAAGCTTCGCACTTCGAGGTTCGATCTTCGAACCTTCGTCATCTCGTCGTCGTAATCGTCGTCCTCGTTCGTCGTCGTCGTTCCTCGTCGGCGTCGATTGTCGTCGTCGTCGTCGCTCGTTGTCGTCGTCGCCGTCGTCGTCGTGGTCGGCGTCGTCGTCGTCGGTCGTCGTCGTCGCTAGTCGTCGTCGCTGGTCGCCGTCGTGGTCATCGTCCTCGTCGTCGTCGCCGTCGTCGTCGTCGTCCTCGTTGTCGCCGTCGTGGTTATCGTCCTCGTCGTTGTCGTGAAACGCCCCACGTAGGAGGAGCAGAGAAGGGAGCAAGGAGAAATGAGCACGGTGGAGGGAGGAGGGAGGACTGAACAGGAAGAGGAGGGTGCAGATGGAGGCAGAAGGGATGAGGTAGTTCAGAAGTGGGAGCAGCAGACTGGCGCAATGGGAAAAGCCATGTGAGTGCAGGGAGGGGTGGAAATGCGATAAAGTGAAGCCGCAGCCGTTGCAGGTCTGCCTCCCGCCGCGCCCGCCCGCCTCCGCGACGGAACCGCGCAGGGGCCGCTGCCGAAGTCTCCGCGGCAGCGGGGACTGCCAGAGGAGGCTCCTTCGCGGCCTCGCGCCGCTATGGCGAGCATCGCGGGCAAGTGCGACGTCGATGCTCATCGCGACGGATGGCAGTGTTTGGAGCTGGGCGACCACGGTGGTGCGGTTTATCGAGTGGCGCAATCGTTGCCGCCATGCACGCGCCGTTGGAGAGAAGGGCCAGATGCTCGTCGACCAGGCGCGGCAGATGATGGAGGAGGCGCGCCGCGCCGAGGAGAAGGGCAAGATGATGCTTGAGATGTCGAAGAAGACGGCGAAGGACATCCCAGGCAATATTCGGTACTTCTGCCGCCAGCCGCACCAGGGGAGCTGAGCGGCGATCGGAGCTGGGCCGATAGAGGAGGATGAGGAGGAAGAGGAGGGAGGATGAGGAGAGGAGGAGGAGGGGGGATGAGGAGTTGGAGGCAGCACGCGCACCCGCACTAAGAGCCGCCAGCCGCGCCCGTCTCCGAGCTTGAAACCCGAGCTTGGCTGGAAGGGTGGAGGGTGGTATCAGAAACAGCGCAGGACAGGGATGGGAGAGGTCACGCGTCCGCCGCAGTAGCGGCGGTGGTACGGCAGTTCTCGCGGCGGCGCGGCGGTCGCTGAGAAATGGAGCACGTGCGAGGGCCTGCGTGCGCTTAATTATGAGTGCCTCTCGTCCCCTCCCCTCCTCTTCCTCCATGAGATCTTTCTCCTGGTGCATACCCCCTGCCAGGTCTCGCCCTGCTCCTCTCCCTCTGTGTTCGTCCTGCCCTCCCCGCACGCCTCGCCTCCGTATCCGCCCCCCCTCGTCCGTTCCTGCCACCAGCCACGTGGGGCGTTCTCAATCAACACCCCATTGAGTGTCCCCATGTGAAGGTTGCCCTTGTCATGAGGGCGGACTCGCAAGAGCCGAGTGGCTGAAGAACTAGTAGTTTGGGGGCCGAACAGCTCCCCAGACGACTTGGTTGTGGAGTAGGTGGCTTCGCAGCAGCGGGGCTCGAATGAAGGGCGCGGTGCATTTCTGCAGGGGCGCGCGCGTCGGCCGCCGAGATCGGGGGCGCGCGTGCAGGCGCCGTGGCGCGATCTTCGTTCTGAAGTCTTCCCTCTCCTCCCTGTCCCCCCATCCCGCCGCCCTCAGCGTCGGCCCCTCGCCGCCCGTTCCTCGTCGCTCCACGCCTGTTCGTTCTCCTCCAACTTCCTCTCCCGCTTCCTCGCTCTTTCCTTCCCATTTCCCTCCATCCCAGTCCATCCCTGGCACCCCAGCGAAGTTCGCAGTTAGAAGTTTGAAGTTCGGAGTTCGAAGATCGAAGTTTGAATTTCGAAGCTTCGCACTTCGAGGTTCGATCTTCGAACCTTCGTCATCTCGTCGTCGTAATCGTCGTCCTCGTTCGTCGTCGTCGTTCCTCGTCGGCGCCGATTGTCGTCGTCGTCGTCGTCGCTCGTTGTCGTCCTCGCCGTCGTCGTCGTGGTCGGCGTCGTCGTCGTCGGTCGTCGTCGTCGCTAGTCGTCGTCGCTGGTAGCCGTCGTGGTCATCGTCTTCGTCGTCGTCGTCGTGGTCGTCGTCGTCCTCGTTGTCGCCGTCGTGGTCATCGTTCTCGTCGTCGTCGTCGTCGTTGTCGTGAAACGCCCCGCGTAGGAGGAGCAGAGAAGGGAGCAAGGAGAAATGAGCACGGTGGAGGGAGGAGGGGGGACTGAACAGGAAGAGGAGGGAGCAGGGAGAGGTAGAAGGGATGAGGTAGTTCAGAAGTGGGAGCAGCAGACTGGCGCAAGGGGAAAAGTCATTTGAGCGCAGGGAGGATGGCATTGCGATAAAGTGAATCCGCAGCCGTTGCAGGTCTGCCCCCCGCCGCGCCCGCCCGCCTCCGCGACGGGAGCGGCCCGGGGCATGGAGCAGCAAGGCGCGACTGGAACCGCGCAGGAGCCTCTGCCGAAGTCTCCGCAGCAGCGGGGGCTGCCAGAGGAGGCCCCTGATGCAGTTCCGCAGGGACTGGCAGATTCAGCACCAGCCTCCGCAGCAGCGGGGGAGGAGGTTGCAACGGAACTTAGGACATTGCTTTCGTCGCTGTCTGGTGCCCAGGAAACCGTTTCGCGGAGCCTGGTGGTTGCTCAGAAAATGATGGATCAGGGCGAGATCGCGGAGGCGCGGAAGTTAACGGCCGCCGCCAACCTCGTTTTAGTCACAACGGCTAAGGAGGCGGCTTCCGCAGCAGCGGGGGCATCCGTGGTGCCAGGCGCCGCCGCAGTGGTAATCGAGCCTGGACAGAACGCCGCCCGCTCCGATGACCCGAGACCGAGATCTCCCTGCACGACTAATTGGCGACAACGGAAGGGTCTGATCGCAGCACGCAAACTGCGTGACAGCCCCCCCGCAGCAGCGGGGGCCCGCGTGACACAGCCGCTCGCCCTGACCTCGAAGGCGCAGTCGCCAGCGCTTCCTGTCCAAGAGGGCTTCCCAGAGGAAGGCCGCCCGCACTTCCCATCGGAGGAGCGCGTCCCGAGCCATTCCAAGCCTCTTGTGCCCCTGCTGTACGACGATGAAGACCAGGTGCAGGAGGGGCAGACAGAGGCGCGCGTGAACCTGGCTTTTGCTTCCCTGGTCCTGCGCGCGGACGCCCCCCTGTCGGATTGGGTCGCAGCTGCCAGGGGCAGGCGCGAAGGGGGCGTCTTAGTCTCCTTCGAGCCTGGTGCACCCATCAATCGCGCCCAGCGGAAGCAACATCTCGACGATCTCATCCGCCAGAGTGGCTTCCACGGCGCGGTCGCGCGCGAGTGCGTCGGGGCTCTCCTCTGGGTTCCCGAGCGCGTCGAGCTGTGCGAGGTGCTTCGCGCGCACTCCCACGGGGAGTTCCTGGTTCAGGCCTGGTCGGTGACCCTGGCAGCGGGGGCTCACAATCCGAAAGCAAAGGAAGGCAAACTCCCCATAGCAGTGGGGGGCGTGTTCTTCCGATGCCAGACGAACCTCGCGGGAAACCCGTGGCCCGAAAACTTCCGCAACGGGCTGCGGAACCTGGCGTTGCGGCGCCGAGTGCGTATTCTCGCCGGGATCTTCGACAGAGACACGGGCGATCTTTCGGAGCTGCTCAGAAGTTGCGGCGCGTCTGGCACAGGCGTTCTCGGCTTGGCTTTCTGGTGTCCGAAAAAAGAGAGTCACGTGACGCACCCGCGCTGCATCGTGATTCTTGGCCCCGCTCAGGTTCGCGAGTGCCCTGCGAGCGAGCAGCCGGAACTGCCGCGCTGGTGGAATCAGGTTTTGCAGCCTCCGCAGCAGCGGGGGCTCCTCACCAGGCTGGAGCACCGCCAGTTGGATTGGGCGGCGCGTCCGACCTGGGTCAGGCTCACGGGCGCGGAGCGCAAGGAGCAGGATACATACTTCTGGCCGCACTTGCACAGGGTGATCCACAAGGCCCAGTCGGCGAACCGCCTCACGGAACGCTGCCACACACTGTTCGTTTTCATAGAAGCCAAGAACAGGAAGTCTGGCAAAGGCGCCGAGGCCAGGAAGAAGGATCGGAAGCGGAGAGCCAAGTGGGAAACACGGCGGGGAAAGTGGGCGGAGACAGAACCCGAAGCAACAGCCTCCGCAGCAGCGGAGGCGCACGGAGACCAGGAGGAGGCGGAGACAGAATCTGAAGCAGCAGCCTCCGCAGCAGCGGGGGCGCACGGAGCCCAGGGGGAGCTTGAGGGCGACGGGCGCGACGCCGTCGACTCCTGCAGCCCCGCGCCGCCCCAGGACGAAAAGAGGAACCCTGACAGAGGTGAGAGGGAGGAGAAGAAGGAGAAGGAGAATAAGAAGAAGAACAAGAAGAAGAAGAACGACATCAGGAGCAGAACCCCAGAGAGGACGAAGCCCTCGCAGCATCGGGGGGGCAGCCGTTCCACGCGCAGAGAGCGGGGGCAGAGGAGCAGATACCGAAAGAGGACAGTGCCCTCGCAGCAGCGGGGGCGCAGCCGCTCCAGACGCAGAGGACAGGGGCAGAGGGGGCGCAGCCGCTCCAGACGCAGTGGGCAGGTGGAGGGCGGCGACCGCAGGGCGGCGCGGGCAGGGTGGCTCCTGCCCACGCCGCCCGTGCACCCACCCCGCGCAGGTCAGGTGGTGCTGATGCCGAGAGGATGGCGCCCGCTCCTCCCAGGCCAGATTTGCCGTCCGCCAGGCATGCCGCCAATGATGCCACCACCACGGCCACCTCCCCCGCGTGGAGGAGGACGCCGCGGGGCCCCCCCGCTGGAGGAGACACCGCACCCTACGGCAGCGCGGCACGTCCCGAGCCAGCCGCCGCACGCTCCGCCGAAGCGGCTCCTGCCCAGACAGTCGCAGACTCCCTCCCCTCTGGCAGCGCCGCCCGTCCCGAGGCCGCCGCCGCAGCCTCCGCCGCCGCAGCTCCTCCCCAGGGAGTCGCCGCCCCCTGCGGACCCGTCTGCGTTCAGTTCCGCGTTCGAGGCATTGCAGTCGCGGCGCCGCAGCCCTTCAAGCGACTCCAGCTGACGGCGCGCGGCTGCGGAGACCTCGGCAGCAGCGGGGGGTGTCTCCGCAGCAGCGGGGGTTATCATAAGAGATATGAGGCGCGGGCTCGGCGCGCGCGCGCGAGGATCCAGGCGCTCGCATTGAGCGGCTGAGGAAATCGTCGTCGTTGTCGTCGCGGTCGTCGTCGTCGTCGTTTGCTTTTTGCTGGGGGGAAAAGGAGGACGAGCAAGAGGAGGAGGAGGAGGAGGAGGAGGAGGAGGAGGGGTCCTGGGACCAGGACCGACACCGGGACCGGGACCGGGACCGGGGCCAGGGGAAGAGCGGGACCGGGACCGGGACCGGGACAGGGACGGGGAGCCCAGGACGGGCAGCAGGACCGACAACGGGACCGGGACCGGGACCGGGACCGGGGGTGCTGGCCCCGGTCCCGGTCCCGGTGTCGGTGCTGGTCCCGGTCCCGGGCTCCCGGTCCCGGTCCCGCTCCATGTGTCGGCTCTTTGTCCCGCTCCCGATCTCTGCCGTGCCGTTTTGGTTCGAGATCGCCAGCCATGAAGGCTGGGAAGCCCGACACAAGGACCGGGCGATGCCGCATCGGCGAAAAGAGGAATAGGAAACCCGACGCAAGGACGGGGCGATGCCGCGTCGGCGAGAAGAGGGCTTCTCGGAAACCGGACCACAGACCTCATTCGAGCAAGCGCGCTGGGGCGGCGGCTCGACCCACGGCAGCGTCGGCGAAGGCGGCCGCGCGGCCGCTAGCTCGGCGCAAGGCGAGCTCCAAGAAACAAGCCCTCCCAGCAGCGGGGGCTGCTGTAGCCCTCGCAGCAGCGGGGGCTGCTGTCTTGGAGCGTGGTGGTTGTGGGATGAGAAGACTGCTCGGAGGACAGGCGTGGAAGATGACGATCCATTCGATCAGACACTTTGGTACCGCGACCATTGGGGCAACTGGTACAAACTAGGGTCCAAGATGCCGCCAGTCGGCAGCTCCTGGCAAGAAGGCGTCGACCCCCTTCGGGTGTAATTACGGGGCGGATGAACACGACAGTGCCCCCAGATGGTTGACTGTGCGGTCCTCAGGATGACCGCGACATCCCGAGCGCACAAGGGGAGCGCCCCTCCGCAGCAGCGGAGGGATGTCTCACGAATTTCGCCGAGGGGGGGTGACCTCGGCGGAGGGGCGCACTCGCGCGCGCGCGCGGGGGAGCGCGGTTGCGCGCGTCGCGTGCGGCATCGCATGCGGTGCGAGAAAAGCAACGACATCTGTGCTGTCATATGTGTCCTGCTCTCTCCTTTGCTTCGCTTCCCCTTGCGCTCCCTCCTGCAATCCCCCGCCCGCCATTATGTCTTTGTTCTGTCCATCGCCTCCATGCGCGCAACTCACACAGCGCCCCCTTCTCTCACAGATGGGTTCGGGGCGGGAAATCTTTCTTTCACAGAGGGGGGGGCGATGTATCAATGATTCCCCTGTTCAGGCGGATGTGCGCGTGTCGAAAAACTGAGAAGGTCGCGTCGACCCGCCGTTCGTCGCCTCTCTCTCTCTCTCTGTCTCTCTCTCTCTCTCTCTCTCTCTCTCTCTGTCTCTCTCCCTCTATCTGCCTTTCCTCTCCTTCTCCTTTTGCTCAAGTGCGGGCAGGCCGCGGATCCGTGGGGCCCCTCCTTCTGTCCGCGCGCGCGACAGGCACTCGTGCTTCAAGCGGGGCTCCGCAGCAGCGGGGGCAACCGTCGCGGAGCATATGTTTTGGAAGCTGCCCCCGCAGCAGCGGGGGCGCCTGGATAGATGTCCGAGGACATCAAGTCAGGTCCCCTGAATGATGCCGCCACGCTGCGCAGCCGCTATGCCTTGAAGGACTCCGAGGGGCAGCGGTTGAAGGCCAAGATCTCCTTGGAGGATATCTGCGTCCACCCGCAGAACAGAGGTGGAACGTACCCCTCCGCTGCCAGAGTGGTTAATCTCCTGCGTGGGATTCTGAAAGACAGGTTCCTCTTGAACGAGGCGCAGCACGAAGCAGTGGTTGTTCAGGAACTCCCTGCGGGGAAGAAGGCCGATTACGAGCGCCTCCATTGCAGGCCGTGCACGGCGCACGCGGACCACAACTTGCAGAAAACGGAGTCCGTGGAGGCTCTACGCTCGGCGTACACAAGCTTGCCAACGTTCAACTACGGGGCGCTCAGCCACTGCACGCTAACCCTTGGTCTGCTGGGCCTCAAGCACGGCGCAGTGTGGGTCATTCCCGAAGAACACAAAGGATGTGGTTTGGAGGAGTTCCAGACAGGTACAGGTGGCTCCTGGGATATCCCAAAAATGCGTCGCGCACCGAAGTTCACAGAACTCATGGGCGTGCTCGATAACGGTTTGCTGTGCGAGGTGCTCTCGTGGGAAATTCACTTCGATGCCGTCTTCGCGCAAGGCCCCGCGATCATTTCCGCGGCCCTGAACGACCCGCAGGGAAAAGGTGTGACCTCTCACGAAATCGAGGTCCTGACGTCCGTCGCTGATTTCGTCGCCACCGCAGCAGCGGCGGGCAAGCAAGCATCGTGGGGATCTGAGACAGGACAGCCCGTGAATATCTCGTACGACACTATTCTCAAGGCTTGCGCGCAACGACATCCCGAGTACGCCAAGGCCAAATGGTTCGAGGACATGTTCACTTTCGTCATCAACGTGGGGGCCGCATCAGGGCAGCTCATACCGCAAATTCTGGATTATGATAGACGTTGGGTGGATCACAAAATACGCTCCCTGGCACCAGCCACATGGGGCGTTCTCAACCAACTCCCCATAGATTGCCCCCATGTGAAGGTTGCCCTTGTCATGGGGGCGTACTCGCAAGAGCCGAGGTGCGGACAATGCCCCGCGCCGGAAACGGCTTGGGGACACAGCGAGGGCAGCGGCCGGGTAAAGGAGCTCAATTCTTTGTTGGGGTATGTCCGTCGCACATTGGCCCCCGCAGCAGCGGAGGCCCACGGGGGGGAGAAGAGCGCGATTTTGACCGCGGGGGCGGTTCTGACTGCGACGGAGACCTTCTACCAGGCGCACGCAAGGGTGAAGGCTGGCAAACCTCGTCTGGAGGCAGTTGTGGAGGCCGTGTGCGAGGCAGTGCGTCCGTACTATGCTGAAGTACGCGAGGCCTGGCAGAAAATGGAGAAGAACGCACAGCAAGAGTTCCCGCTCCCTCCTGCGCCGTGGGCCGACAAGTTGCCCGCGGCCCCCGAGAACCCCGCTGGCCCTCGCAGCAGCGGAGGTGGCGAGGGCCCTCGCCCGCAGCCAGTATTGATAGAGTTCAACGAAGAAGACAAGCCTCTGAACAGGCAGATGTCTGAAGTGTCAAAGCCCGTGAACAGCCTGATGGTGGTCCCAGTGAAATCGTGGCACGCTTCGGCTCCGTCTGCCAATCTCGACACAGACAGGTGGCACCAAGCAAGCATCGCGGAAGTCATGACTGGCTTCCATCGTCACGCGGACACTTGCGCCCGACCCGTCCAGATGCAATGTGACGTTCAAGCCAAGAGTGTCCATGTGGTGGCTACTGAGGACATCGCCGAGGGGAAACTGATGCTCTTCCCTTGCTGCCCCACCGCGAAGATTTTCCCGAAAGTCTCGAGCAACCCGCGGGCAGTGGAGGTGCTAGTCGGTGAGAAACGTCCGACTCCTGTCGAGAAAATGGAAAAATATTGGGCACAACCTGATTTCAAATTACCAGAGCTGGAGCTCAAGCCCGCGCCGCAGGAAGCGGCCTCCGCAGCAGCGGAGGCTGCGCAGGGCGAGGCGCCCGTAGGTCCGCAGCTCGACGGGGCGGCCCCCGCAGCAGCGGCGCCTGCACAGGGCGAGGCCGACCAGGCAGAGAATCCGTACCAGTTTAAGTTCGGAGGTACCGAGTCCTTGCACTTCTTTTGGGGAGTTGAGAGGATGACACCAGAAGAACTTGCCCGAGCCCAGCTAGTGCAGGGGCAGGAGCACTGGAAGTTCAACGTTGCATTTCGACCACACGAGTTCCAGACAATGACAAAGTGCCAACCAGCCGCCCCCCTCCGCGTCTGCAACGTGCTTGTCCCGTGCATGCGCAACGCGGTGCCGCTGGTGCGCGGAGATCGGCGGATGCTGCAGATCACAAAGGAGAAGAGGGCCACCGACACCCACAAGGAGAAGCAGGCATGGCAAAAGGAGCAGAAAGAGCAGGAGAAGAAACGGGGGAAGGACGCCGGGGAGGGACGGCAAGCCCCCAAGAGCGGTAAGATGACAATCCCTGGCCAGGGGGCCCGCTTCGTGCGATCCCGCCGCAGCAGCGGAGGGCGCGCGAAACAGGGCGGCAGATGGCAGCGGCCGATGATCCACCCGTCGCAGCCCGCAGCCGTCAGCTGGAGGGGAGGAGGCAAAAGGGCGGGGAGAGGAGGTCGAAGAGGGAGGGGGGATGGGGGGCAGCAGAAACAGCACAAGACAGGGATGGGAGAGGTCACGCATCCGCCGCAGTAGTGGCGGTGGTACGACAGTTCTCATGGCGGCGCGGCGGTCGCTGAGAAATGGAGCAAGTGCGAGGGCCTGCAAATGCTTAAATGTGAGTGCCTCTCGTCCCCTCCCCTCCTCTTCCTCCATGAGATCTCTCTCCTGGTGCATATCCCCTGCCAGGTCTCGTCCTGCTCCTCTCCCTCTGTGTTCGTCCTGCCCTCCCCTCGCGCCTCGCCTCCGTCTCCGTCCCCCCTCGTCCGTTCCTGCCTCCCTCCCGTGTCCTGTTTTCCTCTCTCCGTTCTCATCGTCCTGCTCATCGTCCTGCCGTCCTGTTCGCGGGACGCTCTGCGGGACAGAGGGGCGGTCGAAGCACACAAGGCCACCCCCCTCTGTGACAGAGGGGGGTGCGCTTTTCCGTGACCGAGGGGCGGTGCCCCTCTGTCACAGAGGGGGGGATCAGCGAGCCCCCCCTCTGTGACAGAGGGGGGGTGGGGTCGTGCTTTTCCGCGCGCCCCCTCTGTGACAGAGGGGTGGTCGTTCGATCAGGACGCCCCCCCCCTGCGGGACAGAGGGTCGGTCAGAGCGCACAAGGCCCCCCCTCAAGGGGCAGAGGGGCGGTCAAGGGACAGGGAGGGCAGCTGTGCTCGTTCGGAGAGAAGGAGGGGGAGGGGTTGGATGAGATGGAAAGATGCTCGAGGAGGGAGCATGATGCTGATGAGGAGTAGGAGGATCTGTTCGAGACGAGGAGTCCGCTTTCCATAGCCGTTTTCAGGCGGATCACCTGTGAGGGGAGCAGACACCTAGGACGCGGGCGCCTTCGCAGCAGCGAGGGCTTGCGCGCGGCGGCATGAAACGCAAGGCAGAGGAAACATGGCGGGAGGTCGTTGTCGGGAAAGCAGCGCGCCAAGATGGCACGAGCATGGGGGTGCTCTGCGTGACGGGCGGGCTGTGCCGAAGTCACGAGGGAGCAGCGGGATTTGCTCTGGAATGCGAGGAGCGCTGTGTTTTCTTGGGCGGCGAGATAAGCCTAGAAGCCTTCGTGCCCGTCGGAAAGCACCGCCTGTGGATGCTCAAGGTGGTCGGTGGTCACAGTGCCGTGAAGGGCGCCTTGAACGAAACAAACATGTTAGAGCAATTGGTTGGGAAGCTTCGCGCCGGAGAAGGAGACAACGTGGATGAAGCGGCGACTCCTGTGAAAGAGGCCCCCGCAGCAGCGGGGGTTGCAGCAGGGTCTCCCGCAGCAGCGGGAGAAAAAGGTCGGGATCCCATGGCGGATCTCCTCGGCACCGTCAAGGTCGCATCGAAAGCGAAGAAAACCCATGAGAAACAGAAAGGATTTTCTCGAGGCACGCTCTGCAGAGTAACCATGCCGATGTCTCCTAAGCCAGATGAGGCCGACACGAAAGAGGTTAGTGTGTATGAGAACAAGTATGGGCAACTACTCGTTCAGAGTCAGGACCTGCCTTGGCTTCTGCATTACCTGTGCGAGGAGAGCCAGGGCAAAAGCGTTCCCGAACCCAACGACGACGACGAGGACGACGCTTTGGACGAGAAGCGCCCGTGGACCACCAGGTGGTGCCCCTCTGGGACGTGGGCACTGGAGGTCAAAGGAGGGCCAATGGCAGGCCGAAAATGGGCCTCCAGGATTCAGGATCTGAACGAGGAGAAATGGTCCACAGGCGTGGCGTTGACGGAAGTGACGACGCCCTTGAAACAGTTCACCCGTGCGCAGCAGAAGCAAGTTCTTCTAGCGTTCTTGGAGGACGTGGTCCAGAAAGCCATCAAGCAGGAAACAGAGAAGTGATGTCCTCGTTATCCGCTCGCTGGCGCGCGCCGCAGCAGTGGCGCGCTGACCGCTACAACGGCTTGTTTTATGCAGACAGACTCGGTGTTTGCACCGCAGCAGCGGCGCGCTGACCGCTGAGGTGGATGCCTGCGGGTTCCTGTCGACTGGACAGGGGTTAGGGCACGCGCGGGGGATCGCGAGCCTGCGGCTCTCCAGCGCTCGCGCGCTAGAGGACAAAAGGAACTCGCGGAATCTGGCGAGGACGGGGCGGAGGGGCTGGGACAAGTAGGAGGGGGAGGGGGAGGAGGAGGAGGAGGAGGAGGAGGAGGAGCAGCAGCAGCAGCAGCAGCACCCGCAGCAGCACCGACAGGAGGATCACTGCGAGGATGCGGCCGTTTGCTTGCCCTGCGGCGCTGGGCTCGAGACAAGAGGGCGGCCGCGTGTGCGCGCGCATGGCTTCGGCACCATGGCCGCCGCAGCCGCTCCGCCCCCAGGCCCAGGCGACGCTCGCCCTGCAAGCGCGCCTCTGCGGGTCGGGCACGACCGCGAGGTCAACGAATTTTGAGTTTTTATACCAACAAGACAAAACGAAAGACCCCGACAGAGTGCTCATAAATCCACGGAAATTAAAGAGGCCAATATTCGGATTCGGGTAATTACGTTATGCGCCGCAGCAGCGGCGCGGCTTGCCATGATGAATCTGGCAAACGCATATGGAAGAAGATTCATTTATGCTCGCAGTGGCCGTGTCCCAGCGACCACCGTCTGGCGGACGGTTCTGTGGACCACAAGAAGTGGTTAGGTTTTGGAGTCCGATGAGGAGTAGGAGGATTTGTTCGAGACGAGGAGTCCGCTTTCCATAGCCGTTTTCAGGCGGATCACCAGTGAGGGGAGCTGACACCTAGAACGCGGGCGCCTTCGCAGCAGCGAGGGCTTGCGCGCGGCGGCATGAAACGCAAGGCAGAGGAAACATGGCGGGATGTCGTTGTCGGGAAAGCAGCGCGCCAAGATGGCGCGAGCATGGGGGTGCTCTGCGCGACGGGCGGGCTGTGCCGAAGTCACGAGGGAGCAGCGGGATTTGCTCTGGAATGGGAGGAGCGCTATGTTTCCTTTGGCGGCGAGGAAAGCCTAGAAGCCTTCGTGCCCGTCGGAAAGCACCGCCTGTGGATGCTCAAGGTGGTCGGTGGTCACAGTGCCGTGAAGGGCGCCTTGAACGAAACGACAATGTTAGAGCAATTGATTGGGAAGCTTCGCGCCGGAGAAGGAGACAACGTGGATGAAGCGGCGACTCCTGTGAAAAAGGCCCCCGCAGCAGCGGGGGCCGCAGCAGGAGCTTCCGCAGCAGCGGGAGAAAAAGGTCGGGATCCCTTGGCGGATCTCCTCGGAACCGTGAAGGGCGCATCGAAAGCGAAGAAGGTGGCGGCGCGTCGCCAGCCGGAGAAAACCCCTGAGAAACAGAAAAGATTTTCTCGAGGCACGCTCTGCCTCTCGCTCCGCGCGGTCGTCTCGGCTGCTGGCAGCTGGGCGGCTCCGGGCGGCGTCGGGCCTCCGCTGACCGATTACAAGATGCATATATGTATATATTGTGTATGTATGGTGTGTCGACGCATGTGTATATATATACATATATATATATGTATGTATATATATATATATAACACGGACGCAGTTGAGAGTCGATGGGGGGAGGGGGCGTGGCCCGCGGCCCAGGGCGGGGCCCGAGACTCTGGGACAGGACACAGGGCCTCATCATCGTAGGATGCTCATCATTCTCATCATCGCTATGATGGTGGGGGAGGAGGGGACAGCCACCAGCTGCGCGTTGGCGCCACCGCCGCCCCCCCGCGCCCGCCGGCGCACCCGCAGTGCGGCTGCGG
Source organism: Prorocentrum cordatum (assembly GCA_963575745.1). NCBI lineage: Eukaryota > Dinophyceae > Prorocentrales > Prorocentraceae > Prorocentrum > Prorocentrum cordatum. The sequence continues at coordinate 517,806 of CAUYUJ010012113.1, read as the reverse complement.
GAGGGGCTGCGCCTCAATTCCTGCAGAGGCGGCCTGCAGGAATGTTGCACTTTTGGCGTCTTGTACAAACGCCCGAGCGGCCCGCTTTTTTTGGGGGGCTGTTGGTTCACGGTGGAAGAGGAGACCATCATCATCCTCCGCGCCGCGTTCGCCTTCCCTCGACGACGATGTCGACGACTTCCCACGTTCTGGCTTTGTTTTCTGGGGGGTGTTCTCGGAGTCGTTCGGGCCGTTCGTTCGTGTGCGCGTGCTTCTGAGTTTTCTGCGCGTCGTTCGGGCCGCTCGCCCTGGCGCGAGTCGTTCGGGCCCCTCCTCACCAGCCCATCTCACAGCAGCAACCCTCGCGAAGCATGCCGACGGTCGTGTTTTCAGGCGTGTGTCCGCTGGGCCCCGCATATCTCCCCTGTTCCTCGTTCCTCCCGCCCCCTTGTACATCCTCCTTGTGGGGGGATGCGGCCGTTTGCTTGCCCTGCGGCGCTGGGCTCGAGACAAGAGGGCGGCCGCGCGCGCGCGCATGGCTTCGGCGTCATGGCCGCCGCAGCCGCTCCGCCTCCAGACCCAGGAGACGCTCGCCCTGCAAACGCGCCTCTGCGGGTCGGGCACGACCGCGAGGCCAACGAATTTGTGGAGTTTTGGTACCAAGAAGACAAAAAGAAAGACCCCGACAGAGTGCTCATGAACCCACGGAAACTAAAGGGGACAAAATTCGGATTCGGGTGCGTTATGCGCCGCAGCAGCGGCGCGGCTTGCCATTGTGAATCTGGCAGACGCATATGTAAGAAGTTTCATTTCTGCTCGCAGTGGCCGTGTCCCAGCGACCATCGTCTGGCGGACGGTTCTGTGGACTACAATAAGTGGTCAGACTTGCAAGCGCCCTGGCATTTAGTGCATTGCGCGGGCGGGTGGCCCGCAGGAGCTGGAGCCCCCGCAGCAGCGGAGGCGCCGGCCGAGGCGTGCGAGGTCCCTGCTGAAGCGGCAGCGGAGCCGTGGGTGGGCCCTGCTGAAGGCCCCGCAGCAGCGGGGCCGTCAGCGGAGGCGTGCGTGGCCCCTGCTGAAGTGGCAGCGGAGCCGTACGTGGGCTCTTCTGACGGCCCCGCAGCAGCGGGTGCGTCAGCGGAAGCGTGCGCGGCCCCTCCTGAAGTGGCGGCGGCGCCGTGCGTGTGCCCTTCTGAAGGCCCCGAGACAGCGGAGGCGTGCGTAGGTCCTGCTGGCGCGCATGGCGCCGACGCTATCGCCGAGGCCGCTTCCGCAGTGGAGGCTGCCCTGAAGGACTCCGCGGCAACGGCAGCTCTCTCAGCAAAGGGGGTTGCCCCTGTCGCTTTCCCCCAACCCGCCCCGCTTGCTGTTCGCGACATAGCGGAACCCGTGCTTCCAGGGGCGGAGATTGCTGCAGTGACCGCCTTTCAAAAGACAGCCGCGAACGCAGGTGTGGTTGCCCCGCCCGCGCTTGCAGGGGCACTTTCCGAACAAGGCCAGAGGTGCTTCGAGAAATTGATGAAGTTGTCGCGCAGTATTCGCGGAAGGCCGGGGGGAGGCCGAGAGTGGATAGGGTATTCTGCTTTCGTAATCTTTGCACTTCTGCGGAAGGTGCGCTTCTACGCGTGGGAAGGACGGAACAGAGTCGACCTTTGCAAAGCTGTCTTGCCGCCGTGGAAACTGGAGGAGTTAACCCGCGAGCCTGCGGCGGACGCGATCGCGTGTTGCGCCGTCCTCCGAGAATCGGGGCCACCGGACTGGGCCCCCGTGTCGGAGGAGTATCTTTTGATTCTATGCAATCATTTTATCGCAGGCGTCTCCACCGACTTTGTGGACATCACGGGAGATGCTTCGATGGTGGACGGTTTCTACTCGGCTCTCGGTGTGTTTGTCGTGTCCACAGTCGCAGACGGGGACTGCGGTTTGGATTGCATGTTGCGGATGACCCAGGAGGTTTCCACGCGAGAGTCTCGCAGGGAGCTCCGCCAGGACAGTTGCTCTCTCCGACCACCCTGATCCTTCGCTTCCATCTCTGTTGCCCCCACATGCTCTCCCCCTCCTTCTCTCCCCATGTTGCCTTCATGCCTCTCCCATCGCGCCCCCCTCTCCCCTCGCGCCCCCCCCACCGAGTCTCCTTGCCCCTCCTCCATGCCCGCCTGCCAGGACATCGCGGACTACATTGTGCAAAGGGTGCGTCTGGCGTGGTTCCTCGACGTGATGGTCCTGACACAAGAAGTCACGCAGGATGACGTCCAGGAGCTTCGTCGCCTGCAGAGCGCCTTAGACGACGAAGAACTTGTCCCGCAGCCTGGCCACGCCGCCCCCCCGAGAGCACACGGCGTTGCCGCCGCAGCAGCGGCGGCGCCATCTGAGGACTTGGCAGTGGTGGAAGTCGACGCCGAGGCAGTCTGTCAGGAGCTCGTGCAAGCCATCCAATGGTGGACAGGACTGAAAGACGCTGCGTGCGCCCTGGACGTAGCTCGGGAGTTGATGCCCGCAGAGCGGGAGGAGCAGCTCTTGAGGTACAGGAACCGCGGCTGCGAGCGCAAAGCCCCCGCCCAGAACAAGAAGCGCGTGGTGGTCCCGTCGCTCCTGTGCTCGAGGATGGAGATAGCGGGTGCTTTCGACGAGCACATGCGCTCTTTAGGCTGGACGCCTGGAGACCGCTTTCCGTATGGAGGGGCGCGTTCATTCATGGATGCGTGGGACTGGGGTTCCATGTCCCGTCTCTCTCTCAGGAAGCGCACGCACGTTGCGCGGCGCTGGCACAAGGCTTTTCTGTCGTCGAAATACGCCTCCGCAGTGGCGGAGGCTGTTCGGCATCCGCGGGGACACGAGACGCAGCACGGGCAGGGGCGCCTCCTGAAGTGGAAAGGACGGGAAAGGATACCAAGACAGGGACAGGGGCCAGCTCGAAAATGCCCTTGGCTGCGGCAAGCTCTGTTTGAATGGTGGAGTTCCATTCGGCACAGTGTAGATTGGAAAATTATCAAAAGTGGAATGCGAAGTACCCAAAGAGAGCCAGCGAAGATAGCAAGGTTCACGCAAAGCATGCTCCAGACCAAAGCGTTGGAGCTCATGGGCGAGTACGTCACGCAGCAGCTGCGGATCGGGCGGCGACCCGCCGCCGTGGAGTTGAGGTCGAACGTGTTTAGGGCACGCGCCGCGTGCGTGCTACTCAACGAGCAGGATCCCGAGATGGGGAACTTCGACCAGTCGCCTTTCCACCACAATGAAACAGGATCAGCTGGCGTGAGGACCCTCGCAGTAGCGGGGGTCGAAGTGCCACTGGTGGAGTGCCACGGCGCGGTGCGGGAGCGGTGGACGGCCAATTTCATGACAATGAGCGACAAGGGTCGACTGCGGAGAGAAGGCCCCCCACCGATGGAGTGCATGTTCAAGGCGGAGGGGGGAGGAGAGAAGTTGAGGCCGCGCCTGCTCGAACACCTTCGGCGCGAGGGTTCGGCAGATGGGTGTCGGCGACCACCAGCACCAAGGGGTCTTACCGGACACCGTGCGTGCTCGCGTACCTGGACCGCCACCTCCCTCATCTGCCAGAGCCTCCGCAGCAGCGGGAGTGGAGAATTATGATGGCGGATGATCATGGCCCTCACTTGTCCCCGCTTGTGAGTAAGCTATGTTGGTCTCGAGGGTACGTGTTCATCCCGCACGGGGGCGGCGTAACCCCAATCCTCCAAACTGTGGACACACATCTGAATCAACACGCCAAGCGCGAGTACATGAAGAGAGAAGGAGCCGCGCTGCTGAGAGCCATGAGGCTGGGCCAGTGCGTCCCACAGCTGGACAAGTTAGAATGCATTGACTTGATGGTGGAAGTGATGTCCCAAATGAGTCTTCACTTGGCTGCGGCAGACGGGTGCTGGGAAACTGGTTTCAAGGCAAATCTGTGGGATGCGGACTTGGACGCGCGCATATGCAAGGAGGCAGGCCATTTCTGGAGAAAGTTGAGGATGCGTGAGAAGGTCGCCGCCGCAGTAGCGGAGGTCGAAGAAGAGGTACAGGCGGGGCGCTTGAGATGGACTTACAAAGACATCATGCGATTGGTCCTCCCGCGCCCTCGACGCGGCCACTGCGACGACGCGTTCGCAAACCTTGGAGACGACGCGGCTCTGGACGAGGGCGACAAGATTTGGCATGGCATGGAGGGGGCGGAAGACGCAGCCGAGGGTCTCCGCAGCAGCGGGGGCACTGAGGGTGGCAATTCCGTCGACGCCCTCGAAGGAGATGAAGATGATGGGAGCGAGGACGACGACGGGTGGAGCGCCGCTGGCGAGTTTGACTACGAATGGGCCAATCAAAGTCTCACCGCAGCAGCGGCGGGGGAGAGCGCGCTGGAGGCACCGCCTGGCCTGTCGACGTCTCGCATGGAAACCGCGGAGCAGACGTCTGACTTGATGAGAACGCATTCGTCGATCGCTGAGGAGTTGCGCAGCTGGGGCGACATCGCGGGGGCCACGTTCATGGAGACGCAATTACGGAAAGAACGGAGGCGAGTGCGTGAAGTGTCGAAGGAAGATCCCGGGGTTCAGCGGGCCCTCGCAGCATGCGAGGACGCCCGCGAGGCGACGCTCAGAAACGAGAAACGACAGCGGGATGTCGAGGCGCGGCGCAGAGAAGAGCTAACCCGCCTGGGGGGCGACGTAAAGAAAGCGCGCAAGCTGCTGAGGACACAGCAAGCCAAACTCTTAGACGCAGAGGCAGCCATAGATATCAAACACAGGATGAAGCATGTCGGGTTATCCGAGCTGGGCGCGGGCCTTCGCAGCTGCGGAGGCGCGGCGGGTCGAACGTCGAGGTGCGACGCGCTGAATCGCCTTGCGATTTTGGGTTCTGGGCTTTCTGCAGCTCAGCGGTCAGATTTTGAGTGGTTTCGGCGGGAATGGGGCGCCGCTGGCATGGAGGACTTCGGTGGAAAGTGGCCGGAGACGTTTGCCACATGGCTGCAGAACGTCATAGACGAGTACTTGGGAGGCAACCCGAGAGCTTTCAGCATGTTTATGCACAGTGAAACGCGACGCCGTCTGTCTGGCTCCCTGGCGCTTGCGCTCCCTGCAGCTGGGGGCCTCTGAGAGGCGCGGCCCGCCGCAGCAGCGGCGAGGCGCGGGGTGTGAGTTCGGGCAGCAGCCACTGCTCTTCCACCTGGCTGCGACTGAGGTGCCGCGCGCGCGCGGACGTAGCGCAGGCCCTATGCAGAAGAAACAGGGAGGAGGGGGGACGGGGGAGGAGGTGAGAGGAGGGGGAGAGCAGGCAGGGGGAGAAAACCACGCGGGTGTCGATCACTCCGCCCCTCCTCCTGCTCTCCCCCCTCCTTCTCCCTGATCTCTCCTGGTCATTATCTCATTCCTCTCTCTATCTCTCTCTCTCTCTCTCTCTCTCTCTCGTTATCGTCGTCCGTCTCTCTCTCTCTCTCTCTCTCTCTCTCTCTCTCTCTCTCTCTCTCTCTCTCTCTATCCCTCTCTCACTATCTCCCTGTCTCTCTCCTCTCTCTCTCTCCCTCTCTCTCTGCCCGCCCTTTCCTTCCCTATCCGCCCCGTCTTCCTCCTCTTCGCCCCGCCCCCCTCCTTCCACCGCCGTTTCGGCCCCAGGAGTCCGGCTCTGACGGCCGCCCCCCCTGCAACGCGGGGGCAGGGAGTGATGGCCGCGGCCAGCAGCAGCAGCAGCAGCCCACTGGGCCCCGCAGCAGCGGGGCCTCGGGGCCGACTGTCGGCAGCGTTTACAGCGAAATCTGGGAAGGTTTGGCGACCTGTGGGTGGTCAGGCAGAACCCTGGAAGGGCCCTTGGGCCCCTGTGCCAGAGGGCGCCCCCGCAGCAGCGGGGGCTGCGCCGCCTGGCGTTTCAAGCTCAGCAGCGGCGGCGCGATCAGAAGTTTCTACGATACGCACCCGCCCAGGCGACTCGGTGGTGGATCCGAGCGATGACGAAGAGCCTCAGGAAGAGCGGCGCGATCAGCCGGCCTTTGGGGGCTGCGCGCCGCCCGACGACGTCGAGCGGCGCAACTGCGTTCTTCGCGACACCGTCCCGCTCGAGTTCTTCTGCGAAAGAAGAGCGGCTGACGTGAACAGGCAGCGGAACGACAACGTGGGCAACCTTTCCGTCCTGTTCGGGAACTGGGGCCCCATGCCGAGCGAGACCAACCACGCGGACCAGCGGCGGAGACTTGAGTTGCAGCTGCGGCATTGCCCTGCTCTCGTGGCGTGCTTTGCGGAATGTGAGGAGCAGATGGAGGCAATCCTACAGCGGCCAGGGAAACCACCGCCGCTGCAGGCGGACGCCCCCGCAGCAGCGGGGGCGTCAGCAGCGGAGGGCCAAAGCAGCAGCAGCGGTGGGCCTTTTGTCGCCCCCGCAGCAGCGATGGCGACAGCAAGAGGAAGTCGTGCTGCGAGTGTTGGCGATTGCCAACAGCTCCAGAATCGACCAGAGTACGAATACTTGACCCTGCGCGGGCGTGAGGACAAGTCCTTGTGCATCGCTGCGCGCGCAAATCTGTGTTACGCAATGCGGCTGCTCCACTGGGAAAGGAGTGTCGACGGCCACTACAAAACTGCAAAAGGGCACAAGATGGAAGCGTTCTCGAGGATCATGGTGGTTGAGGTCTACTTCGATCAAACCTACGCCCACTTCGGCTCGAAAGTGCGGGTGTGCGCGGTGCACCTCCACCGCGACACGGCGAAATGTTCCAAAGGCTTTAACGAGGCTCACAAGAAGTGGTGGCGGAGGCTGGCGACCACCTTGCAGGACAACAACGTTGACATCCTTTGTGGGGATTTCAACATGGCGCTCACACAGACGCTGCCGAGTCTTCGGGGTCTAGGCATGCGATTGGAGACGGCAGCAGCGTACTTCTGGCGCGGATTGGACGGCCCTCCGTGCTTGGACAGCTGCGGCATCTTCGTTCTCAACAGGCCTGGCGAGTACACCCTGTGCTGGCCGCTGAGCGCCGTGCACGACAGAGACGAGACGGGGTTGCTCTTCGCACGCAAGTCGGTGATCGGTGAGATCGGGTACCGTAACAGAAGCAAGGCAGAGGCCCCCGCAGCAGCGGGGGCCTCCACCAGCCCATCATCGGAGCCGACGTACTGGCACCACTGCCAGAACGGAGGCCTTGGGATGCCTTACGATCGCTATTACCCGAAAAAAGACGCCCGCGAGCACCTCCAGGATTCACTGACTCAGTCAGAGGAATGCCAACGCAAGATCCAAGAGAAGGAGCGTGAGAAACTGAGGCGCGCCGAGGCTGAGGCTAGAGGGGACCACCGCTTCTCTAATAATCGCGAGGTGACCCTCTTCCGCGCGTTGCAGAAGACGTTCCCGCCGGAGACCGTGGAGGTGGAGGGGCGCTGGCACGGCGGCGTCCACTACCCTCTCCTGTTCCAAATGCGCATGGCCAGCTCGCGTTCGCAGGGGAGGAAGCAGGAGAGAGCCAAAGAGATGAAGGACAGGCGCGCCTAGAAACAGCAAGCAGCTGCGCTCCAGGGCGGCAGCACGGACCCGAGCGCCAGGCACCAGAACAGCACCGCGAGAGGGACGAGCAAGACGAGCGCGCCCAACAGGCGTGGCGCCCACCAAGATGGGCAGACGAAAACGCGGACGACGGCCGCGACTGGCCCGCGGCTGGCGATGGAAGGTCGCGGCGGGGGGGTGAAAGGGGGAGGGAGGGAGAGGGGGGGTGGAGCACGGGGAGGGCAGGAGGGAGGAGAGGGAATGAGGAATATGCTGAGCAGGACGAGGGATGACATAAGGAAATGAGTGTCGGGAAGGGGCGGGAGTTGACAGGGATGGGGATAATTATAGAAATAGTTACTTATCACCCCCAAGGCGGCAGCCGACCCCGCAGTGCCCATCTCCAGGGCCTACGCCGCTGGAGCAGCGAGGGCAGCGCGGCGCCGCCAGCTACATCTCGGACGCGATCGCTGCCCTCGGCCACGAGCCGCCAGGGCCCCCGCAGCAGCGGAGGCCACAGACGCCATGGCAGCAACCAACAGACGGGGAGTGGCGCAGGGATGAGCGGTGGCGCACCAGGAAGGGCGAGGAGCGCGAGTGGCAACAGCCGAGCGGCGAGGCTTCCTCGCTGCAGGACCGCAGGGTCGATTCCGCCTGGCGCGACATGCAAGTTGCATTCGGCAGCGACCAACGCCCCAGTGACTGGTGGAGCAGCCACAGTGGGTGGAGTAGCGGCCAGGGGCACTGGGAGGCCACGAATTGGAGGTGGGTCGAACACCCCCCCGAGACCAATCCCTGGGAAGAACTTAGCTGAACCATCGCACAGGAGCCGCCCCTCCGCAGCAGCGGAGGGAGGCCTCATCGGCCGAACGTCGACCCTCCGCAGCAGCGAAGGCCTTGCCAATGCATCGTGAGCGGCGGCGACTCGCGCGCGCCGTCGTGCTCGGCGACCGCTGCCCGAGCGGAGAAGGAGAAAGAAACGGCGCTTTCATCGGTGCTGTCGTTGCCTCCTCTCCTTCATCGTTTTCTTCTCCCTCCCCCTCCAATCCCCCATCCCGCCATCGCATTTTATCGTCTCCAATCGTATCGGGAGCTCCCGTGGCAGAAGAGCACCCAGAACGAGGTCCTCCGTGACAGAAGGGGGGGCATCCTAGACCCCCTCTGTGACAGAGGGGGGGCATCTTAGACCCCCTCTGTGACAGAGGGGGGGCCAAAAAACAAATGATCACTTTAATGCGGCTTCTGGATTAGGCGTTGCTTTGAGCAACTATCTTTCTCAGGGGCCAGAACTTGGCACGCCGCGGTCGCGCGCCGTTTTGGAGCGGCTGCCCCAAGACGCCCCCCTCGATGAGAAGGGTCTCCCCGGTTTCCCAGACGTTGCGTCGTTGGACAGGGTGCTCGAGATGCTGCCCCCCGCCAGCGCGGATCACAAGGAGGACCTCGACGTGCCGGAGATGCCCTTCTCGATGCGTCCGCGGATAACGCGGCTGATCCAGGGCCAGTCGCTGGCGAGATTGCGCAGGAGGCAGAATGTGGTGCGATTACACCGATCCGTCAGCAAGTGGACGAGGCGGAAGAGACGCGGGGCGCCGACGTCAGAGTAGATGGAGTCAGATGTGCAGCTCGCCCTTCAACCTGATGAGTTCCAGCGGCCGACCATCGTGGACGCTGGGCTGCGGGTCAACGAGTTCTCTCTTGAGCCAGAAGACTGGGCCCCCCGTCATAGGCGAGCCGAGCGACGGGGCGGGGGGCCGCGCAGCGGGGCACCCCGCTGCTGCATTCGTTTCGTCGCAGGACATCTTTCACTCCGTTGGGGGCAACACCGCGGCCATCGCCCTCCGCGTTTCCCCTCCGTGGAAGCAGAGATCGCGATGCCAGGGCTCGGAAAGAAGCCGTGCCAATATTGGGCTAGGGCACAGTTACCGCTGGGCGTGCTGCTCTGATTGCCAGGGGCCCATCCAGGCGGGGCGATGATGCCCTGCCCCCTGCAGGACAGCAGCCAGGGGCCGTTGCGTCTGTGCAGCCAGGCCCAGTTTGTGGGGCAGCGCCTAGACGCGCGGCGTCCTTGGCGCAAGTTCGCGGTGCTATCGGGCAACGAGTCGCGCGACGCGATGTGCCCGAGGTGTTCAGCCCTGCCCAACGAAGACGCCACGAGACACTTGCTCGATATTGGAAGGGTTGGGGCTGCAATCGAGTACAAGGCCACAGGCCCCCTCAACGTCGCCGCCCGCGGGCGCGCCGCGCGCGGTGGAATCCAACCTCCACGGGGGGTGCGTCATCGATCAGAAGGACGATCATCTACAAATGCGCTACACACAAGAAAAGACGGTCGCCTGTGCGCCGCGATGCGCGACGGGCGGGGCAATGGCCCGCGGCGACAAGTCTCGCGACGTTGTGACACCTTAGGCAAGTCCCTCCGCGCATCTGAGCAGCCGCGGGCTCGGCAGTAGCGTGAGTGAGCGGATACAGGCGATGCTCGGGCTATCGACCTTGATCTGCCTGAGTGGCTCGGCGGCCCAGACTCGTGCGCTGGCGCGCCACAGGTGGCCGATATTGAGACGCGCGTGGCTCGCGGCCGCGTCGCGCGCATCCCGAAGGAGCGCAAGGGCGCCTTGCAGAGGGTCGCAGAAGTGGGGCGCGATTGGCACGAGGACCAGGGATGGCGGACTTCGCGCTAGGGGGGCCTATCGCTGGATTATGTATTCCTGTTCGTCATGTCTTTCTCTTGTTCTTCTTTGTTTGTTTTATATTCGTGTTTTTGTTGGTGAACATCGGCGTTGGGTTGGCCTCTGTTTACGTGTTCGCCTTGGGGCGCATCTTCCACGCGTGATTCAATTTCCACTGCGGCGCAAGTACCGCGCCTGGACAAGGCACGCCACCGACCTCGCAACGCTCGTGAAGAAGAGCTCTTGGGGGGGCCGCGTCTTCCCCCGCGCCCGCCCCTCTCTCGGACATGTTGCGCCTTTGTCTTGCGGTCCACGGGCGTCCTCCGTCCGCGTCCTCTCGCGCGGAGCTCCGAGGTAAAATCCGAATCTGAGAACGCTCGGCCAGAGGGCGGGGGGCGGGTTTTGCCTCTTTGGTCGGCGCGCTTTTTATTTTTGAGCGGTCGCCCCATCTGGGTTGGGGAGGTTATTGGTCCGCCTTTGTCTTTGGAGCACCCCCCCCCCGTCCCTTTTTTTGGAAAAAAAAAATGCCCTTCATTCCGAGGATTGAGGGGCGAGGGCCCTCCGCCCGCAGCTTCTTCTTGGCTGACGAGGCGGGTGCCCGAAAGGCGCGTGGCCCCCGCGCGCGGTGCTTTCTTTCGTCAGGCACATAGCAAGCGGAAGCGTCCAGTCGCGGGATCTACGCGATAGGGCAGCCCGTCGCCAACGTCGCCACGGATGGATTCGATACCCCAATGGCACGAAGGTTTAAGCAATCCGAATCTGACGAGGCGGAGGGAGGAGGACCCGAGCAAACCCATAATGCAAATATTCTTATTAGCAAGTAGTCAGGAATGCGAGCAGTTATGCTCATACAGTTCCACAAGGTGTTCAACGATGCATTTGATTTGAGAGTATGCCCTCACCAATGCAACTGTTGCACAATCTGATGCTTATGGCGATAGGTTATGATGGACTGACAAATTGGAACGGCACTCGCAACACCCAACATCCACGTTGAAGTTGGAACGCGGGGGCGATGGAGAAGAGGGAAGGATTTGGATCTCGGGCATTTGTGACGAGGTTTTATCGCGGATGCCATTGCTGGGGGCGTGCGGCGCGCATGCCTCGGGCTATTTTGCAGCCGGGATGGGGGCCGGGGAACAGATGGAGGAACGGAGGGAACGAAGACGGAACTGGGAAAATGGTGAATGATGGAGCGGGGCGTGAACCCCGAACCTCCGAGTTTCTGATTTCCTCATTTTGTGGCCCCCCAGGGGCTTCGACCACAACCCCGGGGCCAGATTTTCATCTTGAGTTCACACATGGCGTTTTAGAAGCCGGCCGGGGCAACCCTGGTGGTGGAATTGGCAGCACACGTTCGGTCGTCATTTTCTGGCAGTACGACGGGTTCTGGGGGGGAGGAGGAGGAGGAGGAGGAGGAGGAAGAGGAGGAGGAAGAGGACATGAACAAACCCAACAAACCACGCCTCTAAGTTTCGTGGCCATACGCTCTTTGAACACAGTATGTTCGTTTTGGGAAGTGCCCCATTGGAAGACAACTCAACCGTGCTTTTCTGATATCCTATATTATCAATTGTGCGAGTCAACATGATTGCTGCGTCCTGACAGTCGTATACCGTGCCAGAACCCGCGCCCTGGGATTTTCTAAAATTGCGAATCAGGGTGATTGTTCGGGACAATCCTAAACCGTGCGAGACCACCATTGTTGGGATCTCAACAATACGAAACCTTTAAAGTGTTGCAAGTTTGCATGACGAATGCGCGCGGCGCGCATGCGAAAACCACATTTTGAAAACGACCCGGCATTAGGAACTGTTACGAATTTTTAAGACGGATGTCCACAGCGGTTAAGCGAAATCCGCATTATGAAAAGGACCCGCCGTCCACCCTTGACGCCGGTGCAAGCTTTTAAGGTGGATGTGCACGGTCAATGCGATAATCATTTCTTGAAAAAATAAACGCCCTACATCTTTGACATGGTTGCGAATTGGTAAGACGGATGTGCGCGGCGATAACGCGAGAGCCACATTTCGAAAACGAGCTGCCAACTATTCTCGAAGTTGCTGCAAACTTGTCTGACGGATGTGCGCGCCGCTCAAGCGAGAGCCGTTTTTTGAAAGCGACCCGCCGCCCGTTTTTGAAATTGTTGCAAATGTCGAGCTTCAGGCTCATACATGGAGGGGAAGTCTTAGGCGAGACGCACTGTGCGCCCTGCCGCCTTTGGGTTCGCGACAGGGAGGAGCTGTCTACGAGGAAAGAGGATGCAGCAGGAGGAAGAGGAGGGGGATGAGGAGAGGCAGGACTCGTACCTTCCAAAGTGCTAAAGCGCGCCACACCACTTGACCCACAAGAACCGCTTAAGGAATATCATGCTGTTACTTTGTTGTCCGTCCTGGGGCGGAGTGGGGAAGGAAGGGGAAATGAGGAGGGGCCAGGCGGCGTAGAACGAGTGAGAAGCCGCAGCAGCAGGATGGGGGATGATGGGGGAGGCAGGATGAGCTGGGACGCAGGGATCCTGACCTTCCACACTGTGGACAATAACCTTCAAGGCATACCCATCGACCCATCAGGACTGCTCAAAGCCTTGACCCGAATTTCAGCTCCGCAGTCCTGGTGGTATTACTTCGGCCTGCCTGGAAGGCCAGGGTTAAGGAGGCGAAGAAGAAACTACGTTATACATAAAATCGTTCGGATGTCCGCGCGCATTTCTCGGATCGGCGCTGGACCGCTCTCACTAGCGCGCGAAGCCTGCTAGGGGCGGCGCTGGAGGCGCAGCCAGGGGGGTCCAGCGCCGATTCAACAAGTCCGAGCGGACCTCCGAACGTCTCAGCTGCTATCGGCTGGTGTCGTCTGCTATCGGTTGCCCCTGTCTGCTGTCTGTTCTGCTAGCACCTCTCAGCCACACCAGCTTCTCTGCTCCTCTGGAGGAGGCGGCGGCTTCACAGGCCATTCGTCGCCGGGCGCGGAGCGGTAGGCAGGCCGTCCCTGTCCAGACAGGGGCCCCGCCTCGCGGCCGGTGCTTCGTGCGGCGGCTTCCGTGCCGCGGTGGAACACAGAGGGCTCCTCAGCTCCTCCTCGCGTCGAGCATCGGGGTTCGTGGTTGCAGGATTGAGGATGTGTTTGGGCCTTCTCGGGTGCCCTCGTGGGCACGATTGGAGCCCCCCCCGAGTCCTGGCCAGAACGCGCCCAAGGTCGGTTCTCGAGAGGAGAAGTCGCATCCTGCCTCGTCAGGAAAATCACGACCGACTGCTTTCTCCCATTTTCGACCTCTGGAGGGCTTCACTCGGCCCTGGGACCGCTTCAATGGCAAAACTATGCGGGATGAACAACTGGCCCCAGTGAAGCGGTCGAGACTTTGTCCCCCCTTCGGGTCGGACGAACGAGGGTGGTAGGAGGAGGAGGACGAAAACGAGGATGGGTTCTCCGGGCTCCCCGCACCCATTGCCTCGTATTCTTATTGCGCCCGTTGCTAAGCAACGCCAAGCGCTGCCAAGCAATGCCAAGCAACGCCAAGTAATGCCAGCCGGTTGTCTGCGTTCGACCTCTCGCCTGGCACGGCCATGGACATCCGTGCCGGATACGAGTTGCAGGTTCGTTCGAGACATGCTACTAACATCGGTTTCGGAAGGGGTCCCTAAATTCTGAACTTTGTAGGGTTCAAACTTAACCCCCAGAAAACCCCGCATGCCCTCTTGAGAACCCAAAGAAAGTCCAAGAGCGCCCCAAGAGGGGCCCAAAAGGCTTCCAAGAGGGTCCCAGCTGGCAAGACAGCCCAAGAGAGAGCCCGCACAGCTCCCCAAGACACAAGGTCCAGGCGTCCCCAGATGAAACCGACAAGCTTCCTAGAAGCGCCCACGTGACTCCTAAGAGGCCCCAGAAAATTTCGAAGACGGTCTCAGATGCTCATGGTAGTCCACATCGTAGCCACGACAAGCACTAAAGGCCCTTACGTCTTCAACGTCCTTCTCGTCATGCTCCCCATTCCTCTCGTCGTCTTTCTCCTCCTCCTTCTCGCCCTCCTTACTGTCTCCTCATTGTCCTCCAAGCTGTGCCTTCACTTCGTCTTTCTCCTAATCGTCCACTCCGTCGTATTTGTCCTCTCCCATCTTGTCCTACTTGTCCTCGTCGTCGTCCTCGAGAGACCAGTCGCCCTCCTCGCTCTCCTCACTGACCCGTCCTCATTTACGCTGTCATCCTCGTCTTCTACGCTGCCGTCCTCCTATCCCTCCTCGATATTGTCCACTTCCCTCTCCTTCTCTTGCTCTTTCTCCTCATCTCTATCCCCCTCGCCCTTATGTTTGTCTTCTCCGCCTCAGTCCCTTCTGTCCTCGCTCGTCCCTCGTCCTCGACGCTGTCTTCCTCATCACATGCCTCCTCTTCGTCCTCCTCTCCATTATTTTCCTCTCCGTCTTACGAGCCGAGCGGGCAAAAGCGGCGCTTCGGGTTATTGTCTTGTCAGGTTTACCATTTTTTTGATTACCCTGATTGGAGCAGGGCGCTTTTCTTTGCCTGCTGGCATGCCTGCCTGTCCGCGCCCTCTTGCAAAAAGCGCCATGGGCAGCCCGCCGAGTTTCCCCCAAGCCCCTCGAAGCTCACCTCGGACCTGTTCGAGGGAGCCCAGGAGGCCGGAAACTGATCCCAAGACTCGGGCGGGTAGTATTTGGGGTGACCCACATGGGGGGTGAAGAAAAGGGCCCCAGAGGGGCCTTTCAGGGCCCCTTTGGGGGGCCAGCTGGGGCTCTTTCCTTCACCCCCCCACATGGGTCACCCCCAAATGTCACTCGCCCGAATGATCCTTGCCCCCCTCCCCCCTGCCGCCGCACGACGGCGGCGCACGGCGGCGGAGGCGACGGCGGCGGCGGCGACGATGACGGCGGCGACGACGACGACAGCGGCTACGACCTGTGAGGGCGAAGACGACCACGACGACCACCACAACCACGACTACGGCGGCAGCGACGTCGAGGACCATCCTGTCCCCCCTCATCGCCGACCTCGCGAGCCATCCCGCCGCCCTCCCCCGACGACGGCGCCGACGAGGGCGAGCCGGCCAGGAGCCAACCTGTCCGCGATCACTTCGGTGATCCGCATCTTCCGCATCGCCAGGCTGTTCCGGCTCCTCAGGCCTCCCCGCTCCGGCCCCCAGGCGCTGGATGCGGGCCGCGAATCGGGGGCAGCCAAGAGGGGGGGCGATGATTAGGGCGAGGTGGAGATCATGGCGTGGGCCATGATATTTCCTCTGATTTCATTGCGCCTCTTCCTATTTCATTACGTCCCTGGCCTCTCCCCGCGGGCCGCGCATATGCCGCTGGCCATGATTTGCGCCCCCCCTTTTGGACGCCCCTCCTCTTGGCCGCCCCCGAGCGAAGGGGGAGGGGACAATCGTGCCGTCCCCTCTGCTCCGCCCTGTGAGCGTGTGTACCCTATTGTCTCTGCTTCTGCTTCCCTTAGCTATCGCAGTGTCGGCTCAAGGTGTTGACGTAGCACTGACGACGGGAATCTGCCCCTTGGGAAAAAATAGCGTTCTCGTCATCGTCTCTATCCTGCGGAACCTTGGGTGGGTTGGGCTCTTTGACTCTCTTCCCCCTCCCCTCCGCCCTCTCCCCTCGTCGTGCGCTTCAGCGGGAGTTCCTCGTCCTGCCTGGTGGGGGCTCGGTGGGGCGTGGTGTGAGCTACGGTGCCGCTGGCGTGCTGCTCCGTCCAGGGCCGCGCTGGCATTGTGAGCCGCTGCCTGTGGGGCGGAGGAGGACGACGGGGAGGGGGGCTGGGGGAGCGTGAGGACGAGGGCGAGGGGGAGCGGTAGTGATGAGGGGGGCTGGGGAGACGGAGGTGGATGGGGATGAGGAGTGGCCGAGGAGGACGGTGGCAGCTGTCGGTGGTCTGTGCAGGGGGTGCAGGGTGATCGTGTGGAATTGTCAGAGGCTCTCAGAAGTTCTGGGAGTGCCTATGGAAATATGAAGAGGATGAGGTGGATGACTAGGGGAAGCCAGAGGGAGGAGGGGAGCCGAATCACGAATCCTTTATTGCGGCTGCCTTGATTATGTATTTTTCCCAGCTCTCCTTCTTTGAATCCTCGTGCTGTAATTTCCCTAGCAACGCATTCAAGTAACAGCATAGATAACCTGTGGGACATGTGGGGCAGGTGGAAAACTGTACGCCGCCTCTGTACGCCGCCTCTGTTGGGCTATCCGATACCCTACACTATCTTCCCATCACTTCGATACTCTTCGCCCTCTTCCCGTCACTTCGATACTCTACGATCTCTTCCCATCACTTCGATAGCTTATCTATGTCTTCTTCTTCAGGTGCTGGCATGACGCGCGCCCCAGGCACACCGGTCAAGCAGCTGTTCAAGGACACCCTCCAAACAGTGGGGACGGCAGATGAATATCTAATCGCATCTCCAGAACAGAAGTTGGCAAAGCGTACTCCGACGAGCCCGCTCGACGAAATGAGCGACGACGAGGCTGGGAAAGAGAAGGACATGGAGGCTGAGTCCAATCCACGTCCCTTCCTGGACGCAATCGGCAAGCTGATTAAGAACGAGCTGCCGATCAAACGCGACATAGCTGCGATAAAACAGCAAGGCGTATCTCACCAGGATCTCCAGGACGCCGTCCAGCCG
Organism: Prorocentrum cordatum; assembly: GCA_963575745.1. Taxonomy (NCBI): domain Eukaryota; class Dinophyceae; order Prorocentrales; family Prorocentraceae; genus Prorocentrum; species Prorocentrum cordatum. Next base: position 501,078 of record CAUYUJ010012113.1, on the reverse strand, counting down.
CTCAAGGCGGCAGTGGACAATATCGCATCCAGGGTATCGGCATTAGAAGTTTCCACGCCCAAAGCAATGTCGGCCAGGTCTGGGTCGGAAGCCTCCCTGGGGACGGTCCTGGAAGCGAAACTCCAGGAGGTGGAAAACTATATCAATGATCTCACGGGGAAGTGGCGAAAGACAAACGGAACGATTGCAGTGCTTGGTGGAATGGATGGTTTTGCCGATCTGGCAGCAGCCCCAGACTTCCTCAACACGCGCATTGCCAATATCAACGTCCCGCCGCCGGCCGACATCTTCATCAAAGGTGAGTCGTTCAACGGCCTCGTGTTTGCGAAGTGGGCAGCCCTACATCCGTGGATATTTTGGTCAAGCACTTCCGCCAGAACAATATTTCTCACAATGGTAAGAAACTCTGGGCGTACCGGGATATGCCAATTACTCAGCGTGTGCCTCTCCATTTTCTCTTCGGCTTCAAACGTCTGCTGACGGAGTGGGGCTTCAGGAAGCAAGCGGTCAAGATCGACGACGAGGTCCTGACGATGCACGTTGCGGGGGAGCACATTATCACAGTCTCCGTGGACAACGGCACTATGCACCAGACGTGGGCGAAGACGGAACGGGAGAAGTGGAGCGCACTTCGCAACGATTCCGAGTTCAAGCAGCTTGGTGCTTCTTGCCAGGAGATCTTCGCCCGCGTCGCGGAGAAAGGCAAGGGGAAAAGCAAGTGACGGTGCCCGGGGGGCGAGGACACCGTTTCACCCAATCATTTTTCAGCGCCCCCTTCTGGCCCGCACCCTCGTCCAGCCACCCGTGCGCAACATGGGCACGCCACAGTGGCCACGTGGAAGGTAACCGGCCTGACAGACGAGAAACTCCACACAATTTGCGAAGCAATGCGTGTTGAGAGGATCGATTTTCTCCGCCTTCAGGAAACGTGGGCTCCTAAAGCAGAGTACTGCACATACAATGGTTATCGCATCGTTTTGTCGGGCTCCGAGGGGTCCGGCGACGAAAACGCACCAAGAGCAGGAGTGGGATTCATAGTTGCGCCGCACATGTCGTCATGCATATGTGGCTTCTTGCAGTACTCAGACTGGCCTGCCTGCCTCAAAGTCCGCGGGGGCAGAGGCAAACATGCGCTGGTCACCTGCTATGCTCCACGCAACCTTCGACCATTACCATATAGGCTACAGTTTTATTTGGTTTTGGAAAAAAATGCTTAAATCGGTATCTGTGAGCGGAGCAAAATATATCCTGGGGGATTTCAATGCCCGGCTTGGCCAGCGCCGGCGGGGAAATGAACGCACCATAGGTCCGCGCACCTTCGGCGAAGAGGCAGAGCACAAAACCGAATGCCCCAACCGGGACCTGCTGATGGAGTCCTGCACGCTACAGCAATACCCTATCAGCAATACTTTCCAAGACGTCTCTGCTGCACGACTTGTTACATACATGGAGGCGGGCACGAAACCGATGGACGAAGTCGCGCCCCAAAAGTTCGCTATGCTTGATTTGCTTCTGGTGCCAAACACGAGCGTCACAGAGGTGATCTCGGTCGCAAGCCGGCGTGAGGTGGTTTCGGCTGCCCGGCATTTCCTGGCATGTTGCAAGTTTGACATGGACATCAAAGAATTGCCCCGTTGCCAACGACCTGTGGGGAAACAGCTTCAAAGCTTTCAGGATCCTGGAGTACGACAGCACTTCGTGAGCACTTTTCTGGAGAACATGAATCAGGATTTCGACGTCGCGGATGTGGTGGAATATTCCTGGAGGGAGATCTCTGCCGCGATGCACGTTGCAGCCGCGGGACTACCTGACGAGGTGCCCCGACCCAGACGACCTTTGATAAGTGACAGGACAGTGCAGCTTATCCACGAAAGGTCGCAGGCGAGACTCGACGGAGACTCTGGGCGCGAGAAAGACATGCACAAAGCCGTGAGGAAATCTGCGAGGCAAGACAACACTAAACGGCTGGAAGACTCAGTGGCGACAGGGCCGTGGAAAGGCATCCGGAATTTCTGCAAACCCCGGCCAGCTAAGCAAGGGAGATTGCGAAATTTGGATGGGGATTTGGTGAGCAGCGAGGCATGGGCGGACACAGTGGCAACATATTTGGAAAAAAGTTCAATGGGGAGTCAGGCCGGCTGATGTCATCGATACGCCGGCGCTCGGAGACACGCTGCCGGTCAAGCTGTCCAAGTTCACGGCAGACGAGGTCAATAATTGCTTGCGGCATTTGCGCTCAGGCAATGCGCCGGGGCCAGACGGAACCCCGCCAGAATGCTGGAAGGTACGTGCGGACATTTCTGCCGCTCTTCAACATGTCACAGTTTTTGTCAACTATTGTTGGCAGAGTCGACGGGTCCCGCAAGAATGGCACCAAGCAAGGGTTACGACCATCCATAAGAAGGGCAAGACCGACGAGTGCAGCAACTATCGTCCAATCAGCCTCCTCGTGATTGGGTACAAAGTCTTTGCGTCTCTGCTGCGCCGGCGCCTGGTGGACGGCGGCGCAGGGGCAAGGCTAACAGAATTTCAATTTGGGTTCAGATCCAAGCATGGGGCCCAAAAGGCCAGTTTTGCATTACGCAGACGAATTGACCTGGAGCTGGGAGGACCCGTCGGAAACTTGTATGCGTTGGCCCTTGATTGGAAAAAGGCTTTAGATTCAATCGACCCTGCTGCCATGATTTTCGGATTACGTCGCTTCGGCCTGCTAGAGCATGCTTCCGACGTTATACGTTCTATTTATATCGACCGATGCTTTGAGGTGCGGGACTGCGGTGCGACGTCTTCTTCGATGCCACGGGCGTCAGGGATATCGCAAGGTTGCCCGCTGTCACCGTTCTTGTTTGTAATGGCGATGACAGTCATCATCGAGCAAGCGGCTTCACGGCTTACTGGTTCCGACCGGGGCTCCTGGGGACGAGGGTCTCTTTCCGTCTTGCGGCGCACAGATGACTCATTGATCTTGGGAAGAACAACGCGGGCAGTGGAAGCGCTATTACAAGCAGTCCAGCAAGCTGGGAGGTCATATGGCATGGAGCTGCGCCCCGGCAAGTTCCAACTCTGGAAGGCCCGGCGCGCAGGCGAAGTCCGAGACGTGCACGGGGGCGCCATGCCGGCGCAGCCAGATATGGTTTACGTGGGCGCTCTTATCTCTGACACGGGAGATGCAAACAAGGAGCTCTCTCGCCGGCTGGGCGCGGCGCGGGCCGACTTCGATAACTTTTCAAAAATATAGGGGACATTCAAGTTTGAGCCGGCGCAGAAAAATTGAGATATACGAGGCTGTGGTTCTCAGCAAGTTGAAATATGGTTTGTCTTCTCTGTGGTTCAGCGCAGCTGGGCGTAGGCGATTGGATGGTTCCCGTTGCCGGCGCCCCCGCTCTATCTGGGGGATCGCGCCCGCCTTCATTTCAAGAGTGAGCAGCGCTACAGTTCTTCGCGAGACAGGGCAGGCCCCTCTGACGGACGCCGCGGCAAGGCAGCAGCTTCTCCTGCTGGGATAGGCAGCAAGGGCACCAGAAGAGAGCCTGCTGAGAGAAGTCGCGTTCTGCCCGAAGTCCTTCCGGCCAGCTTCTGAGAGGTACGTGAGGAAAGTAGGCAGACCGCGTGCAGACTGGACAACCCAGGTGCTGCGCATGGCGAGTGTGGCAGCGAACGGCTTGGCTAAGGTAGTCCAACTTCTGACGAATGAAGCCTCTTGGCGGCATTTCGTGCGTACGGCAGATTTGCAGTTGTAGTGCAGCATGATATGTATAATGCTGATGATCGTTTTTTCCAAATGTTTTCCACATTTGTGTCCTACGCACCTCCGGGTGTATGACTTCTTGCTTGCTTGCTTGCTTGGAAACTATGGAACTTCTGCGACCACGGGGACATGGGGGACCCCTGCGACCTGCGACGCTTGTCGCAGTGGGACTTCTGGGACCTGCGACACTTGTGAGACCTGTGGAACATGCGGGACCACTGTGGCCTGTGGGACCTGTGAGACCTGCGTTCGGCACCTGTGGGACCGAAGGGACCTGCATAATCCGATGGCCCACCTGTGGGACCTGTGGGAACTCCGAGACCTGCGGCCCCTGTGGGACTTGTGGGACTTATGGAACCCGTGTGACCTCTATGACTTGTGAAACCTGTGACACTTGCGACACCTGTGGGACCCGTGGAACCTGCAAAATCCGAATCCTATGGCCCTTTTTTGCACGTTCGTGACTTGGGAAAGCTGCGATGGTGAGAATCCGATTGCCCTGTGTCACATTCGTGAGTTGGGAGAGCCGAAATGGTGAAAACCCGATGGCCCTGCCACACGTTCGTCACTTGAGAGTAATATGGAAAGTTGAGAGCCCTGTGACCCTGGCACGTCCGTGACCTGGGAAGGGCGACTTGGAGAATACTTGGCTCTGGCTTTGGTTACCTGGGAAGTCTAGACTGGTGAAAAGATACGGCTGTTTACAAGGAATCGTGGCGCCGGGATCAAACACGCTGCCCGCACCGAGGCACGAGCGCGATCCTTGAATCAGTCGTGAGAAAGTCTCATGCGAAATGGCTGCTGGACCAGGGGCGTCCATGAGCTCCCCGTCCCCCTTTGTGGGACTCTTCTGATTCTTCAACTGTTATGCGAGCCCCTGGCCAAACGCTCTTTGGGAAAGACCACTACTGGTGTTCCTCCTGCTCCTTCCTGCCATTTTCCCTTCTCTTTCCCGTCTCTTTCCGCTCCCCTTTCCCGCCTCTGTTTCTCTCGTCGCTTCCCCTCTTTTCATTTTTCGTTTTCACCCTCCAGGTTTCTACGCCCCTGGGGGTCCAGCAGAGAGCGGAGTGTGGCAGACTTGTCTCGAAACTAGACCTCGCCCTTCGAGGGCGCTGCCAGGCGTGTTCCCTACTTTGCGGGTCCCCTTGGGTGTCCAGCGGGACGAGAAATGCGTACACCCGAAGGACCATTCGCCAGTTTTGGGCTTTGGGTGCAGTGGAAACCCATGCTAAGAAACACTCGCTTGCCTCCAGGTTGTCCTGGGTCTCTTGGGCTTCGATGGTTCTGCTATGGAAGGCGTGACGTTCCCACATCAAGATCCATGGACGTCCTGGGGTCTCAGGGCTGGGTTTCCTTAGGGAGGTCCGCTGGAAACTGACGCCATTCTGCTGCGCTGTGCCCCTGTTGTGTCCAGCAGAGTGGCTCTCTGCTCAGACCCGGGGCAGCCCTGGCCAGCGGATGTGGAAACGCATCCGCGCGCCGTCAGTGCCCGCCCGAAGATGCGCAGGGCGTCAGTTGAGCATTTGGCACGCGGCAGTGGCCTTGTCAGCATTCTTTGCACGATTGCATGATTTGGGTAATTTCGGGCGGCGGCGCCATGCGAGCTTCGCCATTGGGACCTTCCGTGGAGCTGCCTGTAGGGCCACGAAACGTGTGAGGGGTGTGTTGAAACAGACACATTGTGAATGCAGAAGCAAAGACTGGGAGAAGGGAGGAGGGGGAGGAGGGAGGAGGAGGAGGAGGAGGAGGAAGAGGAGGAGGAGGAGGAGGAGGAGGAGGCGGGAGGGAGGGACGCGGGGCGCCGTGTCTTCAAAACGAGGACCGAACACAGTGGTTGGGATAAACATAACCTAACCGAGACCGTGTTCGGCCACAGACACATGAGCGCGCCTGGCCTCCGCCTCGGCTTTGGCCCGCAAGACCCTTGATCCCAGGGCCTCGGCCTGGGAACGATCCTCGAATCCGAACGCGCTCGAACAAGCCTGGACATCGAGGCGTGGGGCGGCAGCTTGCCGCGAAAAGGGTGGCAGACGGCAGTGGCAATTCTCACGGTTGCCTTCACCAATCCCGAGTGACATCGAGTGACTTCGGAAGGGGTCCTGGGCGTATCCAGAGCCCTCGCAGGGTCCTGAGGGTGCAGACGCTTCCGAACCGTGTAGAGCGAGCCCCCTTTGAGCCTCTTTGGGCCCCCACAAGGTCTGCAGAGGCCCTTTTGCTTCGTGTCCACCGGGAGCGGATCCTTGTCTGGCACACCAGCTTCCAACATCGAGTGGCCCGAAAAAGCTGAGCTCTCCGACGACAAAACCCTCGTTTTCCAAAACCTCGGTATCTCCGACGTCTCTAGCCTCCTGGACAACCTCGGTCTCTACACTCCCACCCGACGGGGTAGCAGCAGCGGCAGCAGGAATGTCAGCAGGAGGAGCGGACGAGGGAGCAATGGGTGGTGGTGGGGCCTCGGCGTACACCCGGTAGGCCTCGTCGATATGAGAGGGCGAACAGTTGTCGGCAATCGTGTCGAAATTTGTTTATCTGATGGCATATACCCTCTGATGGTCTTGCATGTCAAGGTCTACCATTCTGGTGGCTAGCCTGGCACTGCACTTGGCGGCCTGGGACGCAACTTTCAGGCAACCCTCGAGAAACAGCGGATGATGATGATGATGATGATGATGATGATGATGATGATGATGATGATGATGATGATGATGATGATGATGATGATGATGATGACGATGATGATGATGATGCTGATGATGCTGATGATGCTGATGATGCTGATGATGCTGATGATGCTGATGATGCTGATGATGCTGATGATGCTGATGCTGATGCTGATGACGATGACGACGAGGATGATGAGAAGGAGGAGGAGGAGAGCGTTGGATGACCATGAGCAGGAGGGGGAGGTAGAGCAACAGGAAGAGGAAGAGGAGCGAAGGGACGGGGAGGAGGAATAATGGAGGAAGGGAAGGAGGAACACGATGAAGAGGAGCAGGTTGAGCAAGACGAGGTGGATGATCAATACTACGGCGATGTTGGTGATGGCGATGATGGTGGTATGATGATGTTGATGATGATGATGATGATGCTGATGATGATGATGATGATGATGATGGTGATGGTGATGCTGACGATGACGATGGCGATGACAACGATGCTAATGATAATGATGATGCTGGTGGTGGTGATGATGCTGATGGTGTCTATGGTGATGATGGTGATGATGATGCTGATGATGATAATGATGGCGGTGGTGGTGGTGGTGATGGTGGTGATGAAGATGTTGAGACTGATGATGATGCTGATGATGATGACGACGACTATTACGATGACGGTGCTGATGCTGATGCTGGTGATGCCGATGACGATGGCACTGTTGATGACGATGATGCTGCTGCTGGTGATGATGATGATGCTGTTGACGAGTATGCTGATCATGATTACGGTCCTGATGATGATAGTGATGATGATGATACTGATGATGATGAGGATGCGGATGAGGATGGTGATGACGATGATGATGCTGATGACGGTGTTGACGACGATATTGTTCATGGTTATGATGATGTTGATCATGATGATGATCATGTTGATGGTGATGTTGGTGGTGATGATGGTGGTGTTGATGATGTTGTTGATGATAATGCTGATGCGGATGAGGATGAGGATGCGGACGAGGATTGTGATGCGTATGATGATGCTGATTCTAATGATGATGATGATGATGATGATGATGATGATGATGATGATGCTGGTGATGATGCTGGTACTGATCTTGCTGATGATGATGCTGGTGCTGATGATGACGAGGACGATGTTGATGACCTTCGTGATGCTGCTGATGATGATCATGGTGCTGGTGATGCTGATGGTGATGATGATTACGAGGAGGAGGGCAGAGGGGAAGATCCTAACCGATTGTGGAGGGGAGTGGAACAGATGGGCATACTGAGATGAGAAGGAAGGACGGATGAGGATGATCGCGGGTTTAGGAGAAGGAGAAGTGGGGATGGGAACATTGGAGAGAGGATATATGAGGAGGACACCCCAAGCGTGGTCGCGCCATATCTGACTTACCCCTCCCACCCACCTTGCCCATTTTGCCGATTTTTGTTGTGCCCGCTGGCTGTGTTGGTTTAACGGACCTTGATCTTCAACGTGACCTCATCATGTGATGCGCAAGCGTATTGAGTGTCTGGGGGGTCGTACATCGGAGGAGGGGGAGGTTGCGGATGAGTAGGACGGAGAGGAGGATGTACATGAGGAAAGAGGAGGAGGGGAAGGAGGAGGACCAGCAGCAGCAGCAGGAGCAGGAGCAGGAGCAGCAGGAGGATCAGGATGATCGGGAGGACCAAGGGGAAGGTGGCGTTAGGGAAAGTGGGGGGCGGCAGCGACGAGACCACTATCGGAACCAGAGGTGTGCGTTGGGACGGGAGGCAATTTTGAGCGACGGGGGGGAAAGCGCCGCTCCTGAAATGTGGTTATCGCTGCAGCGGGAGCCCCAGCTGTAAGGCCCGAGAGCCCGAGAACCGTCCGATCCTAGGCAATACATACACAGCATCAATTTGTGACGTTCTGCGTGCGAGAGAAAAGACGGCAACACGAGGCTACAAACAGCCCCTGGTCTGGACAACTCCAGGGAAGAGATGAGAGTACTGCTCATACTGCGTCATCATGTGGAGGGAGGAGGCGGGGGTGGAGGAGGAAGAGGCGGAGGGCGAGAGAAAAGCGTAAGAGGAAGAGGAAGAGGGGAGCATAAGGTATGTTAGGGAGCATGCGAAGAAGGCGGAGCAGGAAGGCCCTTGCGTCGCCAGCCCCTGGACCCCTCGACCCGTACCCAGATGTTTTGCCATCCCGAGAAATTATCTCTCGGCCGCGGGGGCGGGAAGCTGCGTGAGAAAATTGTATTGCGGAGTCTGTCTCGTGTGTATTCTCCCGACCCCCAGGTTCCTGAAGGGCCTAAACAAGATCCTTATGGCGCTGCTGCTCTCGATCCCCAAGCTCATCAACGTGTGCATGATTCTCATGCTGCTTCTGGTGAGCCCGCCTGCCCCTCTCCCCTCGCTAGAGGGGGAAGACGGAGGGACGGAGGATGATCGAGGGGGAGGTGGAGGAGGGAGAAGGGGTCGAGGATTCAGAATATACGTATCCAGTGGCGCTGCCGCGCGATTCCGCCACCGCGCTCGGGCGGGCGCCCGAGGGGGGGGGGGGCAGGCGCTGGGGGGGGAGGATAGTTCTTTGAGCGTCCCTTTCAGGGCGAAGTAATCTTGTCTTCGCCCAAGCCTTTTTCGAGAACCCTCCGTGGAGGCCCCGCGGCATTTGCTCGGTCATGGAAAAGAGACTGCCTCGTTCGCACATCCGGCTGGTTTCGCCGTTGCAGGTCCTGCTAGTGCTGTCTCCCCCCGCGCCGACCCGACCCGCTGGGAGGGCAGGCGCGGAGTCCGGTCAGGAACACTCATTGTTGTTTTGCCGATGGTTTTTGCTGCATGTTTGCATTGTCCTTTTCTCGGCCCACTGACTTGACGCGACGGTCCAAGAGGCCCCAAAGAGGCCCCAGATGTGGCTCCAATATTGCTTCAGAGGCCACAGGGGCAACCCTCCTGGGCCTCTTTTCCTGAGGCCAGGGGCTTCCAAGACGGGCCAAGAGAGCTCCAGGGGGCCCTCCGGACGGTTCAAGTGGGCTCCGACATGGCCTTTGGCGTCCCACGATGGCTTCAAGACGGCCCCAGGATTTCACAAAGTGCACGAATTGACTGAGGATTATAGAGCTGTACTAAAACAGTGAGAACGTACATACATAGAAGCGGATCTACCTTGATTTCCGGCCCGGCGGGGGAGGGGCGAGTCTGGAGCGCCCCAGACAGCCCCAGAGCGCCCTTGAGCGGGCCCCAAGATGGACCAAGAGGGTTCCCAGAGGCCTTTCAGACGGCCCGAGAGGGCCCCGAGTCGCCGAGAGACCGGTCTAAGACGTTCCAGGCGGCCTCCAGATGGCCCAAGAGGCCTCCAAGACGCCCTGATAGGCCTCCGAGAGCCATCCAAACAGAACAGCCTTGATAGGAAGGCGTCGTCCCATTCCGTTAGGATGACATCGATTTCAAGCTTGTGCGTTTTTTCGGTTTTCGAGGCGTCCAAGACGGCACACGAGGCCTCCCAGATCACCTCAAGACGGCCTAAGAGGCCCTGAAGAGGATCCCGAGACGTCCCAAGGAGGCCCAAGACGGCTCAAGAAATGTCCAGGACGGCCCAAGAAACGCTCAAGACGGCCCAAGAGGGCCTTCAAAGGGGCCCAAGAGAGAGAACTCGAATTTAGATTTCGAGCCATCCGCCCCAAGGGGGCCGTCCGAGACCGCCAAGAGTCCTCAAGAAGCCCCCAAGAGGCTTCAGAAGGCCCCCAAGCGGCCCCCGAGAGGCCCCACGAGGCCCAGGCCGCAGAAGCTCTGACCACGGAACCAACAAACGACCGCGCGCCACAGCCGTCCTGACCCGATCATATACCGAGCCGAGGAACCAATTAGTACGGCGATGGTCGTACATACCATGCGCATGTACAATCCACACACATATATGAACCTTCCAAGGAAACCTATGCGGAGTCCACCTGAGCGTGCGCGACGCCGTTGATGGATAGCGTGAGTTTCATCCATCTTCCGTAGCTGTGTTGGCTCGAGACAGGCAGCGGAGTCACCGGGCGGTGCCGCCCGTCTGTGGCCGCTGCCGAGCCACTCTGACTACTGTAAGACTGCCGCGCTCGCGCGGCCGTTTGCAGGGCCACGCTCCGACGGCTGATTCTGATCAGCCTCGCTGGCAGCCTTGGCGGGTTGAGGGAAGCGAAGACCTGGCTGGGAGACGAGGATCCCGGGCGCGGGTCGCCCCTCTCCCGCTTGGTTGCTGGCGAGGAGCCCGATGGAGCCGGCAGCCCCAGCTGCCGGCGGCTGGCCCTTTTCGAGTGGAGCCTGGCTCGACGCGGCGCTGAACGGCGAGCTGGTGGCGGGGCTGCCGCCGAGGGCTGGAGCACGGGTCCTGGCGCGGGTCTAGGACGACCCAGCGGCGCCGCAGGGCGTCGAGATGCTCGAGGTCGAGGTCGCCTACCAGGCGGACACCATCGGCAGATTCATCAAGGCCCGGCAGGCGGGCGCCAGCGACACGTACTTCTCATGGTAGGCAGCCTCCTGCGGGCAGCGGGGCGCACATCGCGCGGCCACGGTCTTCCACCTCTGCAGGTGCAGCGCCAACAAGTGCGGGACGGTCGCTCCAGCTGGCGCTGTGGTCGAGCACTTGGACATGTGGCAGGTGATGGGCCACAGCGGCGTGGCCCGCGAGCGGGCGAAGCTCATCTGCCCAGCAGCGGATCCTGGGGCGCCTGTGCGGACCGCCTCGCCCGCGGCCGAGCCATTGCCTGGAGAGCTCGGCGGCTGGCCGCTCGGGGATGGGGCAACAAAGTCGAGGAGAAGCCTCGCGGGCCCCCGCACATGTGCGCCCGCGAGGTGAAGGGCACCCAGACCCCGGGCGGTCCAGGAGAGGCGGGCCCGCTCGACCAGGAGATCGCCGGGCTCGAGGAGACCGCCGAGGACCCCGCGCTCGAGGCGCGGCTGGCGCGGCTGGAGGGCAGGGCAGCTCGTGGTGTACCGAGGCAGGGCACGCCCAAGAACGCTGCGCGCCCGGCAGGAGCCATAGGCGAGCGCCTGGCACAGGAGGCTGCTGGCCGAGCCGCCGCTGCTGGCCCAGCGCGCACTGGCGCCTCGAGGAGGAGGAGCAGGCCAGCGTCGGCCGTGACCACGGCACTCCTGGACCGCGACGACGACGACGTGGAGGACGGCGTGGAGAGCGACACAGAGCGCCTTGGGGGCTGCGACCGCTACCAGGGCGTGAGCTGCAAGCGCGACTTGTTCGGCTGGATCGCTCGACAGCGGCCGGACGCTCTCCTCGTGAATGGGCTTGGCCACCTGTGCAGCCAGTTCACTCAGGAGTTGTCCGCAGGCGGGACCGACCTGCTGGCCCCAGGTGTCACACAGTTCCTGTACACGGTGCTCTTCGTTGCTCACCCGCCGCGGACGCTGGGGGCAGTCGAGGGGCGGGTCCTCCGCCCGCCAGGGCTGGCGCTCGACGGCATCGTGCGCAGGGAGGTCATCAACACTGCGGATCTGGTCATGCTGAGGTTCAAGGCGCGGTCGATGGGCATCCGCGACGGGAACTGGCAATCGGCGCGATGGCTCACGCTGGTCTCGCAGGAGCAGCTTCCGTCCGGCACCTCTCTGGGCGAGGAGAACGCTGCCGAGAAGGTCGAGGCCCGGGAGCTGAAGGTCGCCGAATTCCGCCAGCGACTTGCAGACCGCAGGCCGGGCTGGGGGCCTGGCCGGGAGCCGTCTCCGTTGCTGGGGAGGACGGCACCTGCAGGCCATGGGCGCGCGGAGGCGCGCCGCCCGCCCCTCTACTCCCGGGACGCCAGTCACAGGATCGGCCAAGGCGATGAGGATCCTTGCCGAACGAGTCCCAGGCGACGTTCCCGCAGCTCTCCGCGCCGGGAAGAGGCCGCCAGCAGCGCGGAGGACCAGCTGCAGTCCCACGCGGTCGGACCAGCTCCTGAGCGACTTCGAGGGGGACCTCGACGCAGCTGCCGCCGCCCGCGTGCCACCAGCGGACGCGGCTACGGGCCGGGGCTTCGCGCAGCACAAGGCGGCCCACCCGAGGCGCGAGGGCGAGACCCAGGCGGCGTGGAAGGCGCGCATTGGGAGGCCGCCGGCTGCCAAGAGCCGCGGCGAAGGCAAGACGGGGAAGAGCCGCGGCACAAGCGCTGCTCGCAGGACAGCCCGGGTTCAGGCGTGAGGACCGACGCTGCGGAGGCCGCGGCCTCGCGCACGCCCCCGCCTGCCCTCCGCCCGCCTGAGCGGCAGCTGCGCGGCAGCTCGCAGCCGCGGCGGTGGCGCCAGATGCCAGCCGAGGTGGGCACAGGTGTCAGCTCCAAGTTCAGGCTCCCTCTCGCGGTCCACGAGGCGGTGCACGGTTTGCCAGGGGCGATCGGGCGGTATGGTTGTGAGATGTGCACTTCGCCAGACCCCACGGCCAGCTTCGCGCGGCTGCGCGAGGTGTTGCCGTTACCGTTGCCCGAAGCCCCACTCTTCGAGAGGCACTGTGCCGCCTGGTACTTGCACCAGCAGTTGTCGGAGACCTGCGAGGTGGACGCCGCCGCGGCGCAGGGGCGGGCCCTGCTCGTGGACTTCAGCCTGAACTACTCGTACATGGGGCACATGCGTTGTCCAACCGACGCCGCAGTGCGGCCCACGGCAGGTCTGGTCAGTGCGCTCGGCATTGTGCAGGAGGGGTGTGCGAACTTCGTTCAGGATCCTGCCGCAGCGTTCGAGCTCCCGGACTGGGACCAGGTCATCGCGTCGAAGACCGTCTCCCACGGGGGCAAGGTGATGCCCCGCGCCCCGCCGCTCTCGCTTGCAGGCAACATGCCAGGCCTCCCCGCGCAGGGCGACCCCGCATCGGACAAGGCGGTCGACCTCGCGGACGCTCAGGCGGGCGCCGGGCGTGCCGGCCCCACGCTGGCTTTGCTCCCTCGGGATGAGTCGCCTGCCGAGGTCCCGCAAGCGGCGATCCAGGTCACGACCAAGCAGGAGTGGTACCGCATCGGGACCAAGCTTGTCAAGCTGGGGCTGGCTGCGCCGATCGCCGACGACCGCATCTTCAAGGTCGGGAGCCGCAGGGTGCTCGCTGGGGCGTTCAGGGTCGCCCAGGGCGGCACGCGGTCACCCGGCCAGGCGTGCGTCCAGCGCCTGATCATCAACATGGTCTCGGCCGACAGCTACCAGCGCATCATGGAGGACGGCATTGGGACCCTAAGTGCATCGCCCTCGGGGGTCGCCGTCCCGCTCCCAGAGGGGCACATGCTGCTCGGGTCCTCAGATGACCTGGCCTCCGCTTTCTACGGCTGCGAGCTGCCCGAGGCTTGGCAGCCACACATGGCCCTCGCAGAGGCGATCCCAAACGAGCTCATCGGTGTGCCGGGACCAGGGAAGACACACCTCGCGCTGCTCGTCTTCCCGTTGGGCTGGATCATAGCGGACACGGAGTTTCAGCACTGCCACAGGCGCCTCGGGGGCGGCGCTCGCCCCCTCGCTGCAGGGTTTCCTGCGGATCTCGAGTGGCACAGGGACCGCCAACATCCGATCAAGTCGAAGGAGCTCGAGCAGCAGTGGGTCCATTACTGCATCGACGACTGGGACCATGGCGAGGGGGTGCCCAGCGCGTTGGTCGCGGAGCTCATCGGCACGGTGAGCTGCGCCCCGGAGAAGCAGAGGGCCGCCTACGGCGGCTCGGGGACCAGCGACGCCCCCGGCAAGGTCAAGCGCCGCGCGCTGGTCCTGGTGCAGAGGGGCGCAGGTCTTGACGGGGCCGTCGGCCAGGTCGGAGTCACGGCCGAGAAGCTGCACCGGACGCTCGCGCTCATCCTGTGCGGCATGGGCAGACAGGGCCCCTCGACGCAGGGCATGCTCATGGTCCTGGGCAGGTGCGTCAGGGCAGCGGAGTTCAGGTGGCCTTCTACGGGGTTCCTCAACAGCGTGGGGGCTGCTGGGTGCTGGACGCGACTGCAGGCTGATCCCCTTGGAATGTGCGACGAGCTCTTGGGCTTCGCGATGGCGCTGCCGCTGGCATACACCGACCTGCGCGCAAAGATCGTCATTTGTGACATCGCGACCGATGCCAGTGAGCGCGCTGGGGACATCTGCCACACGGCTGGGCTCTCGGCGCAGGGCGTTGCCTGCGCGAGGGGAGGAGCTTCAGCAGTGACTTTGCGGCCTGATGCAGTTGCGGCTCCTGTGCGTGGTGCGCGGTGGCGCCCTCGCTTCGTTCTCATCGAGCTCTACGCAGGCGGTGCTGGGGCCGCGGTGGAGGCCTCCAGACTCCCGATCGACATGATCGCCCCCGTCAGCTGCGAGGTTGAGCCCGCTGCCTGGCGACTGGTGCGTCGCCGTTGGGCGGGCGTGACCAAGCTTGGCAACGTCGAGGCCGTCGACACGGTGCGGTTCACGGAGATGCTGAAGGGTTACGCGCGGGACGCCGACCGGGTCGTCTTGAGCGCGGGAAGCCCGAGCCAAGATCTTGCAAGCATCAATGTCGCGGGGACCGACCTAGAGGGGTCGAGGCCGAAGCTCTTCTTCACGGTCCCCGAGCTGACACAGGCAGCGGAGGTTGCCTGTCCTGAGCGCACCATGGTGTTTGTCGAGAACGTGTCGAGCATGACCCTGGAGTCGAGGGCGGAGTTCTCCAGGGCGCTGGGTGTCACGCCCGTGTTCCTCGGGCCCAGGTGTCACGCCCACGTTAAGCGGCCGCGCCTGTACTGGTGCTCGTGGCCCGTCACGGCGTTCACGGCGTCCGACGTCACTGACGGGACCAAGGGCGTGAGGGAGGCCGCGAGCTTCGAGGTTTTGCTTGTGGTGGAGAGGCCCCCACTGAATGCCTCGGTCTTGGAGGGGTGGTCGACGCTGGACCCAGAGGCGGACCTCCCGTGTTTCACGAGGCCGATCCCGGGACGCCACCCGCCGTTCCGGCCCGTGGGTCCCGACTGCGCCTCGGTGCTGGCCGCGGGGCGCTGGGCTGCCGACAGCTACCGCTACCAGGTCGACAACTACGGGGACGGCAGCCTCATCTGGGACGCGAGGCGTCAGCGGGGCCAACTGCCCGTGCCTGAGGCGAGCTGGAACGTGATCCCCGATTTCCAGCAGCCAGGCTTGCGCTGGCAGCGGCCCGGGCACATCTCAGCGCTGGAGCTGGAGGCTGCGGTGGCTGGAGCACGCTGGAGGTGCCGAGCAGGTGAGAGCCACCGCTGCCGCTGCCTGCCCTTTCTGGATGCCCAACCGTTCACGGCAGTCAGCGCCAAGGGCAGATCGAGCGTGAGGGCTTTGCAGCCCGCGCTCCGCCAGCTCAACTCCCTGCTCCACGCGACGGCCAGGTACCCGCTGCATACTGCGACACCGTCGACATGCCCGCCGACACGCCGCCCCGCTGGGGCTTCGGCCGCCGCAGCCCCGCTGCCAGTGCTGCCGCCGGCGAGAGCCAGGAGAGCCGCCCCTGGCAAGCGGGCAGCGCAAGCACCAGCAAAGGTGAGCCGGGTCACGGCCCAGGCGATGGCGCAACGAGCTGCAGCGAGGTCCCAGCCGCCGAGGGGGCGTTGGTCACGCCGCTCACCCTGCGGCGGCATCGTGCGGCGGGCGAGGAGGTCGTTGTTTTCTGGATTCAGGAGCACCGGCAGCCGCAGACGCCCGCTCAGGTCGACGCTGGCGTGGCCGCCTTCATCGGGAGCCGTTGGCTGAGCGGAGAATCTCTAGTTGAACTTAATAATGCAATTCCAGGCATCATGCACGCTTTCCCGCCCGTGCGAGAACACCTGTGGGGCAGCTGGCGCTGGCCAAACGGCAACGCCTGGAGTCAGCTGGGCGCGCGCTGCCGATCAGTCCTACAGCAGCGTTCGCAGGTGCATTGGCGGCCGTGGGCCAGCGTGGCGCTGCGGCGGTGCTGGCAGCAGGCTACGACGCTTTCCTCCGGCAAGGGAGTTGACCTCGCTCGCGTGGTCTGATGTACAGCTGTATCCAGTCCGCCAAATGACCGTGCTGCAGCTGTGCAGCACCAAGAGCCAGCATTAGACTGGTGCCCGTCAGTTCGTGCTCGTGCGGAGCGGTGTAGCGGTCACCCTCCTTGCCAGAGCAAAGGCTCAGGCGCACGGACAAGACTGGTGCCTCGAGATGGAGCCAAGCAGTTTCATGCCACTTTCGGCCGCATACGTGAGCTGCTGGAGCTGCAAGATGCCAAGCTCACTCGTTACAGCTGGCGTCAGGAGGCGCCTCCGCCGACTTCCGCAGCCACAGCTCCATGAGCAGACGCTGCTCCGAGGCAGATGGCATCGGCGCGCACGGCCCGCTTTACGTCCATGATGCCGTCGCCGAAGCCACTGAATTAAATCTCTCGCCCGCGCAGCGGAGGCGCTGCAACCTGCTCGCGCGTGCCTGCGAGCAGAGGCGAGATGGACTGTTCTTGCTTTGAGCTGCCTGTCTGTTTGTCCCGCCCATCCTCCACCTTTCTTCCCTCATGTCATTGCACCAAGGTGGAGGGCATAAGTAGCAAGAAGGAGCGGCTTTTGCCAGGGTAGGGACCGTGGAGAGAGCTAGGGGGTCAGGGGTTGGTGACGTTTAACCTCCCGGCGGGGCAAGGGCCCAGCGCGTCTGGGACGCAGCGCGGGTGCTTAAGCGCCACGGCTGTGCCAGGCGGGTTGGGAGGCCCTTGGTGGCCGCTGATGGGACGGGACCTCTCCCAACTCCTGGGTTAACCCCTGAGTAGCCCCCAGAGGTCCTGGCCTGACAAGCTCCCTGGCGGAGTGCACAAAAACAGGTGAGAGTAGCATATATGAACCTTCCAAGGAAACCTATGCGGAGTCCACCTGAGCGTGCGCGACGCCGTTGATGGATAGCGTGAGTTTCATCCATCTTCCGTAGCTGTGTTGGCCCACCCACAGACAGGGGGCAGCATTGCTACCGTCTCGCGCGTGGCCGTGCCTGCCTCCGCGCGAGTTTTTGCCAGGACGAGAGCTAGGGGGTCAGGGGTTGGTGACGTTTAACCTCCCGGCGGGGCAAGGGCCCAGCGCGTCTGGGACGCAGCGCGGGTGCTTAAGCGCCACGGCTGTGCCAGGCGGGTTGGGAGGCCCTTGGTGGCCGCTGATGGGACGGGACCTCTCCCAACTCCTGGGTTAACCCCTGAGTAGCCCCCAGAGGTCCTGGCCTGACAAGCTCCCTGGCGGAGTGCACAAAAACAGGTGAGAGTAGCATATAAATATATATATATATATGTATGTGTGTTGATCGAATTTCACTTTATATCTGTATATTTGTATATGTGTAAATTTATGTCCAACAGAATACACACGCATCGAGACAGGGACCTAGACACGTGTGTGCATGTATATATATATATATATATATATATATATATATATATGTATACATGTACACAAAGATAGGTAGTTTCGTACACACGGGTATATCTACATCTGACCGAGAGAAGGAAGGGGAGAGGGGGAGAGGGCGAGGCACCTGGAAAGAGCGAGGGGGGCAGAGGGCGGCAGAGCGAAGTATATATCTATACGTATAATATATATATATATATATATATATATATATATATATAGATTGCAGCATTTCGGGCGACAGATCTTCCAGGCCCCCGGGCCGCACGTGCCAGGCAGGCCTTCCTCGCAAAGCGGGAGGTGCCGCATATGGAACAAGGGTGGTGGCATAACCTCCCCCACGGCCCGTCTGCGCCCACGTGCAGAGAGAGGCACAGGCTTTCGGCACGGATTGCCATGCGTACCTCGGCGCCCAGGAAAGGCCGGCGCCGCTTTGGGGCATCCCCAGCGGCGGCCCAGAAGGAACACACGACGGAACAGGTGCCAGCAGGTCACAAGGCCCGACGAGTAGAGGGGCTGGCATTGGTGTGCCGCCCTTCGAGCGTCAAGGCCGGTCTGGAGGCTGCCGTGGGTGCAAGGACGTCCCCATGGCCGCAGAAGGCCGCAAGGACTGCTGCAGGCCGCTCCAAACCTCTTGCGCACGGTGGAACCTGTCGACTAGCGATGCTTGTAGTTCTTGCTGATGGTGGAAAGGTAAACAGCTGATTGGCTCGCTCGTGGAGCTCTCGAATGTTGGCGGTGAGAGTTGTCTCGCGGTCACCTTGTTGCTGGCTGCAGGCCGTAGTGAGGTGGCTTGCCTGCGGCCCGTGTGTTGCGCGATACCGATGGCGCGGTGGCCGTCACCCTTGGCCTCGCGGCCGTCCCCGTCGGATCCCTGGTGGGCCGCGTAAGGGCGCGCTAAGATGAGAGTGGTGGATCCGCTCCTGAGCGTTCAGCGATTGAGCATTTGCCCTCTCGTCTGGGTGGCGGGTCCTCGGCACGGCACGATTGACATTTCCAATGGGGGTGAAGCAGAGAGAGAGAGAGGGATAGATAGAGAGAGAGAGAGAGAACAACAAAAAAACAAGAGGGAGGGAGGGAGAGAGAGAGAGAGAACAAACAAAACAGAGAGTGAGAGAGACGGGGAGGATCGAGGAAAAAGGTGGGAGGTTGGAGTTGAGGGGAAGGGAGCCAAAGGGAGAGGGAGGCGGGAAGAGGGAGTGCGAGACAAGGGGGGGCCAGAAGGAGGGGAGGGAGGGGCGGGGAACAAAGACATGGAGGGGGAAGGACGTGTATTTTCTATTCGCCAGAGGGGCGCGGATTTGTCATTGGCTCCTGCCTCGCCAGCAGCTCGCTCTGCCCCCCTCCTTGGGCAGGCCCCCCCAGTCAGAGCGACCAGTCCGCTGGGCTCCTCCCCTTTCCCTGTCTTCATTCGATATTGTGTGAGCCTTCTCGATGCTCGCTCGATCCTTCACGATTTGTCGGTTCTCGTGGCAGGTGTTCCCTCGACTCCTAGATTCCCCATTCCTTTTGTCCGTCCCAGGATGAAGAAGTTGTTTGGGATTTTTTTGCTGGCGGGCGGGTTCTGGACGCCTCAAGCGGTGGCCTCAGGGCCTGCCGCCAGGCGACTTGGGGGACCCCGGGAGACCTCCCTTCCCTTCCTCTCCTTCTCGTGGTGGAGGCGGGATGCCGAGTGCCGCCAGTTCGAGGCTGGAGCTCATGCGTGTCCACTGCCTGGGGAAACGATGTCCCGTTGTGGGAGAGAATGTGATCCACCGCCGCTTTACTGTGGAAAATTGCCGCCCTTTTCCTCCGGAGCCCGGGGGTTCCCCCCCCCCCTCCGAAAATCCCCCTCCCCCTGCTGGACCCCCCCCCTCCTCCCCCGGCAAAACCCCCCCCATCCCCTAACCCCTCCCCCCCCCCCCCCCCCTCCCCCTCGAAAACCGAGGGGGGTCACTACCGGTTCGAACCCCCCCCCACCTCGAAAATCGCAGGGGGGGTCACTACCGGTTCGAACCCCTCCCCACCCCCCCTCTCACCGCCAGCAAACGACGCCCGGTCCCTACCACCGTCCTCACCACATCCCCCACTGTTGTTCCCAGCACCACTCACCACCACTGTCCCCACTGGTTCCACCACCGCCCCTACTGTCCCCACCAGTGCCACCACCACTGTCGCACTGTCCCCAAAGTCCCCACCACTGTTCCCACCACGGTTCCACTCTCCCAACTTTCTCCACGGCCCCAACCACTGCCCGACTATCCCGACTGTCCCCACTGTCCCACTGACTCCTCCTCTGTCCCACTGAGCTGTCCCACTGTTCCCACCACTGTCCCCACTGTCCCCACCACTGTCCCCACTGTACCTCTGTCCCATTGTCCCACCGCCGTGCTCGCCACCGCCTTCACCACTGTCCCCACCACCACTATACCCTCCACTGTCCTACTGTTTCCACCACATTCCCACTGTCCCCACACCACTGTCCCCACCACCACCGTCCCCACCACTGTCCCACTGTCCCCACTGTTCCCACCATTGTCCTCACCATTGTCCCCACCACTACCGTCCCCACCACTGTCCCACTGTCCCCACCACTGTCCCGCTGTCCCCTCACCACTGTCCCCACCACC
This sequence comes from Prorocentrum cordatum, assembly GCA_963575745.1. Classification (NCBI taxonomy): domain Eukaryota; class Dinophyceae; order Prorocentrales; family Prorocentraceae; genus Prorocentrum; species Prorocentrum cordatum. The sequence goes on along the minus strand of CAUYUJ010012113.1, from coordinate 480,764 downwards.
ACCGTCCCCACCACTGTCCGCACCCCCCCTGGGTTTTCGAGGAGGGGGGGGGTTCGAACCGGTAGTGACCCCCCCTCGGTTTTCGCGTTCGAAGGGGGGGGGGGGGGGTCGAACCGGTAGTGACCCCTCTCCTTTTCATGATGAACTGGGGGGGAGGGGTTCGAACCGGTAGTGACCCCCCTCGGTTTTCCGGAGGGGGGGGGGGAGGGGTTCGAACCGGTAATGACCCCCCCCGGTTTTCCGCCAGCAGCGGTAGAACACGCTCTTCCCGATATGGATATCTCCGGGTTCCTGGGGGTGTACCAGGGATGTCCATGTCCACCTTTTCCTGGGTTCCTGGGACACAGTTTCCCCTGGCGGTGGTCGTGTGCGGACCCCGGGCTCGGACTCTTGCACGTCCTTCCCGCGATGTCGGCACGGCGCCGATCCCAGCTGGCCGCTGGCCCCGCAAGATACTGTATAGCATCCTGGGCGTCAACCTGTTCTCCACGATGAAGCAGGACAGCGCGGCGCCACTCGCCGAGCGAGCGCGGTTCGAGGTTCGAGGTTCGAGGAACAAAGTTGCTGTATGTTTGTTCGTCATTTTTCTGCCTCAGGGGGCGCACTCGTCGCCACGGCGCCACGGCTAGACTCGCTTCGACATTCTGGCCAGCGGAGAGAGGTGGGGGCTGGCTTGTCTGGAGGGTTGGGAGGATGGTCGGAGTAAACCCAGGATGCGCAAACGATGCTGCAATCCAGTTCGGCGCACCCCACACACGTTTTGTGGTCCAATAGGGAGCTCCACCGAAGGTCCCAGTGGCAGGGTCCGCATGCAGTTCCACCTCCATTCCGACGCACCCCTCACACGTTCGGTGGCCCCATAGGGTGCTCCGCCGAAGGTCCCAGTGGCAGGGTCCGCATGCAGTTCCGCCTCCATTTCTGCGCACCCCTCGCACGGTTTGTGGGCGCTCCGCCCAAGGCCCCAGTGGCAGGGTCCACATGCAGTTCCACCACGCAACCTACCGTCCCAGGTCCTCTCCTTGCAGCCTGTGCAAGCATGATTTGCCATTGAGGGAGTTCTTGCCATTCAAGCGAGGGCCCCGTTTTGAAGAGCATTCTCCGTCCGTTCATGTGGCTGTATAGAAGAGATGCCACGAGGTAGAAATGTAGGGACATACAAGATTGACAACAACCGATTAACGGTATCCACGCAAATTGGAAGGTATTGCGTTCGAACGCGCGGAGTCTAGAGCGATAGCCCAGTTGTTTGACAAGGAGACACCCTCCATCCTTGCAATTGAAGGATCGCTCTGGTGTGATAACCATTCGACTTGAGGGCGTCTTGAGCGAGAGCTTCCTGTTCTAAATTGTAATTGCCGCCCTTCAGCGTAACCCTGGAACCCTGGAAAGCGTTTAATCCAGATGCTCATGGCATTCGGCGATGAATCCGATTTTCAGACATGTACCGCCCACCGTCAGTGTTGTTGAAATTGTTTCAAGCGAAAGCGCGCGACTCTCGGGACAGTTCTTCTTTCTGAGCACGAACCTAAGTTTGACATGTGCATGCGCTCCATATGTGGACCTGCTGGCTCTTTCAATGTTCATGGTAACAGTCGTGTGACAGAAAGTCTCGAGCGAAACGCCCTGCCCGCTCTACCGACACGCCTGGGGTTGCAACGAGGAGCAGCTGTTCACAAGAAAAGGAAGTGTGAAGGAAGGGAAGTTTGGTGGAGGAGGAAGGATGCAGGTAGAAGCATGATGAGCAAACCAGACGAACAGTTGTGAGGAAGAATGCGGAGGAGGAGGAAACAGGGAGGAGGGGAGGAGGAGGGAAAAGGAAGAGCAGAAATGATGCGGGGAAGGAGGACCAGTGCAATCCCAAGACTCATTAACGATGTTGGAATACACCCTCCCTCCGAGCTCCCTTTCCATAGGCGCCTACACGGGTCCATTTCCATTAAGGGAAGTGTCCGTTTGGAGACAACCGTTTGAAGATCCTGAAGCGTACCAAAACAGCACAATTTGGATTTCAGCGCCACGAATCAGCATGATTGTTGCGTATTGACGATTGTGACTCGTGGCAAGACGCCATTCTTGGGAATCCAACAGCGCGGATCAACGTAAGTTTTGCGCGTTCACAACCCTGAGTCGCTCCAAGACGATTTTCTGGCACGCTGACTATGAGAGTCCGTGGAGCTCTCGCACATGTTTAAGACGAGTGCGCGCGGCGCTGAGGCGAGATCCACTGTGAAAAAGACCCGCCCTCAATCCGTGAAACCCTGGCAAACGTTTTAAACACGAATGCACGCGGCGCTGAAGGGAGAACCGCATTTTGGGAGCGATTCGCCCTCGATTTGTGAAATTGCTGCCAATTTGGAAGCTTCAGCGCCCGCGATTTGTGAAATTGCTGCCAATTTGGAAGCTTCAGGACCGTACATGGTAAGGAATCTCAGGCGAGACGCCCGGCCCGCCCTTCCGACTGGCCTCGGGTTGTGCCAGGGAGGAGCTACTTATAGCGGAAAGGAATGGAGGGACCAGAGCAGGGAGGAAGAGCGGGCAGCAGGGAGGCCGCCTCCGCCTGCTCCACCCTCATCTTTCTCCTTGCCTCTTTCCCTACTTCTCTCCCCCCCTCTCATCGATCCTCCCTCCTTCCGGCTCCTCGCTCCTCGCTCCTCTTCCTCCTCTTGTTCCTCCTCCTCCTGCTCCTCCTCCCTCTTCTCCTACTATTCCTTCTCGTTCCTCCTAGCTACCCCAAGCTCCTCCTTCTCTCCCTCATCCTTCATATCCCTCTCCGTTTCTCCCTCCTTCTCTTCCTCCCTCCCCCTTTTCCTTCTCCCTCCCTCCACAATTACACAGTTGGAAAAAATACTCTAGTCTCTCACCTGACCCTGTCCGAAATATCCCAGGCCCCCTCCGCGTATTTTTGACACCGGATTTTGCCGAGTTGAAAGGGTGAGAAGCAAGATGTAAGAAACGAGGTACATAATGACCTAGATAGGAGTGGAGAGGTGGGGCGCCTGAACAGAACAGCCAGGGTGGTAAAGGCCTCACCTGTAACTCTAAAAGGCGCTCAGAGGCAAGGAAGAGGAAAAACGACGGGGAGAAAGGGAAACCAGAGGGAAGGAGGGGGAGGGGCAAGAGGAGGTGGTTTAGCCCCTGTCCGCATGGAAGGAGGAAGGAGGTATAGGAGGCCTCGAAGGTACACAGGAGGTGGAGCCGGGAGGGCGCAGAGGTAGGTAAGTAGGTGGATGCGCGACTAAATGGGATGCGACAGGCGGTGTTGCAGCGCCTTCGCTCGGCCTGAAAGGTGAGATGGCGCATTGCGGTGAAGGTGAGTACGTAGGAGCTGAATGCCACAGGCGGTGCCAAAAACGGCTTGGCGCGGAGGCGGCTGCAGTAGCGTGCTCTTTTGGGGTGAGGCAACGGTGTGCAGTTACAATGCTCTCTAGGAGGTGGCGCAGTTACCATGCTCTTTTGGAGTGGGGACCTGAACTGCGCCTTCGCTCGGCCTGAAAGGCGAGGTGGAGAATATAAGAAGTAGTGGAATGGCCTTGAGCGTACTGTGCGGGAGCCTGCAGCATGCATGCTAATTGTAGAGACCAGGTGGAGAAGACAAGGAACATGTGCGGTGCGAAGGGCCCTAGGCACTGGTGGGTGGGCGGGGACAGCGCGGTGAGCAGGTCTCTATGTCCTCCTCTTCCACCTCTCATGATATCCCCGCCCATCCCGAGTCCGCATGAGTGGGGGTTGAAGGTTGGCGGGACGAGGCACGAGGACCAGGAAGGTGGGGAAGGTTGGGGACGAAAGGTGGAATCAGATCACGAACTTGATGTAGGCGGTGCAATTGAAGTAGTCGCCGTACCCAGGGCGTTGCCGCCATTCGTCAGTACTCTGACGCAGTTGGGGGAGATGGGTAGGTAGGTGCGCTCGTTGTGAGATAACGGGGTCGCACGGTCAGCCGCTGTAAGGTCGGTCCGACCCTGAGGCGTGGCCTCAGTGTAGTGGCGTCCAGGTGGGGTAATCCTTGTTGGCTGGGGGAAGGTCGATTCATGTGAGTCGTAGTGATTATCAGAGTGTGAGTGGAGGAGGTCGGTTGGAGCGTGGGCCAGAGAGGTCGGAAGAACGTGACAGGTTGCGCCGTGGCGGCGTCGGGCGCGTGGGCACCACGTTCGGCCGTCCACGCCTGCATGGGTGATGGCGAGGATGGCCATCCCCAGTGGTTAGGGGCGTAGTTGGTTGATGTAGTGGTTGAGCCTGTCGAGGAACTTGGAAGCGGAGTCCTTGGCCGTGGTGGTACCTTCTGGATGTCGGGGGCCTGGTTGTAGCTGACATGTTGTTCCCCTACCATCGTGGTGAGGGCGTCGAGCTTCTCCTGGATGTTGTTGTATTGGGAGCGGTACTCGGTGGTGATATCTGACATCAGAGCTTGTTTGTTTCTTCGCATGCTATTTGTCTGAGTGATGGGACCCCGTGTCCATAGGTCGGCATTGCTGTTGTAGGACGTATTGAGGATTGTGACATCGTCGCCCTCGTTAGCCGTTGTGATGCCGTGTGCGATGGAGTCCTCCAGCTTGGCGTGGTACGGGCGGCGTATGCTCCCATGGGAAAGGTGATTGTGTCTGGGTTGACCTTCTCGTGATTGACCGTCATGATTGGGAACCATCCAGTGGGCTTTTGCGCTTCGACTTGTATGGCAGGTGGTTGGTTGCCATTTGCTGCGGGGGTGGTGTTGCTTGACGCCGGGTCGCAGCTGTTGGAGTCGGTAATGGGCATGTGTTGCTCCCCTGGATCGTGCTCCTGCTGTGCGGCCTTGCCCTCGTAGTCGATCTTGCCCGTTGGCTGCTTTGATGTGTCTTCTTTGGCGGTCGGCAGGGTAGGCGGGGCTTTGAAGCTCACTGGTTTCGTTCCCGAGGTGGGCCCGCTTCGACGGGATGCTTGGTGAGCTGGGTCGGAAGTCGCCTGTGAGGGTGTGATTATCGGCGTTGTGCTAGTGATTGCATCGCCACTGTTCGTAGGTGTGGCAGTGTCCGATAGGTGGGCTGTGTTTTCGATTGCGGTCATCATTGTAGCTTCCTCTTTGTGGGTTCTTTCTCCCTGTGAGGATGGCTCTCGCGTCAGCAGTATCTCGATGTAGACCTCGCGCTCGAAGGTGCTGCGGTCGTCGCATGGTGCCAGGATGGGTTTAGGGGCTGCGCATCTGCTTGATGCGATGGGTGATGTGACTTACGCGTGGATGGCGTGGGCTGCCCTCTCGCATGGGTGCGGCCACGAGCATGCTGTTGCCGAAGATGCGGAATGGCTCGAGGTTCTGGTCGACCTTGAGGTGGGAGAAGAGTACGCCACCTGCGTGATCGCTATACCATAGATGTGCTCGACCAACCCATTCGCGTGCGACTGATTGGTTCCCGTTGGTATTCGGTCCGCATTTTGTCGAGTAGGTCGTGGATGGTTTGTCCCATGGCTTTGTCGGCCTGCGCTCGTTTCATTGGGGGCTCTGGTTTAGGAGGATGGTCGTTAAGAGATGGAGGGGGGATCGGCCTGAGGCTGTGGTTGAAGCAGCCGTCCTTGTTGATGGTGGATGCCTCGACGTTCTGGTCGGTTAGCTGCCGAGCGCAGCGTGGTTCGTAGTTGGCGTCGCCTGGGGACTTCCACTGGGTGGTGCCTGTCTCCAGGTTGTGGTGGCCGGCGAGGCTTCTTGTTGCGTCAACATGTTCAGTCCAGCATGGTGGCAGTTTAGCGCTGCGGGGTGGGTCGGGTCGCAGGGCGCCCCCTTGTATGTCAACTGGTGGGGCACATGGGCTGCTGAGGTATCGGTTGGTCCCTAGCGTCGTTGTAGTGGTTTGTATTGGGACTTTGCCTGGGGGTGGACCAGGCGGCGGCGGCGGCGGCTGGTTCGGCGTCGGAGTCGCGTTCTGGTTGTATACTGAGCTGGGAGACAATCGGCATAGGTAGTGGGATGGTTTGTTGGACCTGTGGTGCAGGTCTTCGCTGGATGAGCTGCAGGTCGGTATTTGTTGGAATCGTGCGAGCTGGCCGTTGTGCTTGTTGTGGTCTAGCTTCTGGAAAAGCCGCATGCCCTTCGGGCTGGGTCAAGTTGACGGGCTGACAGCCTGCGTTGCGTAGTTTTTAGCAGTGTTGAAGCAGATGACGTGTACCGTGACCTTCCTCGTCCTCGATGAGGTACTGCCTTGCGTTGTGTGCATAGTGCTCGGGTTGGTTGTCGACGACAGTGACCTTTACCTGCATGATGCTGCCAAATCGGATGTCGGCAGGTTGCTTGTATCCTGGTGTTTCGTAGTCAGGCCGCTGTCTTATTTCAGTTAGTGCATCTCCGTCTGGGGTAAACTCGACCTGGTGGACGATGACCTCCCACTTCTTGGCCTCTGTGTGGACGTGGGTGGTTCCGCAAGGTCTGGTTGTACATGCCTCCGAGGTAGTGGTAAATCCCTGCAGTGCCTGAGCTGGGTTTTCGATGAGGGCGATGCCGACGATGGCGGGCCATTTGTGGAGGTCGCTGTTGGGTCCACTCAGCTTTGGGATCGTCACGTGGTCGATCTCCTTTGTAGGTAGTGGTGGCGGTCGGTGTGTGCCCGTCCATGCTGATAGGAGTGCGGGTTCCCGTTGGTGGCATAAATATACTGGTACTCGCTGTCCTCTGAGGTCCGTCTCGTCGCCGTGTAATCCACCGATTATTTGTGGAGTAATGTGGTTGCGATCGACAGGGGGGATGTGGTTGTCCGCGCGCGGACGCGGTGTTCCCCCTCCGCGGGTTCCCACGATGTCCTTTGCATATGCGGTTGGTAGACCAATCCCGGGGACAGGGTGCAGTGCGTCGTAGATGCCGGTGTTGGCCACGATGTATACATTCGAGCTGTATCGTTCGATGCTGCTGTGGATGGTTTTGCGCTCTATCTCTTCGAAGTTATAGCACGCGCGTCTTCTTCTCTCTTCGGGCTATCTCTATGTCCATGCTCTTCTTTCTTCGGGCGCGTGAGGTCTTGAGGCTCGCGAAGGGGTCTTCGTCCTTACTCTTCCACGGTGGAGCTTGTAGCAGTGGTGGGTCGGTGCTATCCAGCCTTTGGATGTCGTGCCACTCCAGGTTGTGGACAGGTATCTTCTTGGGGTCGCGGTCGTCAGCGGCGTCTCCTGGTGCGCGATACTTTGTGGCGGAGCGGTAGTGCGGGCAGTTATCGGGTCGGTCCATCCAATGGTCTGTATCGGTCCACGTCTCGTTGTTGGAATGGACCGTGAGGCTGTCAAGCACGGCTGCCCAGCTCTCCTTGGCCTTGCCCTTCCAGCTCTCCCCAGTTGCGGCGAGGCAGGCGATGGTGATGCAGCGCATATAGGTGGCGCGCACGAAACTGCCCATCACTTCCGCGGGGACGTAGATGTAACCCAGGTTGAGGTAGACGCGCGTGTAGTTGCGCGCGAGGGTGTCAGACGCGTCGACTCCTGGCGATGGCCTGACGATGCCCGTGCAAGGAGTAGCTCCTTGTGGTTCTGCTCTGGGGTCTCCAGGAAGCATATGAACGCCTTCTTTTTGTCGTAGCCCTTGCTGTAGGGCATGAGTGTGGGCATTCCTTCTTGATGGTGCTCAGGCGTGGCCTCGCTCCGCGTTTTGCATGGAGCTACGTTGGTAATTGCAACGCGTTGTTGGTTGGCGTAGCCTAGGTCCTTAACTCCGTTGGTTTCAGTGGAGCTTGGCTTCTTCGATGTCGATGACCTTCGGTAGTTGGCCGAAGACGCCTGCAGGGATCCAAATGTCTTCGTCTTGATATTGTCGAGGTATTGTAAGCCGCTGGGGATGTCGATCCAGGGGAGGCTTCATGGCGCGCAGCGCCCGGCAATGGATGCGCCAGGGGCGCGCTGGTCAGCGTGGGCTTAGCTCTTTGGCCGAAGCTGCGCTACGGCTGGTGCTATGCCAGGCGTTGTTATCGAGTGATGTGATGGGGGGGGTAACGTTTTTATATAAACACACTGGGTAGGCGATCGGGCGCCGCGGTGGGGCGCGCAAAAACAATTGCTGAGGGCGCTGTCTGTATCCAAAGCAATGGGCCGCCGTGGCCCGCGCAGTCCGGGATGGCCACCACCCATCGTCAGCCTGGCGTGCCTATTGCCCCCTGAGGTACTCGGTCGAAAGTATGTTGCTGCGTTAGACGCAGTAGTACGGGTCCAGCGGGATGTAGAAGTTCATCGCGTCGCCTTCCATCACCCAGCTTTCGCAGTCTCATGGCTGTGTCCACCCGTGGTGAATAGCGTCCATGGTGCTATGAGCCAGTCGTCTGCACATCTCGTTGGTGTGGTTCCTGGAGGGAGTTCTTTCCCACAGCCGTCGTTGCTGCGTCCAGTTGAATGGTAGTGGTGCCCCGTGCGACGATTGCGTCTTCCGTGGTTGGGTAGTAGTGCTATCGTCCGTCGTATTTCTGGTACCTTATTGTGAATCATGTAGCCGGTCTCGCGGCTGTATGCCCAGTCACGCATGGGTCGAAGGTACTAAGGTCCACCCCATCGCAACCGACCATGTTTGTCATCTCTGGTAGTAGCCAACAGTTTGCTGTATCTCTCCCGTCGTTGACTGCGGCGAGGTGGTCCACGATTATGGGGGCCGTCGCGTTGATGCACATGTATGCGAGGAGAATATTTGCACGCAGTAGCTGGCCATCGCTATGTAGTTGTTCCAACTGCTTCAGAGGCAGGTACGGTAGCCCCCGAGGTTGTTGTCGGCTCCTCAGAGGTCGCGCCTAGTATCCGCCCCATGTCTCGCGTGGTGGTCCAGCTATAATGGCGGCCACGCGGCCGCGTAGTAGTTGGTATCTTCAGAACTGCACGGCGTCCCATGTCGCGAGGTCGCCCGTGATCTCGTCGCGGGCGATGTCGGTGGAAGGCGTTCTGATGTTGTTGTCGTTGGGGTTGAGGTATTCTACCCCTTGCTGCGCATCACCATTGCGTCTGCGTCCGCTGCTGATGCGTAGGATGACCTGTCTCGAAGTGCCTGTCGGTCGGGGTATTGGCGTCGGGTCTGGTCTTGGTTCCACCGGTGCTGTAGCAGGTATGGGCATTATTCTTGTAGCCTCGTGGCCCTGGATGCACAGCGGCGGTATGTCAGTCTTGTAGCTGGCGGTGTGTGCGTGCAGTGGGGGCCGTCCAGCAATGATGTTGGCTCCTTGCTCGTTTCGTATGGTTTATCTGTTTGTTTCCGTAGTTGCTTCGACGTGCCTGTCTGTGTTTCGTTTCCAGGGTGCCGCGCATGCAGTGCACGCGAGTAGGTTCTTCACGAGTCTTCCAAATGCGGGGTGTTCGTTGGAGCATCTCAGGCACCTTTCCCATGAGCCCACCTGGTTTGGGTGGTAGTCTGTTGGGTGGTGTTTTTCCCATGTGGACGTGAATTCCGTTGATCTCGTAGAGGTGGCACCACATTCGTAACACATGATTGTCTTGTCGTTGTGGATGTCGTCGTTCGTGAATTGTGGGACAAAGTCATTGTCTTGGTAAGGTCGCAAGTTGTTGTGCCATTGTCGTCGGTGCTCCTGGTCAAGGTTGCGTCGTGCGTGGCGCTGTGTCACGGTCTTAAGCTGTGCCGCGAAGATCTGGGGCGCCCGGCGAATTGCGCTGAGGACAGGGTCGAGCTACGGTAGGGTGTAGTTTGTGTTGTCGTCGAGGCATCTGGGGCGTGTTGTAGCAGTCTCGATAGCTGTCGTAGCCTGAAGATGCGCATAGAGATGTTTGCATCCGGTCATCTGACTTCAGTACGAATACTGCCGTTGTTTACTTTCTGGTGGTCGTGGTTGTTGGCCTTGCATCAAGCTGCCATCTTGTATCCCTTCAGGCATCGGTCTCGATGCAATGGAGCTACCCCCGTCTCAGAGTGTTCCAGATTTGTGACTTGTAGCGGAGGACCGAGTTGGTCAGCGCATCGTTGAGAAGGGTCTTGTTGTCGATGCTCAGCTGTCTTCGCTTGTAGACCTGCGTGGTGGAGCCCTGCTCGTTGTGGCCTTTCTGAGATTTTCTGCTGTATGTCTGGACAATGCCCTCCGTCGTATATTGCGGTATCCAGCGATATCTGGTGGTTGACAAGCTCGATTGGTTCGCTGATGTGCTCGTCTTCTATATTTGTGATGTTGTCTTTGGCGAGTTGCTCCTTCGTTGTTCTGCTCTGGTGCCCATGCAGGAGTCGCATAATGTTGGTTTGTTTTGGCGTGGAGTCGCATGCCATGGGCCATGGTCAAGTTGAGTATGATTTTGGAGAGCGTCTTGGCCGTGCTGATGATGTCATGTGCAGCGTCGTGCCGCATGCGGGCGTAAGCGTTCATGTCGTCTACGAAGGAGGCGTCGGTAAGTTGTGCCCCATCCATCCTTCCCGTCTCTTGCTTGTTCGCCCTTGGGGAAGATGGCTTCCTGGTGTCCCATGTCGATGTCTATATGAGAAACAGCGTGTTCTACCGCTGCTGGCGGAAAACCAGGGGGGGTCACTACCGGTTCGAACCCCTCCCCCCCCCCTCCCCCCTCCCCTCCGGAAAACCAGGGGGGGTCAACTACCGGTTCGAACCCCTCCCCCCCCCCCCCCAGTTCATCATGAAAAGGGGGGGGGTGTCACTGCCGGTTCGAACCCCTCCCCTCCCCGCCCCCGCCTCCCTCGCAAACCAGGGGGGGTCACTACCGGTTCGAACCCCCCCCCCCCCTCGAAAACCGAGGGGGGGTGCGGACAGTGGTGGGGACGGTGGTGGTGGGGACAGTGGTGAGGGGACAGAGGGACAGTGGTGGGGACAGTGGGACAGTGGTGGAGACGGTAGTGGTGGGGACAGTGGTGAGGACAATGGTGGGAACAGTGGGGACAGTGGACAGTGGTGGGGAGTGGGGACGGGACGGTGGTGGTGGGGATAGTGGTGTGGGGACAGTGGGAATGGAATGAGGTGGAAACAGTGGGACAGTGGAGGGTACAGTGATGGTGGGGACAGTGGTGAAGGCGGTGGCGAGGACGGCGGTGGGACAATGGAACAGAAGTACAGTGAGGACAGTGGTGGGGACAGTGGGGACAGTGGTGGGAACAGTGGAACAGTTCAGTGGGACAGCGGAGGAGTCAGTGGGACAGTGGGGACAGTGGGGATAGTCGGGCAGTGGTTGGGTGTGTGGAGAAAGTGGGGAGAGTGGAACCGTGGTGGGAACAGTGGTGGGGACAGCGGGGACAGTGCGACAGTGGTGGGGGCACTGGTGGGGACAATAGGGACTGTGGTGGAACCAGTGGGGACAGTGGTGGTGAGGACAGTGTTGCTGGGAACAACAGTGGGGGATGTGGTGTGGACTGTGGTAGGGACCGGGAGTTGTTTGCTGGCGGTGAGTGGGGGGGGTGGGGACGGGTTCGAACCGGTAGTGACCCCCCCTCCGGTTTTTGAGGGGGGGGGTCGAACCCGTAGTGACCCCCCCCGGTTTTCGAGAGGGAGGGGGGGGGGAGGGGTTAGGGAGGGGGGGGGGGGTGCCGGGGAGGGGGGGGGTCCAGCAGGGGGGGGGATTTTCGGAGGGGGGGGGAACCCCGGGCTCCGGAGGAAAAGGGCGGCAATTTTCCACAGTAAAGCGGCGGTGGATCACGCTCTCTCCTATATGAGTGCTACTGTCGATCACGGCCTTAGTTGGCGATGTCGATCTCCCAGTAGTGTGGCCTTTTGCTTGAGCTCCTCCAGCCGGTGTTGTGCGTCGTCCATCTGGGCGACGGTTCCGTTGTTCATGCTTTCGACCTCTCTTCGCTGGTCTTCTGTGTCGTACGAGTTTAGGAGCGTGGACTTTTGTAGTCGGATCTTGGTGACGATCCCGTCGAAGTCGTAGTCGTCGTTGGCCTACCGCTGGATGGTGGTAGCGAGGTAGTTGATGTCTGATTTGCAGTTATTGCAGTACTCCTGGAATCTGTCGTAACGGTACATTAGGGGTGGCTCGCTCCAGTGCTGCTATCTTCTGGCTTCGGTGAATGCCGCGGGGGCGACGTTGGCAGCCGCCTCTTTTCTCTTATACTGTCTACGTTGCACGTTGGGGCTGTGCTGCTGTTGCTTTTGCGATTGCTGCTGGTGCTGCTGCCCCATGGAGCTGCTGCTGCCCGTGCCGCGGGCATCGTCGCGACTGCGGGTGCGCCATTGTGTCCGTGGTGCTGCTGCTGATGCCACTGTTTGTTGTGATAGCTGCCGACTGGGGTCTGGGCCATCTTGGGCGCCATGGTGGTGTCGGGTGGTCGAGGTGATCGCTGAGCGCTGCGGTGATCGGCGAGAAGTTGGCATGCTCGGTCGAGGCGGAGGGGCACTCGAGCGTCGGCACGCTCGCGGCGCAGGCGACGGTGCCAGGCAGGCGACCGTGGGCGTCGGGGTCGGCCCCCCGCGGGTGCCGCGGTCGACGTGGCCCTCGAGGTAGGGGCGAGCGATGGGCACGCGAACTCCTGGCGGATCAGGTCACACAGCCCTGATCGCGGGCCTGAGCAGGGGGCGAGGGAATGGACGTGGGATGCGTTAGTGGGAGAGTTCGGTACACGAAGTGGCCCCGCTGGGGCGTTGCCTCGGGGGGCTCTTCGGGCCTCGACGCCTCTCCTCCTGCTCCTCCTGCTCCTCCTGCTCCTCCTCCTCTTCCCGTCCGTCGCCATTTTGGCTCATGCGTTCGCGCGCCCGTTGCTCTCGGCCCGCCGAGCACCCGTGAGGGCGGCCGCGCGCTCGGCATTCGATAGGCCGGGGTGTGCCACCGCTTGCCGCTGGCCGCGCCCGCGGGAGCGGCTGTCTGTGGCGCCGCAGTCGGGGGAGCGCCGAAGCGCACCGTGGCGGCCGTCGCCAGGTCTGCAGTCTCGGCGCGGCGGCGAGCAAGGGGGGGAGTGAGAAGGGGAAGGGCCGCTCAGAAATCCTCGGGACTTCTCCGAAGGCCTCTGGCCTTCTCATGGTTTTGTGTGTCTCTTAGGAAGGCGCAGGGAACTTCTCAGAAGCCCGTAAATCCGCTCCAGAGCGTTCTGGAAGGCTCTCGGAGCGTTCTGGAACGCTCTGAGGAGGCCCCGTCGCCCGAGACATCCTCCAGAGCCGCCGGATCTCAGAGATTCTCGATCGGTCCTCACCCGAATGTAGTCTCGTCTTGGCGCTTCGTCTTACTGCAGTCTCGGCCGCGCTGTTCAAGCTTGGCTAGGGCCCAACGGTGCGTGCGGCAGGCCGACGCTGCTGCTGCTGCTGCTGGCCATCCACCTCATGTTTCAAGCTCCTTCGTCCTGGGCGCGGCAGTGCTGCGGACGCTGGTCCTGCGGTGCCAGCGGCAATGCTTCGGCGTCGCCATCAGCGCCGCGTGCGGCGGCCCCTGCTGCGGCTGAGGCTGGCGTTTTGGCGGCGGATGGGGCGGCTGGCGCGGGCATTGTGCCCGAGTAGGCGGTAGTAGCAGTTGCCGACGCCTCCGACGACGGATGACCGACGACGAATGGACCGATGGCTTTCGTGCTGGGGCTGGCACGGCTGGAGCGGACGGTCCGCCGTCTGCAGAGGCTGGTGGTGGTCGTAGCGGCGACGGGCGTGCGGTGGCGCTTGCTGCTGGTCCCGGCTCTGTGGCGGCCGCCGCGCTGGAGTCCTGCGACCAGGACGCCCTCGAGGCGATCTCGGCCGCGTACGGGATCACGCGCGAGCAGGCCGCCCTCCTCGCTCAGAGCGCGGCATGACGCGAACGCACCTAGCTTGTCCGTTTCCCCGCTTCATCCCCACCCTCCCCCATTGAGCGTCGTTCCTCGCCCTGGAGCGGCGAAGGTGGGCGGGGAGTGTCGCGCCAAAGCGACCAAGCGCTGGCACCTTGGGGGGGGGGCAGGCTGGGCGGACCGCGGTCGCGGCCCCGCGGCCCAGAGAGAGCGGCCTGAAATGTTTCGTCTTTTCCAGTCGATGTTGGTTTTTGCAATGTTGGAAAAGATGCAAAAAGCTCACGGCGCGAGCATCGAAAGAACTGAACTAGAGTTCGCGTAAGCGGAGGCCAGCGATTGCCACCCGTCGGCGACCGCCACCGCGGCTCAGGGCGAGTTCTTCAACTACCACGGCGGCTTCCGGCACTCCCTATGGGCCCTGATCACGTTGTTCCGAGCGTCGACGGGCGAGGCCGCACCCCACAGGAGGGAGGGGCGACGGGGGCGGGGGGGGGAGGGGTGGTGGTGGAGGGGGGAGGGGGGGGAGGGAGGTGGCGGGGTTCGGAGAAGAACACGTGGCATGATCAGAGGTCCGCAGGATTTCTTGGGTCGGCGTAGGGCCCATATCCCTGGCGCGCGGAACGCGCCACGAGCGCCGATGAACCGACGACGAATGGACCGATGGCTTTCGTGCTGGGGCTGGCACGGCTGGAGCGGACGGTCCGCCGTCTGCAGAGGCTGGTGGTGGTCGTAGCGGCGACGGGCGTGCGGTGGCGCTTGCTGCTGGTCCCGGCTCTGTGGCGGCCGCCGCGCTGGAGTCCTGCGACCAGGACGCCCTCGAGGCGATCTCGGCCGCGTACGGGATCACGCGCGAGCAGGCCGCCCTCCTCGCTCAGAGCGCGGCATGACGCGAACGCACCTAGCTTGTCCGTTTCCCCGCTTCATCCCCACCCTCCCCCATTGAGCGTCGTTCCTCGCCCTGGAGCGGCGAAGGTGGGCGGGGAGTGTCGCGCCAAAGCGACCAAGCGCTGGCACCTTGGGGGGGGGGCAGGCTGGGCGGACCGCGGTCGCGGCCCCGCGGCCCAGAGAGAGCGGCCTGAAATGTTTCGTCTTTTCCAGTCGATGTTGGTTTTTGCAATGTTGGAAAAGATGCAAAAAGCTCACGGCGCGAGCATCGAAAGAACTGAACTAGAGTTCGCGTAAGCGGAGGCCAGCGATTGCCACCCGTCGGCGACCGCCACCGCGGCTCAGGGCGAGTTCTTCAACTACCACGGCGGCTTCCGGCACTCCCTATGGGCCCTGATCACGTTGTTCCGAGCGTCGACGGGCGAGGCCGCACCCCACAGGAGGGAGGGGCGACGGGGGCGGGGGGGGGAGGGGTGGTGGTGGAGGGGGGAGGGGGGGGAGGGAGGTGGCGGGGTTCGGAGAAGAACACGTGGCATGATCAGAGGTCCGCAGGATTTCTTGGGTCGGCGTAGGGCCCATATCCCTGGCGCGCGGAACGCGCCAGGCCTCTTGCGCCGCTGGTGGCGTCCAGCGCCGATCCAGAATTTTTGCGCGGACCTCTGGAGATTGTTTACGCAGCTTTCATGTTTCTTTCGAAGAGGGGGAGGAGTACGGCGATAATGTGGACAGAGTCATGCAAACAGCCAGGACGAGTCAATTGCATTGTATTGGCGTCCCGGGTCGGCACGGCGAGCTGTGCATATTAGAAGTATCCTTGGGTCTGGAGGTCCATTGCGCACCCACAGTCGTAAGAAAGAAATATGAGAAGAGGCTTGAGCCGGAGGAGGAGGAGGAGAAGGAGGAGGAGGAAGGAGGAGGCCGGAGGAGGAGGAGGAGGACGAGGAGGAGGAGGAGGCGGAGGCGGAGGCGGCGGAGGAGGAGGAGGAGGGGGGAGGAAGATGAGAGGAGGAGAAGGAGGATGGAGGGGGGAAGGGGGGGAGGAGGAGGAGGAGGAGGAGGGAGGAGGGAGGAGGAGGAGGAGGAGGAGGGAGGAGGGGAAGGGAGGAGGAGGAGGAAGAGGAGAAGGACCAGGAGGAGGGGAGGAGGAGGAGGAGGAGGAGGAGGAGGAGGAGGAGGAGGAGGGGGAGGGGGAAGGGGGGGGAGGGGGAGAGGGAGAGGACGAGGAGGACGAGGAGGGGGAGGAGGAGGAGGAGGAGGAGGAGAGGGGGAGGAGGAGGAGGAGGCGTCCTGCGCGCGTGCTGCGTAGGGTCGGCCAAATTCGGAGTCATGATTGGCCCCGGTGCCCACTCGCCCTGAAGATGGACGAGTCTGGGCCCGCGGCAGGAGTAGTTGGAGGAAAAAGGAGCAGGAGGAGGAGGATCTGAAGGAGGAGGAGGGAGTAGGAAGGAGGCGGAAGGAGGAGGAGGAGGAGGAGCATGAAGGGTGGAGGGAGGCAGGGAGGAGGGAGGACCGATGAGGAGGAGGGAGGAGGGAAACTGGAGGAAGGAGCCCGCTGCGAAGCTCTGGCTCTGGAGGCTGCTTACCTTGTGCAGTGGGGGTGGTGGGGAGGGCAAAGCGGGGTTCCGAGCGGCCCTCCCCCGAGCTTAGGGGCGAGGGCCGAGGCAGGCGCGCGGCGCTGACGCTCCCGACTCGCACCGAAACTCGCACACACATGTTTCCCCATCCGACGGCGATGTGACACCACGGTCGCGAGAGATTATGTGAGGGACGCGTACCTATTCATTGCACCTAGCGCTGCAATGAATTCAGTCTGATGATCACACACCACACGCACACGCACACGCACACAGAAACAAGCGTGTCTTAGGCAGCGGCGTGGCTGCATGCGCTGCTAGCATCGGGCAAGATACGACTGGCGAGTGCACAGGAAGCCGCTTGCAATCAGAAGTCGAAGGTACAGCCAAGACACTGAACAGATGACCACCCTGGGCTCAGGAGGGGCTCCTGATTTTCGGGCCATCTGGGTCGAGGGGCCGATTCGTGGCCGAGGCACGCCGTTGCCAGACAAGCCCCTTCGTGCCTTACCTTGCGTTTTTCGTTTTTTGTAGCACGTCGACTGTACGTACTTCAGCACCGACATCGATATTCACAGCCTACACACATATTCACAGCCACTTGGAGTTATCTTCGCAACGCGGCTGGCCCATCCGGAACCGATGTGCCCAGCCAGGTGTGAGGTTCATTTAGTCGTCCGTTTCAGACGCTTCAGACGTGTCGGTTTGAATCGTCTCCTAAGCATCAGGGCATATCCGATGTTCGCCACCCAAAAATGTGATTGGGCCCTCGTGGCGCGCTCATGCCGCGAATGTGGGTGTTTGTTGTACCAGCTTGAAGCCTCGGGCCTCGGTCTCTCTCGGGATTCTCTTGGGCGATGTTGCTGCCATTTGCGGCCCCGTGTGCCCACTGCAAGCGAAAAGGCGGGAAGGCAACCGACAAAGGGCCGAGGGATGGGACCCTGAGAACGACGGTGATCATCGGAGGCCTGGAGGTCAGCACCAACACCAACATTGGCGGTGTGCTTCCACCGAGGGAAGATTATTCCGATCTCGGTGACGGTGGTAAGCGTCGGGCTTCTAGGTAGCCGAAAGATTACCACCAACTCCAAAGTCTAGGATCATCCTCCCCCTGCGGACGCACCCCCTGTTTGGGTGTCGGTGTTCATTCCCAAGCATCCAACATCAAACCCTCTAAATGCAACCTGGGATCTCTGCTTGTCCTCAGGGCATGATCCCTCGAGGCTCCATGTTGCCCCCCCCCCGCCGAGGCGTGGAACGAGATCATGCACGACCTGATGAAGAGCGAGCGGCAGCTCTACCGCGAAGGCCACCTCCGCTGGGCCGACGCCGCCCTCGGCCTCTGCTGCCCGCAGGAGGGCTCGGCCTGGCTCCTGGAGCCCGAGCCCCTGAGAGGCGCTGTGATCGAGGCCTTGGGCGCCGAGGCGTTCGGAAACGTGGGAACGGCTGGTTCCAACCCCCCCTCCCCCCCGGAGTCTGGCCAGAGCGCACCCCAGGACGGGAGGAGGATGCAGATCTCGGGCGCCACAAGGACCCGAGACGGCCGGTCGTTCAGCGCTGTGGGCCCTGGGGAGTTCTTCTCGGGCCCCCGAGCTATCAGAAAGCGATCATCGGTGAAAAGCTGATCCCGACAGTCGCGGGGGCCCACGCCACAGAAGAAGTCGTGGCGTCGGACGTGATGGTCTCCGATTTTGATCATGCCGTTCGCTTGGCCTGCTGTTTTTTCTTGAGGGCCCGGGTTCGACGCGGATTCGAAGGGATTCGACGCGAAGTGTCCCGCGTTTTCGGAGAGCCACCCCGCAGACGTCCAAAGTGTCGGTGGTCTTCCACTCTCACAGTGTCGGATCAGGGGCAATGGCTTCCGGCCAGTGCCGTCGATCCGGGGCGCTTTTGATGCGAGGCTCTGCCCTCCAGGGCCCTCCTCGTCGCCACGGGGGATCCGGGGGACCGGCTGTGAGATGAGGGGAGGGAATGTGTCGGATCAGGGGCAATATGAGGCGGGGATGGGCTCAGGTGGGGATCCATGCCTAATCACCCATTGATCGCAGATAGGGGCCCGATATCCCACCCCGCCGAGGAACATGGGGATTCGCTATCCTGGGCCTATGGCCGATCTATCGGCGATGCATCGCCGATTCCAAGCCAATGTTTCCACTTTTCAGCTATTTCGCCCTCTATCGTTGCCGCCCTCCTCCTCCTCCTCCTCCTCCTCCTCTTCCTGATTCGTGCCATTTTTGCTCAAGGCAACTCTGCCTGCTCCCGCGGGCGGTCCGTCGCGGCTCATTGCAAGGATGACCAAACGTGGAGCAAGCGGTCCCCCCTCGCGCACGCTTGATTGTGAGGAAGAAATGACACATCCAAACGCTCCATCGGGCGAAGTGGCCAATGCAGACTTGATGAAGTATACGATTGGCATAACAACACTGGGTGGCCGCGTCAAGGATGTAGGGGATACCTTGGAGAAGGTAGACTCTGAAAACGGATGTGGCGAAGGAGGCGGCAACGGAAGTTGAGACAACGCGGCGGAAACGATTATATTGGCCCCGAGTTTCGGCAGGTTCTCGGCTTGCGAGTGCCGTTTCCGCTGCGGCAACAACGCCCCATGCTCATGCTGGACCAAATGGATATGATGCTTTCAAGCTTGCGATTGTGGGTTTTTGGACGTTTCTAAGAATGATGAAATGGCGCCGTATCTTGACAATGTCGCCTCTTTGGTTGGCCCTGATTGTATTTAGAGGCAGTAGTGCGCGCCTCCTGGTAACCATGCTGCTTTTTGTATTCGGGACGATCATGTTGCATGTGTCATACTGGGAAATCATCGTGGATATGTGGAAAAATGGGACAACGTTGTGGGTCCAGATGGAAGAAGGGCGATCTAAGCTCCTGCTGCTAGCGATGCAGGTTGCATTCCACTTACTGGTCCCAAGCTATTGATGAAGACGCCATACAATGGATCAGTGCAGGGCCACGTATACCTTGAAGCTGGCAACTGTAATGTATTCGACCGAAGGTCAACGCAGGCGTTGACTATATCAAGGTGGTTGGTAAGGCAGTCTTACGCGAAGCAAACTTCACTGAAAGGGCCGATAAGAGTAAGCAGGACTGTCGATACCTTTCGTTTGAATGTCGTGGCGCTCGATTGCTGCGGGGCTGCTCCTCAGGAGCTTGATGCTCTCCTTGAGTTCAAATGTGGTGAATGTGACCGGCCTGTTCTCGGTCTGCAGAACAATGTTGTTGGCTCGCCGCAGTTCCCAGTCAGGTCGCGAGATCTTGAGTCGTGGTTTCTCTTGGTTCAGCGCATTCACGCGGACGAGTTATCGTTCTCCGCCGACGGCGCAATCACGATTTTCTTCATACTCCCTTTGTTCCACATGATCGCGTGGTGCGTGCTCGTGCACGTATCCTGTCTAAGTCCTTCCTGTTCGGGGCCACCCACCACCCGCAGGCCAGCCCCGGGGCGACTTGCAACGCAGCTACTTCGAAAATTATCCAGTTCGTTTCAGCGTAGCATACGCCGGCTTCAACGCTGAATTGGGCCCTGGAAGCGCTTGCGCTGAAGTTGAAGTTGTTGGTGAGTTTTCGTGTGACACATGTACTGATCGTCGTTATTTGATCCTGCTTCTGGCTATGCAATATGGTCTTTTCTTCCCCAGCGCATCTTATCCGAAAGAAGTGGCGGCGACCAGACATGCCGTCGGGTCAAGTCACACCGTGCATGGGGGACATTGCGATTTACGCTTTACGATGATTCGATCTCATCGTGGGTGCGTTCGTCAGGCGCGAGTCTTGGACGCGGCGGCGTCGATCACATACCATCGCCTGGCATTCTTACAATTCGGCTGCGCCTATTGCCTATTGGACGGACATCGCAGCGCCCAGAGTTAACCCAAGAGCCAAAATAAGCGAACCTTTCCCCCCGTCCGTGAGGGAAGGGTTTTTTCACCACCGTTGTGAACCCCCTCCGTGAAGGAAGGGGGGCATCGACGCAGCGTCGGTCGAAGTTGGGGAGCACGCGTTCCCGCGATCTATGTAATGGCCTTACACGTGCCCCATCATTTACTTCCTTGCTTACCTGTTAGTCCTACGCCGTCCTTGTTCTGAGCGCGCGTGCCTCGCGTTTTTCTTTGCGCGGTGTTTGTCATCAGATTGCGTTCCTGCACCTTCTGCCTCTCATTCCGTTTCGTTCCCGACATGTGCGTTGCATTCCTTATATGTCAAAGGCCTTGTTTTCTTCCCTGCTACGGTCGTTTTTTTCCATCGGCTTCCCCCTGGATATGTTCAGTGCTACGATGATAACCGAGCACGCCCGTGGATTGCCACGTCGCTTCCCATCCTGCTCTTTTCCTTGCGGCCATCGCAGTTTCGCCGTGTCGCCGCTGGTATTTGTCCTCAGCCTTCTCATCATCGTTTATGGACAACCCCCTGGCCGCCTGCCCCCGCCGCTGCCCCTGCCCCCGACCTTTTTCCCCCCCCCGCCGCCGCTGCCAACCCCCGCCCCCCCCCCCCCCCTCAATGAAGCGGGGCCCTTGTGAAGCACGCGCTCCGACTCGCCAGCGAAGCGCCCCCCGACGACGTCTTCCAAGAACCACTAGAACCCGCTGAGTTCCACCATCGGCGCCTCGCGGAACAAACGCCCCGTAAACATATCGCGAGATCGGCGCGGAAAGGGGGCCCGGGATCGGGCGATGTCAAATTGCGTAGAAAAAATGAGCGTGAGCGGGGAGCAGTTGGTAGGGGGTTCGCAGGAGCGGGAGAGATTTCGGGCGGGTCGCGAAGGCACGGGGAGACGAGCGGAACGAATATGAACAAAGCAAGGCATATATTTTGCCAGGGACGGGGCGCCGAAGTCCTGTAGGCGTTGAGAATAATTGCGCCTATTTCTCTGAGATTTGGGTGGGCTTGGGTGGGCTTGGGCCATCGCCTCATGAGAGAAAAGGCGTTCGGGCCACCGCAGATCGGGAGTCAAGGGAAGCCCGCTTCTCAGCGGCTCGGGTCGGTGAGCTACGGGGGCGGGGGGGGGGGGGGCAGAGCGGTTTCCTCCGCTCTGCTCGGCCGAATGTTTCGCCCCCTCCTTATTATGATCCCAGCCCGTCTGGCGTTGGGTCCTCGTTTGGAAGAGAGAGCGCCCCGCGTCTCACCTCGCCTCGCCTCCCGCTTTCCTCCCCCTCCTCCCCATCCCTCCCTGCCTGTGCTCTCTCGCATGCCCATGTCGGCGCATCCCTCGCACGCTTCGTGGCCCCGTAGCGTGCTCCACCGAAGGTCCCAGTGGCAGGGTCCGCATGCAAATCCACTTCCATTTCGGCGCACCCTTCAAACGCATCACGGCTTCAAACGGAGCTCCACCGAAGGTCGCATTGGCAAGGTCCGCATGCAGTTCCACTTCCATCTCGGCGCACCTTTCACACGCTTCGTGGCCCCATCGTGCGCTCCGCCCAAGGCCCCAGTGGCAGGGTCCGCGTGCAGTTCCACCTCCATTTCGGCGCACCCCTCGCACGATTCGCGGCCCCGTAGGGCACTCCGCCCAAGGCCCCAGTGGCCAGGTTCGCGCGCAGTTCCACCTCCATTTCAACGCACCCCTCACACGCTTCGTGGCTCCACCCAAGGCCCCAGTGGCAGGGTCCGCATGCAGTTCCACCTCCATTTCGGCGCACCCCTCACACGCTTCGCGGCCCCATAGGGAGCTCCACCGAAGGCCCCGCCGGCAGGGCGTGCAATTCCACTTCCATCCCGACGCACCCCTCACACATTCGGTGGCCCCATCGTTCTCTGGTCACCTGGGGGCCGCTTGGCGGGAAACGTTTTCCGGTCACTTGGGGGCCGTTTGGCGGGAAACATTTTCCGGTCATTTGAGGGCCGGTTGGCGGGGAACGTTTTCCTGTCACCGGAGGGCCGTTTGGCGGGAAACGTTCTTTGGTCACCTGAGGGACGTTTGGCGGGGAACGTTTTTCCTGTCACCTGAGGGCCGTTTGGCGGGAAACGCTGTCTGGTCACCTGGAACCGTTTGGCGGGAACGTTTTCCAGTCACTTGAGGGCCGTTTGGGGGCGTTTGGCGGGAATCGTTTTCCGGTCGCCCGAGGGCCGCTTGGCGGGAAACGTTTTCTGGTCACCTGACGGCCGCTTGGCAGGATGATTTTCTGGTCCTTTTAGGGCCGTTTGGCGGGAAACGTTTTTTGGTCGCCTGCGAGCCGTTTGGCGGGAAACGTTTTCCGGTCATTTGGGGGCCGTTTGGCGGGGCACGTTTTCTGGTCACCGGGGGGCCGCTTGGCGGGGACCATGCTCCAGTCACTTGAGGGCCGTTTGGCGGGGAATGTTTTCTGGTCACCTGAGGGCCGTTTGGCGCCGAGCGGCCCTCAGGTGACCAGAAGACGTTCCCGCCAAACGGCCGTCAGATGACCAGGGAACGTTTCCCGCCAAACGGCTTTCACAGCCGTCAGCCCTGCGACATTTTGTAGCACCGCCGTGGTACAAGCCATCGTCAAGCTGCCTCTTCGAGGGCGCATGTGGCTGGTTCAATTTCCAGTTCGCTCCATGTTGAGGTGGCTGTGGGGCGTCTTGGAAACCACATGGGGGCCATCTTGAATCACTTTGTTCAGTTTTGCGTGAGCCCGCGGGCCATCGTAGGCCGTTGGCTGTCAGCGACGACCGTTGCGCCATCCAGGGTTCCAGGCGCTCGTTAAAGGGGGGCGGCAAGTCGAGGGCTTGAGAGAAGTACTTATGCAATGAACTACCAGTGGCCAGAGGGCTGATGATATTGCACTTCCGCCATCCCCGCAGTCACGCGCGGCTTCGCTTCCCCGTTGGATCTCGGAGTTTCTGCTCCGGGGTGCTCCTTGCGACGCGGCGCTCGGGTCTGAATGTGCAGGCCGATGCACAGGCGCGAGCAAGCAGGACAATGATTGCATGGGGATGAGGAGAAGGCAAGAGCTTAAGCGGACAGGATTTTTTTCCAACGCGTCTGGTGTGTACTAATGAAAAAAACAGCATGACTGAGGAGGAGGATCAGCAGCAGTGACGAAGACAACCCATGCGAATGCAGCGTGATTGCATGAGGGACAGCGGATGCTGAGAGAGAAGGGCAGCATCATGTGTAGGACGTCCCGCGCGTAAAGTGATGGTGGTGATGGTGATGTTTGATGGCGATGTCGCGGATGATGGTGAGGACACCGATGTGAACCCCTTCCTCCGGGGAGGGGGTCTGCGCATGGACGTCCCAACCCCCATATGTGAGGGAAGGGGCGCGCGCGCGAATGCCCTGTTCCCCTCCATGAGGGAAGGGGTCTGGGCACGTGCGCGCCGGCTCCTTCCGTGAGGGAAGGGGGCGCGCTTGCCGGCGCCAGCTCGTTCTCGTTGTCATGATCCCCCTGCGGCGCCGCTGCGCACTTCATACCTCAAGCCGCAGCGGGGCCCGCGGGCCCTTGCAAACCCTGCGGCCCGCCCCGCTGCGCCCGCGACGCGCCTCCGCAATAGCGGGGGGGGGGGGGGTCGCGCGCAGATGGCGCCGAAACGTAGAAGGGGCGAATGGGCGCCTGTTCGCATTGCGACCAACGTCGCGATTCAAGGGGGACGTCTGTCCTGCCCGACAGGAGTGGCGGGTTACGGACTGGAAGTCCAAGAGAAGATGGTGAACGGAAAAGCAACGCAATTCGTCTCTGCACGTAAGAACCGCTTTTGGATGCTCAAAGTTGCAGGCGGCACAGACGCGGTCAAAGGCCATTTGAAGAGCAGCAGAATCATGGGGGATATGGTCGAGACACTGGGCATTCCCTACGCGTCCGCCAACGCGGCGGCAACGCCATCCAAACGGGCGGCATCCTCCGCAGTCGCGGAGGATGATGGCCCCGTGCTGAAGCTGAAGGTGAGGAGCTCTGAGAAAGCGGCCAAACCTAAGAAAGCCGCGCCTGCTGCGCAAGAGCCCCAGGTGAAGAAGGAACCTGTCCGCGGGGCCCCTCGCAAAATAGAAGTGCCAGTCAGCTGCGAGCTGGGCGAGCAAGGTATTCGTGATCTCTTGTGTTTTCTGGACTGTTACGAAAGGTTGTGGGCGCCCGTGGATGATCTACCATGGTTGCGCGAGTTCGTCGCGAATGAGGTTGCGGGAGGGCGCGTGCCAGAGCCGGAGGGCCCTGACGACCAGGGCAGTGGCGATGACGAGGGGGGCCCCGCACGCGCGGAGCTTGCCGCGACCTTCGGACTGCGTGGCCCCCGTGCGGGTCGTGGACGACGACCGTGCTGCAGGGCCCGTTGAGAGGAAAATCGCTCACGAGCCACATCAGGGGCATGACCGACCAGAAGTGGCAGAAACGCTGCAGCGCGAGCTGCTTGACCGGACTGGCCTGCGCCTTGCAGCGGCGCCCCGCACAGACGCGAAGGAAGTCCCACTTGCCTTCGTCGAGGATCACGCGAGGCAGCGGATGGCAGCGGAAAGTATGTAATAGCAGCGGGTGTCGCCTGGCACGACGCTGCGCAGTCGCGGAGCGGCGAGCAGCGGGCGTTCGCGAGGGGGGTCGCACCGCATCCGCGGGGCGACGACGCGAACCGCAGGCGTCAGCAGAGTCCGTGCCAAGTGGTGGCTCTAGCAGAGTGCACGGCCGAATGCGAGCTCGTTTTGCAGCGGCCTGGAACTTGCGCCAGCGTCAATGCCCCCGCAGTTGCGGGGGCCGACGCCGACGGCGGCTGCCAATCGCTCATGGGCCGGCCATCGTTCGAGTACATGACGATCAGGGGCAATGAGCGCAGCAGCTTGTGTCTTGGGGCGCGGAAGAACATCGCCAACGAAGTGTCATTGCTCTTTTGGGAGCGCCGTGCCGACGGAATTTACAGGACTGCAGCTGGCGACGCGAAGGGCGCGCACAGCCGCGTTCTTGGAGTCGAAGGCACATTTGATTCTACCCTCGCGCACTTCGGAAACATATTGCGATTGGCCGTCGTTCACCTTCACAGGTGCACGGCAAAAAAGACAGAAGGGAGGTGGGTTCCCCGCCGCGCACGACAGATTCTGTCCAGATTTGGCATCGAAGTTGTCGTCATACGACATAAATGTTTTGATGGGCGATTTCGGCATGGCCTCGATGTCCGCGGTTCCTCAGTTGAGGAGCCGCGGAATTGACATCCAAACTGCAGCGGCTTATTTCTGGAAGAGCCTCGACGGGTTGCCGATGGCCGATTCATGTGGCATCTGGTTTATCTCGTGCCCTGGGGAGCGCGAGCTTTACCATGCGCCCGAGTTCGTTCGCGCGAGAGACGCCAGTGGTATATTGTACCACGAGTCATCGGTCATTGGGCTGGGGCATAGAAATACCATGCCGCCTCCCAGGGGAT
This sequence comes from Prorocentrum cordatum, assembly GCA_963575745.1. Lineage (NCBI taxonomy): Eukaryota > Dinophyceae > Prorocentrales > Prorocentraceae > Prorocentrum > Prorocentrum cordatum. The sequence continues at coordinate 455,381 of CAUYUJ010012113.1, read as the reverse complement.
CGCCCGCCGCAGTGGCGGCGGGCGACCCTACTGTCGTACACTTTCGGCATGGGAAGAACGGCGGGCCAGGGCAGGAATTGGGGCGCTTGACCGCCAAGGGTGACGTGGAAAACCTCGTCTGAACGTTTCTGTCTCCATCTGGCGAATCCGCGAGGGTCGTGGCGCTGCGCGCCGCAGACCGCCAGCGGCGCGAAGCAGCTGAAGCGCGGGGTGACACGAGCCACTTCCAGACCGACCTGTCTCCTGCCTTCAGGTGCAAGGAAACGAGGCTGGACGTCGAGATTTTCGAAGTCGGCGGGCTTTGCCGCGGCGGGGCGCACTGCCCGCTCATGGTTTCGACTGCCTTTCCACCGGGTCGATCTGCCGCCGCAGAGGCCCGGAGAAACGCTCGGAAGCGCGAGCGGCAAAGGGGCATCAAAACGGATGGGGGGGGGGGGGGGCGCACGTTGCCGACGGCCCCGCAGTAGCGGGGCCAAATCAGCAGACGGCTCCACAAACGGGCCCACGAGAGGCCCAGTTGGCGCCTCAACGGGCGCCGCCGCGCCAACAGCAGTTGCCGCAACGGCTGCTGCCGCTGCAGCCGCTGCTGCCGCGAATGCGGCCGCCTCAGCATCCGCCGCGCCACTACCAGTCGCCGCAAGCGACCGCGCATGTCGATTACAGTGGCGGCCGCGGCGTGCAAGGAAGGGGAGGGATACAAGAAGGAGAAGTTGGTGGCGGCAAGGTCGCCGATGGCCCATGTCGCCCGAGCCTCCGCGAGCCGCCGCGCTCCCAGACGCACCGCTGGCGGCGGGGCCGATGGTGGGCGTGGATCGGCGGCGACGACGGCCATTGGCGCGAAAACTGTGGTGACTGGTAAAGCGGCGGCCGTGGCTTCACAGTCGCGGGTCCGCGCTGTTGGTTTGTCGAGCTGACCCGGCGCCGCCGCTGCTGCGACGCTTCTCCCGGCAGCCCGATCTCGCGCGGACAGCTTGAAAACGCAAGAAAAACACGCCTGCAATCGCAGAGGGGGGGGGGGGGCAGGGTCAGGCGCTCCCACTGCCAAGTATCAAGCGTCGCTTACGTCCTCCGCACCTCCTGTCTCGCTATCCCCCGCCCTTCCTTCCTTCCTCCCCTTCGAGACATTCCCGCCATCTCATGCTTCTTTGCCCCTGGCGGGGGCGGTCGTGTTAATCGACCCCCATCCGCGAAGGAAGGGGTTAATACTATGACCCCATCCGCGAGGGAAGCGGGTTGAAAATACAGTTGTTTGCTTATTATCGTTGATGGATTATGCGTGCATCGAGTGGCCCAGGAGGTTCAGTCCGATGTGGCAGTGGAGTTGTTTGAGTATCATCGGCGAAGCTGCCGCCGCCGGCGGTCGCTGCCTGAGCGCGCGTGCCGCGGCGAAGCTGGATTGCGCGAAGTTGCGCGCCTTGGAGGCAGATCGGAAATTTGCACGCGCGCAGGGGGGAAATTGCGCGCGCGCACTTCGCTCGGGGAAAGAATTGCACGCGCTCGCCGTTTGGGCCGAGGGGCGGGAGCTGCGTGGGCTGAGGATCAATCCTCGTTCGCGCAGTCCTGACTAACTTGCGCGCTGGTGGCCGAAGCTGCACGGCCGCCGGCAGCCCGGGGCGGTTGGCTCTGAGGGACCCACAGAACGAGGATCGATCTGACGCTGGTCCGTCGGAGATTGTCGATGCCGGGAGTGCGTTCTACAGTGAAGAGTTCTTCGGGATCTCTCGGGTCTCGTCGACCTGCCCTCGTAGATTCGCGGCGAGTTCGCCGCCGACAATGTCTTCGATACATCGCGCCTTCTCAAAAGTACCGCGCTGCGATCACTTAGTCCCCCCTCTTGCTCGGACGATCTGGTCGCTGCCGAAGCGCTTCGAACCCTCGCCATGCCAGGCGCCGCGGCTCCCGCCAACATGCCCAAATTCATGCGTTGACGATGAGAATGGGCCTGAAGCTCGCCGTAGGACTTGGGTTTGGCGATTTGATGGATTCGGGGGGGTGGCGAGGTCGCAGGGCGCGGTAGCACGCCCAATGATCACCATGGGATCGACATGACGTCGCATTGTAATCGTCTTCTTCCTGGGTCGTCGTTCATTGGCGCTCAACGGCGCGGTCTGTTGCCCCTGCTTCAAATGATCGCTGCCCTTGCGGGTGGACATGCCAGGTCGCATTCCGCGAGGGGGGGGTCTGCGATGCTGATGTCAGCCTATTGGCGAGTCTATGAGCTGTCCTGCGCAGTCGCGCACGGCTCTGTCGCTCTACCGCCCTGTCTATGATAGCGGGGCTCGGGGTGACCCCCGTTCGCCATGTCCGCCGACGCCTTGGTCGAGTAGCTGTTTCCCTTGCCGGCGATGCCGCTGGCGCTCCTGACAATGAGGCAACTGCGTTCCCTTGCGAAGGGGCCCCCAGCGCGCGCCGCGTGCTGCGCGCGCTCGGCGGGGAGCGATGGCGAGCGCCAGCGGGGGGGCCCCTCCTCGGCTGCGCTGCCCTCGAAGCAGCTCGAGCTGGGCGGCCCGATCTGGGCGCTCAAGGGGGCCGTCGATCGGGACTTTCGCGGCGGGTCTTGCGATGTCATGCCGCGTCGCATTCCTGGGGGCCTCTCTCATGAAGCGCAGCGCAAACGCGCCTGCCCCATTGATCGCCCCTTTCATGCGGCACCCGTGCGCGTGGATGTCCAGCGCGCGTTGTGCGACTTGGCCCCCGTGCCAGCAGGGCCGCCGGCAGCTCGGTTCAATGCGTTGCGACCGTTGACCGTCATATGCGTCCTCCTCAGGATGGTGAGAGGTGCCCTTCTGGAGCGCATTGAGGAGGACATCGCCGACCCCCCTGCCAGTTTGCTTGCCGCGAAGGACACGGCGCCACGGGCATGGCATATATGATTTTGCGCATGGTTTATCGATGTTTGGAAGGTGGGCGTGGGCATGTGTGTGGATCGGCTGATGTTCCCCAGCGTTTTACTGTTGTCTGTCATGCCCGGCATCTTCAATCACTGCAGCGGCGAGGTGCCCCCGATGAAATTTTTGTTTCATTAATGAGGCATTGGATAGCCATTCTATATATCATGCACTTGCGCGGTGAGACTGCCACCGTGCGACTGCGATGCGCGGGGGGCCTCGAGGCTCTTATTGGTGCCTTGCGTTTTGCATATCAAAATGGTTTTGTCTGAGTGCTCGCGCCCTGTCTGGCAGGGGTGCTGGGGCGACGAGTTGGGGGCGCCTTTGGCTCATTTCGTTTCGCGTGGGCTTCGTTGCGCGAAATGGCGTCGTCTTTGCAAGTGCGAACCATTGACTTCATTGTCTGGCGCGACAATCCACTTGCGCCGGCCTTTCCCGTCGAAGACGTTCAGGGGCCATGAAGGAGACGCCCGTCGGCGTTGAAAGTACTTGGACGGGGCCTGCCTGAGAAAACGCATCAGTCTTGTGGTCAAATATCTGTGCGCACCTAATCCCCAGGGCAAAATTGGGCCGGCTGTTGGGGTTGTCCCGCGTGACAGCGCAATTTAGGTCATTGGTTGTCGGGTGCATTCTTGTGGGCCAGTGGATCATGATACTCGAGCGAATGTTTGCGCGGCGTCGTCGGCGGCTGAATCTGTCTTGCAAGTGCTGGCCTGCGGGTCGAGTGCCAGGGCTTCTAGGTTCCAACTGATACATCGCGATGCGGCCTCGACCAGTTTCTGGCGCCCCCCCTCATCTCGCGCTTGAGCAGGAGCGTCGCTCTCTCATTGCCAACGGCACAAGCAAGCAGCTGGTGAGACATCCTCGTTGGCCGCGTCTTCCAGAGGAGACGGGCGAATCGCGCGTTCGAGCTGTTCGAGCAATTCGGTTGCACATCAAACGCGCAGGACAAGATAACATGATATCTTACTTGGATATGCTAGCTAGGATGGAGACAGCTGCATCGACATGTTGGGCACGTTGCTAAGATCGCACGTAATAATCCGCATTCTGCGTTATGCAATGTTTTGTGGAAGTGCCTGCAGCGCGCCGCTCGGGAAAAGCGGGGGCGGGCAACGTCGGGGATTCAAGAAATTCTTATTGCAGTCGATTTGGGAACATCGGTTTGTTCATTTCTATTGCCCCCAGAAGATTCCTTTCGTTTCGCGGGGGGCAGGTCCGAACCGCGTGCAGTCCAGTCGTTGCGGGGCCTGTTGGGGGCTTCTTTGCGGCCTCCTGGAGGTGTCTTGGGTGGGGGCTTCTTGGGGCCTCTTGGAGGCGGCTTGGGCCGTCTTGGAGCGCCCGTGCTGCGCGCGGCCCAGTCGGGGGCCGTCCTGGGGGCCCCTCGCTGCCGTTCCGGGGGTCATGGGGTCCTCTTGAGTTGCGCCGCCCTAGGGGTTGCTTCGGCCGTCGTGGAGGCTTCCGGGGCTTCTCGGGCCGTCTTGGGGCCATTTTGGAGGCTTCTTGGGCCGTCATGGGCTTCTGAGAGCCGACGAAGGCGAGAACGCTAAGTAAGGTTCAATATCGATGGTTTTGGCTTCCGGAGGCGCTCTTGGAGGTCCTCGCAAGGCCGTCTTGGGCCGTCCCGGGCGTTTTTGTTGGTCCTCTTGGGGCCATATTTGGCCGTCTTGGGGCCGTCTTCGCATGTATCGAGGCCATCTTGCGCCGTCTTCACGGCCTCTCTTGGGCCCGCGACAGGCCCGGGACGCCCAAATCATCGGTTTCCGTATATTTCTCTTGCATGGGTCCCGGTGGTCCGCCTTTCTCGGGTCGGCGGGCGCGGGGTGGCCTCGGGGGCGGGGGGGCGGTGGGTGGGTGGGGGGGCATGGTCGTCGATGATGTATCGCAGTACGATATGTAGCACTTATGCAATCAGTGGATACATTGGATACGTTGCACGTGAGTGGCGCGTCAGACATGTTATAGCCTGGCGCTCTTACAAAGAGCGGCGGATTTTGTAGCGCCCCCGCGCAGTTCTACGAAGGCAGCAGATCCATATTTTCTTGGCGCAGCAACGACGCCTATCGAAAAATATCGTCCAGAGCTCCATGCGAGAACGTGTCGTCCAGTCGTCGCCATGACTCCTGGAAGACTCTTGGAGGCGCCTTGGAGGCTTCATGGAAGCTGGGGCAGTAGGAGGCAATGTATATTTACGATGCTGTTGGTGATGCTGGCAACGGCGACGACCACGACACGATGGCGATGATGTTGGCGACGATGACGACGCCAGCGACGATTATTGCGGATGTCAGCGACGACGACGATGATGATGCTGGCGACGATGACGACGATGATGCCGATGACGCCGATGACGACGAAGACGACGAGATGATTTTGATTCTGGTAATTCTGATGATGTTAATGATGGCGATGATGATGCTAGCGCTGAATTCGACGATGCTGATGATGACGACTACCATATTGGATACGAGGAAGGTGGATCGGGAAGGAGTGGCAAGATCAGCAGCTGAGCTTTTTTCGAAGCGCGACGCTGTTTTGCAGCCGTTGCGGTCGCTGCTGCGGCCCAGCAATAAGGGCAGCTTCACGACGCAATTGCGTCCCGGGGATGGCTCCAGCCGAAGGTGTGGGATAATAAAGCGCGCGGAGTTCGTCTCCGCGCCGCGTTGAAAACGATGTCCCTCTTGTTTGGAGCGATGCGTTTCGCTTCGCATATGGCCGTTTTTGCTGTTTGTTTGTTGGCGTGGCCGGCAGGTTGTCTGGCGCGGCCGCATTCGGTGCTGGGCGGGTTCGCTTTCAGTCGGCGCCTCGTGGCCCCCCCCCCAGTTTCCGTGCTTCTCCACGAGCGCTGGTCTTGGCGCGACGTGGTGGTTTCTGGCGAGAGTACCTCTGGGGCTCTCACTCCATGCATGCTTAGATCTGCCATGCGCCGAGCTGGCCTCGTCTGCATCGCGGCACCGCGACCGGGGACGTACCCTGTTTGGCCGTCCCGTGTTATTAGGTTTGATCTTCTTTGCTTTCCGCGCACGTTTCGTGTGCGTTGTATTTGGCAAGGCTTCCTGGGGGCGTTCGGGGGGCGGTTAGATGGCTGCTTCCGCGGTCCGCGCGCGCGGTCGCGCGGCGCGCGGTCTTAGCTCGAGCGCGCGTCTCCTGCGCGGAGAAGCTGTGTCTCCGCGCGTTCGGCTGTGCAATAAACGGTGCGTCTTTGCGGCGTTCTTTCGATTTCGGCGCGTTTTCTTTGGGCGGGGGGGGCAATGTGCGATTGATGCCCCCAAAAGGGCGCCTAGCTCTTCCACCCTGAGGGCGGCGAGGGCCCCCCCGCCGCCGGGTCGCGGCGGCCGCCGAGGAGCGCGCCCGCTGCAGCGGAGAGCGGCGTCGGAGGCGGCGCGCGGCGGAGGGCGACGATGGGGCGATGGCGGAGATAGGTGATCGGTTCGCCGACGCTCTGCACATCCACCCGCGCAACGTGCCGAAGAGCCGAGACCTGACAATGCGCGCTGCCAGCGCGTCGGCCCGCGCCGGGAAGCAGTTGCTCTGGGTCGTCGCCAAGGACGCCCCGAGCAGCCGCGACGACGAGGCGCGGTCCGTGGAGGTGGTGGCGCGGGCTAGGGGGCGGTGGCTGCTCTGCCCCGAGACGCAGACCGCCGGCGTGCCTGGGCTGCTGCCGCTGTGCGCGGGGATGCCGGCGCAATTGGCGGACGCGGTGAACTGCGAGTGCGGCGCGTGCAAGCGGGCGACTGGCGTCGTGGATGGGTGGGCGTTGAGCGAGGCCGACGCGAGGATGGTGCGCGAAGTCCATGCGGAGGCAGAGGTCGTCCTGAGGGAGGTGCCCGTGGCTATGCACGCGAACCTGCACGGTCAAGCGAAGGTGTTCTCGCCTGGCCTGCCGCCGGGCGTCTTCCCGTTGGAACCGAAGACGATGTCTCGGGACGGGCGACGGGAATGGCGCGGCGGCGAAGCGCGCGGGGTTCACAGTGGCTCTTCATTTCGCATCGACGGCGCACGCCGTGACCGGGTCGACGCCCCCGACCGCCGCCGTTGACCTCCTGGACGCGGCGCGGGCGCCGCGAGCTGACGACGCGCCGCCGCGCTACGTGGCCTTTTGCCGAGTTCGCACAGCGGATGACATTCTCATCGCGCGGGCTACCCCCCCGGCGTTGTTCCGCATGGGGCGCCATCGCGGCCTATTGTTGCTGAGTTCGGTCGTCGATGGATCGGTGGCGATCGACGATGCGGAGGCGAAGTGGGCAGAGTAGACAGCGCCGACGAGGAAGCGCCCCCTGGAGCTCGCGCTCCCGCGCGCGGCGTGCCGACAGAGCAAGGCGCCCGAGAGGTTCCGGGTGCCGGAGTGCAGCGCGTTGTCTCCGCTGGAGCATGCGAATTCCGCGCTGAAGCTCAGCGCTCGGCGAAGCTGCACCCGCGGCCCCCAGCGGGCCCGAGCCCGGCCCTGCGCCGAAGGTGCCGCGGACATGCAGAGGCCAGCCCCGCCGCCCAGCGAGCTCCGTTGCTTCGAATGCGGCACAGCCAGGCGCGTCTCGGAAAACGACGAGAAGATGTTGGAGCAGTTGCGCTCAGATGACGCCCTCGAGCGAGCAGTGTGCCTGACGCGTCGCCCCGCGCAGCTGCACCGGCCACCGTCGAATATAGGTGCGCTGTGCACGTGCTTCCAGCGCAGGGGCCTGAAGGGCATGGGGCATTTTGATCCGGGGCGGCTGGATATTATGCATGGGGGGCCCGAGTGCGCAGTTTGCGCGCGCGTCCTCCTCGCGGGAAGTGCGGGGCGAGACCAGAACGCAGCATGGATCGTAGTCAGACAAAAACCAGCGCGAGGCTTGTAGATCCCCGATTTGCGACGTCTTCAAGGTAGCCCCGCGACCGCGGAGCACGAAGTACCTGGCAGCCGCCTGGCCGTCGCGGAAGTGCGCGGCGTGCCGCGCGCGGAGCTCGAATTGCGAGGCGCGCGGCGCCCCGTCGCCAGATGCGGCCAAAGTGGGTCGGCGTTCTGCGAACTGGGCAGGGCCGGCGCGCGCGCGCGACGCATGCCTCTACCCGCCGCGCAGCGCGCGCAACAGCGCGCCGCGGCCGCGTCGCAACGAAACCACGGCGCACGTCGCGCCCGCGTGGAAATGCGCAGACTGCGCGCAGACGCGCCAGCGAGGCAAGAAGGGCGCCTAAGGAAAAATGCGTCTAGCGCGCAGAGTCGCCATCGCCAGGCACGTCGTTATCATCGTGGCGAGCGGCTGCAAGAGGCCCGCCGGCGTCGCCGTCGACTGCGTCATCGGATGGTCTTGCGTCGTCGACCCCCTGTGGGCGCCGTTTTGGAGGGCGTTTCGGGGCCGCCGTAGGCCTGTCCTGGACTCCCCTTGGGCCGTCTTGAGGCCCGTTTGGGCCGTCTTGGGGGCTTCGTTGGGCCTCCCTAGGCAATCGTGCGGCGTCTTCAGCTGTCTTGGGGCGCTCTTGCGCCGTCTGGCGTCTTCGGCGGTCATCTCGGGGGCATCTCGGAGCCGCCGTGGAGGTCTCTCGGGGCCGTTATGCTCCGCGGCCAGAGCACGCGCAGCACAGTCTTTGTCGGGCCTGCGGGGGTGTCTTGGGCGCCTCTGAGGCCCTCTTTGGGACTTCTTTGGGGCCTCTTGGGTGTTCTTGAGCCCCTTCCGGGCGATCTCGGGGCGCTCTTGCGCCGCGCCGTCTAGCGTCTGCGGAGGCCGTTTTGGGGGGGCTTTCGGGAGGTCTGGGGCCGTCTTGGGAGCGTTTTGCTACAATATTGGGGCCTTCGCGGGCCGTATAGACGCCCTCTCGGGAGCGTCGCGGGCCGTTTCGGGGCCACCTTTGACGCAGTTTGGGCCGCCATGGCCCCCCGAGAGTGCAAAATGCGCAAGCGCGAATAATCAACGAACACCTTTGCAACAATTAATAGGTTTGGCTTCCGCAGGCGCCTTTGAGCGTCCTTTTGGAGCACCCATTGGGTCATCATGGGGGCTTCGATGGCCATCCTGAGGCCTTCTTGGGCCGTCTTGGGGCCTTCTGAAGCAGCGTTGAGAGCACCTTGGGCCGTCTCGAGACCATCTTGGCCCCTCAGGAGGCCGAAGGTGCCGAAATCATACATTTCCTTCAGGTTTTAGACAGCATTGACACTAGGCGTGGAAATTTGTCGGCACCCCAGCGGCGGCCCAGGGGGGGATTAAGGGGGGTTGTTTTGCAACGTAAAAGAATCCAGTATTTTGCAATTTTCCTTCCTCTGCGCATCGTGGCTGGGTCCTGGCGCCACGCGCCCGTCCTGTCGGACACCCGAGACGCTTCGCTGCAGTCCGGACGTGGATTCGCTGGATTGCGCCGCGCCGCAGGCCCCTCGGGGGGTTCCTGGTAGGTCTTTCGGGGGCCTCCTGGCAGCACTCTAGGAGCCTTTCGGGTGCCTTTTTAAAGCCTCTTTGGGTTTCTGTTGGGCCTCTGGTGGGCCTCTTTGAGCTTGGTGGGGGCTTGTTGGAGGCCTCTCGGGGCCCCCTGGAAGATTCTTGGGGCCGGGGGCTCAAAATGTCCGTTCGGCCCCCCCGGCTGGGCCCCCTCCTGGAGCCGTATGTGGGGCCTCTTGGGTTGTCTTGGGGCCCTCTTGGGCTGGCCATTTTGGAGGGGTTTCCTGGGCCGTCTGGGGCAATCTTGGAGGCCTCTTGGGTCGCCTTGGACGTTGTGAAAGGCAACGAGGCGAATATGCTAAAATCCCGAAAGGAATGAGATAATGTTTGCTTCAGGGGGCCCTCTTGGGCGCCTCTCTTGAGGGCCTCGTGGGCGTCCCGGGGGCCTATTGGACCGTCAGGGGGCCATCCTGTCGATCCATTGGCGATTCGGGGCCCTCTTGGACCATCTTGTGGGCCTCTTTGGGCCCTCACGGCCCGTCGCGACGCCCGTGGCGCGTTCGCCGGGGCCGGCATGACCCCCCCTCCTCTAAACCGACCGGACGTGGCCCCGGGGGAAGGGGTTTGACCCCAAGGGGTCGGCGGATTGATTGGATTGAGCTTGCCCAGGATCGAGGAGGTGAGGGTGATGAGTATATAAAATGGAGATTGAGAGAGGGAGGTTGGACGGCCTGCTGGTGAGCGTGCGCGCGTGTAGTTGTAGTTGTGGTTTCTACGTCTTTTCCCTCTGAATGCTTCCGCCGCCGCTGCAGTTTGGCTTTTCGTTGTTCGTGCCATGTCGCTTCATAGAAGATGGGTGATGCCATCTCTTAGAGCTGCCCAACACCACCTCCTCCTCTCCCTCTTCATCCGGAGGCCTCCGGGGTCCCCAGAGATGGCTGGTCCTTGGAGGTTCCAGGAAACTTGCAGAGGCCACCGCAGCTAAGTACCCCCAGTATTGTCGACCTCGATTTGGATCTTCGGATTTCGACTCGACCCTCGGAAAGAGCGCGTTCTGTGGTCGCTTGGAGGGGGGGGATGTTTGAAACCGGACCCCCTCCCCAGTGGATGGAGGGGGGGGGTTCGCAACCCCCCGCACCCCACCCCCCTTGACGGAGGGGGGGGGGGGTCGACCCCCCCCCCTTCGTCCCCTGCTTCCCCTCCTCTCCTCGGGCCGGCGCTTGCGTCGGCGGCGGTTGGCGGCGGCGGCGGGGACGACGATTTCTTTTTCTGGGCTGGCGCCGGCGCCTGCGGCGGACGGCGGCGGCGGCGGGGAGCGTCGACGAGGACGACGGTGGTGGTGGTGGTGGTGGTGGTGGTGGTGGTGGTGGTGGTGGTGGTGGGTTGTTGTGGTGGTGGTGGTGGCGGTGGTGGTGGTGGTTGTGGTGGTGGTGGTGTGGTGGTTTGTTGTTGTGGTGGTGGTGGTGGTGGGTGGTGTTGGTGGTGGTTGTTGAGTGGTGGTGGTGGTGTTGGTGGTGGTGGGTTGTGGTGGTGGTGGTGGTTTGTTGGCGGTGTGGTGGTGGTTTGTGGTGATGGTGGTGGTGGGTTGTGGAGGTGGCGGTGGTTTGTGGAGGTGGTGGTGGGTTGTGCTGCCAGTAGTGGTGGTGGTTGTGGCGGTGGTGGTGCTGGTGTGGTTGATTTTGGTTGTGGTGGTAGTGGTGGTGGGTGTTTGTGGTTTGGTGGTGTGGTGGTGGTGGTGGTGTGTTTGTTTTGTGATGGTTGTGGTGGGTTGTGGTGGTGGCGGTGGTTTGTGGACGTGGTGTTGGTGGTGGTGGTTGCGGTGGTGGTGGTGGTGGCCTGGTGGTTTGTGGTGGTGGCGGTGGGTCGTGCTGCCAGTAGTGGTGGTGGTTGTGGCGGTGGTGGTGGTGGTGTGGTAAGTTGTAGTTGTGGTGGTGGTGGTGGTGGTAGTGGTGGTGGGTTTTTGTGGGTTTTTGTGGTGGTGGTGGTGATGGTGAGTTGTGGTGGTGGTTGTGGTGGTCCATGTGGTGGCTGTGTTGGTGTTGGTGATGGTGGTTGTGTGGTGGGTTGGTGGTGGTGGTGGTGGGTTGAGGCGGTGTGGCGGTGGTGGTAGTACTGGCGGTGGCGGTAGCGGTGGTAATCGTCGCTGCGTCCCCGCCGTCGCCAGCGTTGGCGCCAGGAAAGGGGGGGGGTGGGGGGTTTGACCCCCCCCCCGCCGCCCAGGGGGGGGGATGGGTTTGAACCCCCCCGCTTGGGCTGCCTCTGGTCATCGTCGCTGCGTCCCCGCCGTCGGCGCTGCTGGCGGCCACCGGCGCCAGCAACGGCGCCGAGGGGAGGGGGCCGAGGGCGAGGGGGGTTGAAACGCCCCCATTCCCCGGCACTCGGGGGGTGGGTGGGTTTGAAGCCCCCCCTTTGGCTGGTTCTGGTCATCGTCGCTGCGTCCCCGTCGTCGGCGCTGCTGGCGTCCGCCGGCGCTGGCACCGGCTCCGGGCCGGGGGGGGCGGGGGGGGTTTGAACCCTCTCCCCCCCTTGGGAGAGGGGGGGGTCGGGAGGGGGGGTGTTGGGGGGAGGGGAGTCCCCCTGGTCTTGATCGACGGCGCCGAGTGTTGGGGGTGGGGGCCCACCCCCCGGTTCGAAACGCGCCGCCGAACGTCCCCAGAGCAAGCGCCCGTGAAACGCGTTCTCTCGACCCTCGATTTCGCTTCTGGGGGCCTTCGGCTCGACCTTGCAGAGCATTCGAAGACTTCGATATCGGGCCCTCGGCTCGGCGTTCGGCCTTGGATCCAGGAGGAGCAGGAGCAGTAGCTGGCTCGCAGGGGCACCTAGCGGCTCGGCTTCGAAAGCGGCGCGGGGCTTCCAGCGGGCGGTCATTCGTCAGCGTGCCGCTCTTGACTTTCAGCATCGCGAGTGGAAAACGGGCGCTTCCGCAGCCGGATCCCAGTGGTCATTTTGGTGTTGCAACCACGGGGGACGGGTGTTCAGAGGAGGGAACTATGCCAGTATCGCTTCCCGTCTCTCATTGCCACGGCTGGATTCGCCTTGACATCTTGGCCACCACGCGCCCCAGGAGCGGACTGGAGTAGTTGTGTCGGCATTTTTGGTTCCCGTCGGTGCCAGGGTCGCGGTTGCAGGAGTCGGTGGCCGCATACGAACCCCACCCCCACCCCCACGATTTCTGAGGGGGGTGGGGGTTCACCTCGTTTGGGAGTTCCCGGGCGGAATGAATTCCCAACCCCTTCGAAAGCGTGGGGGGTGGGGTAGGGTTCACATGGTGGCCACCCGAGGAGGAGCAGGAACAGGGTCGAGGGTTTGGTCGGCCCTTCTCCTTTTGAAGGGTTTGGCAGGCGGAGCGCGTCCGCCCAGGCCGCCTTCAAAACCAGAGGATCATCTCGGAACGCTGTCGTTGGTCGTCGCCGTTGCGTCCAGATCACCAGGGGCAGTATATGCTCATCAATTACGGTCGGACCGAGGTATCACATCGAGGTCGGTTCGGGGAGGGTACCTCTGTGTTTTTCGTGTGTGTTGGACGACCTGTGCATCCTGGGGAGGGTACCCTTGTCAGTTCTGTTTGTTTTGGCCGGCGGAGGGTCACATTCTCTTGAAATATGTTATTCTATCCTAGGGTCCGACCGTAACAGGTAGGAGTGTTCATGCCCGCCGGTGAAGTTCGAGCACAACGGAGGGAGGACGAGGGACCGCAGCAGGAGCCGCAGGGAGATGAGCAGGAGGACGCCGAGGACGACGGGGACAAAAGCAAGAGGCACACGGGGAGCTGGATCTTGCTATGCCCGTTGGCCCCAGCGCAGGCCGTCACCACCTGCGCCCGCGGGGCGGGCTGTGTGCGGCCTGTCGGTTTTGGTCTCGCTGTTGGTTCGGTCAGTTTTCGATTGCGCTTGGAGGCGAGTGGTGCACGCCCCAAGACATCTTCGAGGACGCCATAACCAACGACTACGACAAGCTCAAGTGCGGACCCTTGCCGGCTACCCCCCCCCCCGAGCGCGGGAGTCGCTGGTCGAGAGGTGGGTGGTGTGCAGTCATTTGTCCAAGATGCGTCGCAGTGGGTATGGCATGGGGATTGCCACGAAGGACGGTCCTGCGAGAAGGGGGTCATAGAGTTGTTGTCCCGTTCTCGGCATGCGGGGCCCTCGCAGGACGATTCGGGATGAAAATCTGGTTCTTGGGAAGAGCCTCCAGGGTCCGAGATTCGTGTGCCTCAGGACCCCATTCCTTCATGCGGAGAAGAGAAGAATGAGCTAGCGGGGAGGAGGAACATAATGAGGAGGACGAGAAGAAGCATGGTGAGGTAAATAATGGCGAGGGGTGATGAGGAGGAGGAGGTGGAGGATGAGGAGGAACGGCGCGAGGTCGATGAGCAGGGGACTTGACGTACATAGGATGATGAGGACGATGCCGAGGAGGGCAACTATCAGGATGAGAACGGGAGCAGGACGAGAAGAATGAAGGAGGGCGAAAAAGTAGGACACCAGCAGTACAAGCGAAGTTCTGTGCGGATTCGAATGAGACAGCACGAACGAGTTGGAGGGAAGGCGAGGTGTGAGGAAGACGAGGAGAAGGAGGACCAGTGCAAATTCAAGGCTCATCAGCGATGCGATGTTGCATCAAACCCTCCCTCCAAGGTCTTGCAACAGACCCTCCCTCCAAGTCCCTCTCCATAGGTCCCTACGAGGACCCATTCACACTGAAGGAAGCGCCCCATTGGAAGACAACTGTCTGAAAATCCTGAACTCTGCCGCAACACCAGTCCTGGGACTTCAACGCCTCGAATCAACGTTAATGTTGCGTCCTGACGACCCTGAATCGTGCCAGAACGCCAGTCCTGGGACTTCAAAATTGCGAATCAACGGGGCTGTCGTGCCCTGACAGTCCTCCATCGTGCCCAAACGCCGTTTCGTTTTTGGGACGTCAACCATAATACTCCTTACATCTCCTGTGAGCTCGTAACACACATGTGCGTGGCGCTAAGGCAAGGCCCACATTTTGAAAAGCAACCGTCCTCCACCCGTGAAGCTCATGCAGCATGTTTTGGGGACGAACGGGTGCGGCGCCACGGCGAGAGCCAAACTTTAAACATTGGCCGCCCTCCAAACGTGAAATCCTTCCAAATTCTTATGACGAGTGTGCGCGGCGCTCGGGCGAGAGTCGCATGTTGAAAACGGCCCGCCCTCCATCCGCAAAGCTGTTGCAAAGTTTCAGCTTAAGGATCGTACATGGTGAAGATGTCTCAAGCGAAACGCCCTGCCCGCCCTACCAACACGTCTCGGGAGGAAAAAGGGGGAGGGGGAACGTTTCGGCATGACACCCGCGTTATTCGGACATCTCCTTGACGGAGTTCAGTCGGCCAGACTCGCAGCAGAAGATGTGTTCGCTGAGGAGGCTGCCAAGGACCGCTCAGGTTTCGGTCCCGTCACGCGCTCCTCCAGAAAGCCGTGTAGCATCACACTGCTGTCGAGATTTAACAGGTTTGTGCAGTGCTGCATGATAAAAAGGGTGTCCTTACCAGGTGAGACTGTAGCGCGATGCAAAGGTGCTTCACTCCATGCTGTTGGTCGCCTTGCCGCCGCCCGCGCTTGATGAACGCCAATGGGGCGTAATTGTCTTTAATCGTTCCGACGAAGACCTCCCAGTAGATGCCTCCTAAATTTCGGTCTTCGCGATTCCTAGCCCCGCCAAGCGTGCTTGTTGTGGCTCGTACGTTTGTTCCACGTCTCCAGAGATCTCGTCGACCTCGCGGCGCCGTGGGGGCCCCATCCCCAGACCGCCACCCACAGTGGGGGGGGCGCGGCGGGGCCTGGTTTTCGAAGGGGGCCTCGCTCAGGCAGGCGAGGCCATGTACGCCAGCAGTGGTTAAGGCGTTCCAACCTACTGTAGCTTTGATCACCAGGAAGAGTTTCGGGCACCAGGGCAGTGCCGAAACTAGAGGGTTTTCACACATCGGGCCCTAGGGGCGATACTCGTTCGGCACTTCGCTAGCGTGTCGGGCAGACACTGTTTCGATGCCTTTCTGGGTGTTCGAAATTATGCCTGGGAGCTGTTTCTGAAGCAGGATGGAAATACGTAACATAAATCAATGACTCCACCCGCCGTCATTTGTTGCAGCTTCTATTCGTTTCCGTTGCACTGTTTTTCAAATGTGTTTCCTGCTTCAGCATGGCGCGCCTCCTCGCCGAGCTTCTGTCCCATGATGCGGTTTCGTTGCGCCTCCCCAGGGCCAGGCCTTTCTGCTGTTTCTGCTGGCTTTGCTTTTGCCTCCCAGTGGTCTGCGTGGCTTGGCGCCGGGCAGGTGCCCAGGGTGGCGAAGGTGGCAGTGGCGCGCCACCCCTGGGGTCTAGGGCAGCCGTCTCTCCCGCAAGGCGGTATGGACTCTCAGCCGCCCCTGGTGTTGCGCACAGGAGACGGAGGATGAGGATGAGGAGGCGGGGGCCACATATGGTTTTCATCGACCGCCTCGCAGAAGGCTTCTCAGGCATATGACGTTCTCGTTATGATCGATCAACTTGCGCCGCCAATCCTCAATTGCACAATCTGCATACCACTCTCCTTCCTTCCCCGAAGACGCTGTTGGAGCATCCCACCCGCCACGTCCGCGCATGGTTCTTTACACATGATGTCAATTGTTGGTTGCCCTGATGGTTTTTCTTCATCAACATTTCGATTGTTTTCAGACGTGGAGTTGCATAAGGGTGCTCCCGTGCAGCGAGGGCCTCAGCTTCGGATCGGCGCCTTGTTTTCTCCCCAGCGCTGGCCGCTATTATGGATCCGAGTTTTTTTTCATCGATGCCGCCTCCCTCATTTACCCTCCGCCTTCCCTGGTCCTCCTGCTCCTCCCGCACCTTCCGCTCGAGCGAGCTGCTGCTGCTGCAGCTGCTGCAGCTGCTGATCGTCCCCGTCCTCCTCCTTCCTCAGTATCCTCTCTTTCCTACTGCTATCTCCTGCTCATCCTTTTGCTTATCAGCCACCTCTTCCTTCTCTTCCTCCTCCTCCTCTTCCTCCTCCTCCTCCTTCTCCTCCTCCTCCTTACACCCAGCTCTCGTTTTCCAATTGCGCATCGCACGACGGCGTCTTTCTGGGAGTCCCAGGTCCGCTATGACACCCGTCCGCGGATAGACAAACAGTCAGCGCAACAGTAAGGGATAGGAGGGAGGAATTGGACGTCAGATACGGCGCGAGCTCACCTAGCTTGGCTCGGCCCTGTCTCCTCTCCCCTCTCCTTGTCCCTGCTATCCTCCTGTTCTCACTTCGTCCTCTTTGTCTTCCTCCTGCTCCGGACCCAGGAAGGGCCCTTCTGCGCGCCGCCGGCAGCCATTTTCGGTTCCTCCGCCCCTCTCGCTCCCAGCGGCGGCCCCCGTGGCAGCACGAGCTCTCTGTCGCAGATGCCGCGGCACCTTCGCCAGGAGGCAGCAGGAGGCACCCTCGCCAGGGGGGAGCAGGAGGGTGGACGATGAGGTGGACGATGAGGGGGGGGGGACAGAAGGGAACGGAGGGGTGGAGGAGGACGAGGAGAAAGATGGCGAGGAGGAGGAGGAGGAGGAGGATTCGGAATGTCCCAAGAGAGAGATGCGACGACGACGAGATGACGGCAGGACGACGGACCGTGAAGCAGGCAGCGACTCGCCTGCGCTCGCAGGCGTCGGAGCGGCAACAGTAGAAACAGCGCGCGGACTATTGCACGATACAAGCGCCGGGGTCATGAATCCAGCGTCGCACGAGACGCATCGCGGCTGGCATTGCCGCCGCAATTGGTCATCGAGCCATCTGATTCTATAGGCTTACGCCACATCCGCCGACCCCTTGTATTTTTGTTGGGGGGGCAGGGTCTCTCACAGCAGTTTTGAACGCGCCTCGGGCTCGTTTTGGTGACCTGTCGGCACGTCTTTTGGGCTTCCTGGGTGCATCTTGGGGATCATGTTGCGCTCCTCGTTTGTGGTGCCAGGCTCGCTTCGGAGGGGTGGGCGAGTCTTTGGCCTCGGTTTCCCGGGGGATTATAGAGGTTGACGCGCCTTGAGGCCGACAGTGGGTCGGAGGATTCTTGCGCTGTCCTCTGTTTCTGGGTCTCGAGGGGGCCCTCGTCGCCGCGGTTGCAACCGGTTTGAGAATTCTGGCCTAGGCGCACTTGTAGCACAAAGCCCAGGATGGTTGTTTGCGCCGCTGCAGTGCGATGATGATGATGATGATGATGATGATGATGATGATGCTGATGCTGATGCTGATGCTGATGCTGATGCTGATGCTGATGCTGATGCTGATGCTGATGCTGATGATGATGCTGATGCTGATGCTGATGCTGATGCTGATGATGATGATGATGATGATGATGATGATGATGATGATGATGATGATGATGATGATGATGATGATGATGATGGTGGTGGTGGTGGTGGTGCTGGTGGTGGTGGTGGTGATGATGACGATGATGATGATGATGATGATGATGATGATGATGATGACGATGACGATGACGATGACGATGACGATGACGATGACGATGATGGTGATGCTTGCGGAGCGAATTCTGGGAACGTCTCGAGCGAAGCGCGGGTTTCAGTACCCCAAGGAGCCGCCAGGGGGTAGTGCACCCTCCGTTCGCGCCAAAATGGCGGGACCAATCGTCCTCTTGCTGGCCCTCTTCCCCATCGCTGTCCTCCTGGGTCTGCTTCCGCCCATGTCTCCGAGTGTTTTCGGCAAGGGATTAGACCGTTGGGATTTTTCCACGAGCTACTTGCCTTCGGCATATCCAGGCACCGTGCCTGGGTTGTGGGTGTGAGGTTTGTGCGGTGTTCTCTGGGCTCTCTCGAGGGGCTTTTCGCGAGCCTCTTGGATGAAGTTTCGAAGCCCCCCAGGGCCGTTTTGGATTCCTTGGAGCCGCTTCTTGGTATCTGAGAACCCCTTGAGGGCCTCATCGGCGCCTCCTGGGGCTTCTTGGGGGCCTCCTGGGGCCTCCTGGGAGCTTGAGCCCGGGGACGCCCGCACCCACCGTTGTGAGTTCGGGGGTGGGCCGCCTGCGGCCGGGGGGTAGTCAAGTTGCCAGTTTGGGGTCCCAGGGGGGGAGATTATGTGGGGGGATAATCTCACACGCCTGGAGACCCACAAGGGGTCGGTGGATAGATGAGTTTGGGCATGTTCAGGCACTGGGGATCAATATCTATAGGAGCCCCGTCTTCACTGAGATCAGAAACCTGCGGACATGGGATAATCACACGCCTCAGATCTTGATCTGCGCGGGGGTTCTGCCAGTGCACGTTTTGAGCATACCTCTTCCGGCACATAATAGGCTTGTTTTGCCAGGCCGTCGTATTAGTAGGCCTACTTCGTCCTACTACTACTACTACTACTACTACTACTACTACTACTACTACTACTTCTACTTCTACTTCTACTACTACTACTACTACTACTACTACTACTACTACTACTACTACTACTACTTCTACTTCTACTACTACTACTACTACTACTACTACTACTACTACTACCGCGGGGCGTATTAGTACGCGTACGTAGCCGTATTCGTACGTTCGGCCATGAACGTGACAGTCGTACTAGTAGCTGTACGTAGCCGTACTCGTACGCCCGACCCCGCACACCGCCGTCGTATTACTAGGCCTACGTAGCCGCACCAGTACGACGGTAGTGTACTCCGCCGCTCTAGTAGTAGGCTAAAGTAGTCGTATTCGTACGCCCGGCTCTGCACACCGCCGCCGTTTAAGTAGGCCTACTACTAGTACGCCCTTTCCTGCACTCCGCCGTCGCACCTGTAGGCCTACTGAGCCGTACTAGTACGCCCGCTTCGGTCGTATTAGTACGCGGACGTAGCCGTATTCGTACGTTCGGCCGTGATCGTCGCAGTCGTACTGGTAGCAGTACGTAGCCATACTCGTACGCCCGACCCTTCACAAAGCCGTTGTACCAGTAGGCCTATGTAGCCGTACCAGTACGCCCGTCCCTGCACTTCGCCGTCGTACTCGCAGGCCTACGTGCCCGTACCATTAAGATCGGCCTTGCGTTCCGCCGCTCTATCAGTAGGGTAAACTAGCCGTGCTCGTACGCCCACCCTGGTCGGATTACTACGCGTGCGTCGCCGTACTCGCACGCCCGGCCGTGCACCGCCGGCGAATCGGGCGCAGGGGGAAACCCTTCAGTCCGGGGCGCATGTGGTAACCCATCCGCGCATGAATCGGCCGCAAGGAAGCACCCTCGCGTCCGGACTGGGGGAGATAATCCATCATCAGCCGACTCTGTGACGGCCCCCTAGCAAACAAGCAAACAAAAACAATGCGTGCTTGTGGGTACGAGACCACTGGCGCAATTTGTTTCTGAGGGAGCTGTCCTATTTTCAGCCCTGGGGGCCTCCTCCGGGATGGATACGACACAGGACGGTTTTAGCGTCTTGGCCGTCTCTTGTCTCGATGTCCTACCGCAGCAGAGAGCAGCAGAGGGCAGCCGACAGCAGCAGGGAGCAGCAGAGAGCAACAGAGGGTAGCAGGGAGCAGGACAGAGCCGCAGAGAGCAGCAGTTTGCAGCAGGGACCACCAGAGAGCAGCAAAGACCAGCAGATAGCAGCAGGGAGCAGCAGAGAGCCGCACAGAGCCGCAGAGAGCAGCAGAGAACAGCAGAGACCAGTGGAATATCATCGAGCAGCAGAGAGCAGCAGAGAACAGAGAGCAGCAGGAGAGCATCAGAGAACAGCAGGGAGCAGCAGAGAGCAGCAAAGAGTAGCAGAGACCATAATGGAGCAGCAGGGAGCAGAAGAGAGCAGCAAGGAGCAGCAGAGACCAGCAGCAGAGAGTAGCAGGGAACAGCGGAGAACAGCAGAGAGTGGCAGACAGCAGCAGTGACCCGCACGGAGCAGCGGAGAACAGACGAGAGCGGCATATAGTAGGAGACAGCAGCAGAGAGCAGCAGAGAATAGCAGAGAGCAGCAGGGAACAGCGGAGAACAGGCAGAGAGCAGCAGACACCAGCAGAGCAGACACCAGCAGAGACCAGCAGAAAGTGGCAGAGAGCAGAAGAAAAAGGCAGGGACCAGGAGACAGCAGCAGAGACCAGAGAGCAGCAGAGACCAGCCGTGACCAGCAGAGACCCGAGACCAGCAGAAAGTGGCAGAGAGCAGCAGCAGAGACCAGCAGACAAAGGCAAAGAGCAAGAGCGACCAGCAGAGGTTAGCAAAGTTCACCAGATAGCAGCAGGGAGCAGCAGATCCCAGCAGAGACAAGCAGAGAGCACAGGGAGCTGCAGAGAGGTGCAGAGATCATGGGGACACAGAGAGCAGCGCTGGCGCGACATCCATACGACAAATGGTGCTGACAGGCTCTGGGAACCCCGAGAGCGGAGATAGCTCAAGGTTGAACGACCCATGCGGTGTCAGGAACCAGAGCCGACGTCGCCAAGGCAGAACGTTGCCGTATGTTCGATGAGGGGAGGTCCCATACATCCAACGATACTATTTTTACCTAACAGCGAAGACTGATAGGTTCCTAATGGACTCAAAAGAGCTCACAGATCACTCCACAGGGGGGTCCGGGCAGGTGTTGGGAGTTGCCGGGCGGCAGGGGGCCCCGCTCGTTTTTCACCAACAGTCACACACTTCGTGCTCTTCGAGTTCCCAGAACTCCATTCCCAGGCTCATTCTGAATAACCGGATGCAACAGTCACACACTTCGTGCTCTTCGAGTTCCCAGAACCATTCCCGGGCCACATTCTGGAGGGCCGGATGCAACAGTCACACACTTCGTGCTCTCGAGTTCCCAGAACTCCATTCCCGGGCCACATTTTCGGATGCAACAGACTTCGTGCTCTTCGAGTTCCCAGAATTCCATTCCCGGGCCACATTTTGAATGCCCGGAGCCAACTGTAGGCCACTTCGTGCTCTTCGAGTTCCCAGAACTCCATTCCCGGGCCACATTTTGAATGCCCGGAGCCAACTGTAGGCCACTTCGTGCTCTTCGAGTTCCCAGAACTCCATTCCCGGGCCACATTTTGAATGCCCGGAGCCAACTGTAGGCCACTTCGTGCTCTTCGAGTTCCCAGAACTCCATTCCCGGGCCACATTTTGAATGCCCGGAGCCAACTGTAGGCCACTTCGTGCTCTTCGAGTCTCCATTCCCGGGCCACATTTTGAATGCCCGGAGCCAACTGTAGGCCACTTCGTGCTCTTCGACTTCCCAGAACTCCATTCCCGGGCCACATTTTGATGCTGATGCACAGGCTGAGAATGGTGATGCTGAGGCTGAGGCTGAGGCTGAGGCAGGCAGGCTGAGGCTGATGAGGCTGAGGCAGGCTGAGGCTGAGGCCGAGGCTGAAGGCAGGCTGAGGCAGGCTGAGGCAGGCTGAGGCTGAGGCAGGCTGAGGCTGAGGCTGAGGCTGAAGGCTGAGGCTGAGGCTGAGGCTGAAGCAGGCTGAGGCTGAGGCTGAGGCAGGCTGAGGCTGAGGCAGGCTGATGCTGAGGCAGGCTGAGGCTGAGGCTGATGCAGGCTGAGGCTGAGGCAGGCTGAGGCTGAGGCCGAGGCTGAGGCTGAGGCTGGCTGAGGCTGAAGGCAGCTGAGGCAGAGGCTGATGCTGAGGCCTGAGGCTGAGGCTGAGGCTGACTGAGGCTGAGGCTGAGGCTGAGGCAGGCTGAGGCTGAGGCTGAGGCTGAGGCAGGCTGATGCTGAGGCAGGCTGAGGCTGAGGCTGAGGCTGATGCAGGCTGAGGCTGAGGCAGGCTGAGGCTGAGGCTGAAGGCAGACTGAGGCTGAGGCTGAAGCAGGCAGGCTGAGGCTGAGGCAGGCTGAGGCTGAGACTGAGGCAGGCTGATGCTGAGGCAGGCTGAGGCTGAGGCTGAGGGCTGAGGAGGCTGAGGCTGATGAGGCTGAGGCTGAGGCAGCTGAGGCATGCTGAGGCAGGGTGAGGCTGAGGCTGAGGCTGATGCAGGCTGAGGCTGAGGCAGGCTGAGGCTGAGGCCGAGGCTGAAGGCAGGCTGAGGCTGAGGCTGAAGCAGGCTTAGGCTGAGGCTGAGGCAGGCTGAGGCTGAGGCTGAAGCAGGCTGATACTGAGGCAGGCTGAGGCTGAGGCAGGCTGAGGCACAGAGGCTGAGGCTGAAGGGCTGAGGCTGAGGCTGAAGCAGGCTGAGGCTGAGGCTGAGGCAGGCTGAGGCTGAGGCTGAGGCAGGGATACTGAGGCAGGCTGAGGCTGTGACTGCGACTGCCGCTGCCACTGCGACTGTCATCGCGAATGCGACTGCGACTGCGAGAACAGCAGAACTCTACAACTGGATTCTCATCTGAATCTTAAGGGGAATGCTTCCATATATGCTTCTACACATCGCTGTTAGGTTGCTTTGCCGGGATAATTTTAGCCCCAGCGGTTTCTTTCCATCTCGGCATCCAGGGGCCGCTTGCGAGCCTGGGAGCTCCGCACAGTCTTCGTCTTCATGCGGGGAGAGCTCCTGTTAGAGACATCAGCGAAAGTTCTCCCTGGCGGGCTTACTAGTAGGGCTACTTCGGCGCGCTGGGGGCTGGCGGGGGCGTGCTAATAATTCGGGCTAATTCGGCCTACTCGTACGACCGGCGGGGAGGGCCCCCGCTCGAGACATCCTTGAAAGTCCACCTCGGCGGGGCTACTGGTAGGGCAATTCTAGACGCTTCGCGTAACCCCACCAGCCCATCCAGAAACGATACCCAGAGGAAGTGCCTCGATCAGGGAAGTGGGCAGCACACAAAGGAAGGGTACCCCAGTGGAGGCCGGTTGGAGCGTCTTAGGGGCCTCTTGGCGGTCCCGGACGCCTCTTAGAGCGTCTTGGGTGCTTTGGAGAGCTTCTTGGGGCCTCTTGGGGGTCTCTTGGGGGCCTCTTGGAGGCCTCTGGGGCGCTTGTTGGGGCCTCCTGGGGCCTCATGGGCGCCTCGTGGGGCCCTCTTGAAGCGCTCTTGGGAGCCTTCAGAGCGCTCTTGGAGCCCTCTTGGGCCATCTTGGAGTCATCTTGAAGCCTCGGATGGCCATCGGAAGCGAAAAGGCGAGAAAGCCCAAAATGTTGATTTCCCTAAGGCTTTGGAAGGATTTTGGCATCTTCGGGGCCTCCTGGGTGAGCTCTTTGGCCACTTGGAGCCGTCCTGAAGCGGTCTTGGGGCCTCTTGGAGCATCGTGGGAGCCATCTTGAGGCATCTTGGGATATCTTGAGCCATCTTGGAGGTCATCTTGGGCTCTCCCAGGCGCTCTTGGAGTCATCTGAAGCAGTGCCACCCCCCCCAGGAGGCCCAAATGTGGCCAAAACCTTAGTAAAATCAATGATTTGGGCATTCTCGCCGAGGCCTCTTGGAGCGTCTTGGGTGCCTCTGGGGGGTCTCTTGGGGCCTCGTGGGGGTCTCTTGGGAGCCTCTTGGGGGCATCCTGGGGGCCTCTTGGGAGCTTCTTGGGGCCACATGGGGCCATCTTGGGGCCATCTCGGGGCCTCTTGGGGCATCCTGGGGCCTCGTGCGGCCATCGTGGAGGAAATCGATGAAAGAAAGCGGAAGCATTTTTTAGCGTCGCCCTTGTAGAGCCTTTAAAATCGCCTCCTGAACCCCTCTTGGGGTGTTCTTGGAGCGTTCGTTGCCGCTCTTGGCGCCGTCTTGGGGCTTTCTTGGGCCCCTTCTGGAGCTATCTTGAGCCATCTTAGAGCCATTTTGACGCCTCGGAGTTGCATCGCAAGCGAAAAAGTGAGAACACCAAAAACATTGATTTTCTCGAGGGTTTTGAAGCATTTTGGCTTCTTGGAGGCATCCTAGTGATGCTCTTGTGAGTACTTGGAACCGTTTTGGGAAGCTCTTGGAGCGTCTTGGAACATCATGGGGACCATCTTGAGGCATCTTGCGCTATCTTGAGCCATCTTGGAGGTCATCTTGAGCTCCCTGAGGCCCTCTTGGAGCCGTGTAGGGCCATCTTGGACGCTCTAACTACCCGCGGCCCCCCCTGTCCAGGTCAGTGGGGAGGGGGATAGGGGGAGGGGTAAACCCCTCCCCGAAGGGGAAGAAGGAGGAGTGGAAGAGGAAACGCTCTAAACCACCGACGCCCAGAGGGCTGGTGGGATTTTGGTCTACTAGTACGGCGCCGGAGCTTGCCGGGCGGCGTACTAGTAGGGCTTTTTTGGTCTTCTAGTAAGACCGGCGGAACGGGCTATCGCTCGAGACATCCTCGTAAGTCCGCCCTGGCGGGGCTACTGGTAGGGCCAAAGTAGCCGTGTTAGTACAGCATGGGGGGCTTGGCCAGGGCGTATTCGTAGGCTTTGGCTCACCAGTTCGACCGGCGGAGGGGGCTCCCGCTCGAGACATCCTCGAAAGTCCGCTCCAGCAGGGCTACTGGCAGAGCCGAAGTATCCGTACTAGTATGACGCCTGAGGTTTGGCCGAGGCGTATTAGTAGACACAATGCATCCCTACGAGTACACCTCCCTCGGTTCGTCGTCGTCTTCATGCGGGGAGAGCTCCTGTTCGAGGCATCCTCGAAAGTTTGCCCCGGCGGGCCTACTAGTAGGGCTATTTCGGCGTACTAGCTAGTAGGGCTAATTTGACCTACTCGTACGACCGGCGGGGAGGGCCCCCGCTCGAGACATCCTCGGAAGTCCGCCTTGGCGGGGCTATTGGTAGGGCAATTTTGGTTTACTAGTACGGCGGCGTACTAGTACGGCCCGGGGGGATTGGCCAGGGCGTACTCGTGGGGCTATTTTGGCCTACCAGTTCGACCGGCGGAGGGGGCTCCCGCTCGAGACATCTTCGCAAGTCCGCTCCAGCAGGGCTGCTGGTAGGAACGAAGTAGCCGTACTGGTTTTATTCCAGGAGTTTGGCCGGGGCGTGTTAGTAGACACATTGCATCCCTACGAGTGCGCCTCCCTCGGCCCCCGGGTCGTACTAGTAGGTGTACTGCGACCCTACGAGTACCCCTCCCTCGGTTCGCGGGTCGTACTAGTAGGCGTATTTCGGCCCTACGAGTACGCCTCCCTCGTTCCGCGGGTCGTAATAGTAGGCGTACTTGGGCGTACTAGTGCGACCGCCGAGCCGTAGTAGTAGACGTACACGAGAACGCCTCCCTCGTTCCGCCCAGCCGTACTAGTAGGCGTACTTCGGCTCTACGAGTACGCATCCCTCGCTCCGCGGGTCGTACTAATCGGCATCGTAGTAGTAGTAGTAGTAGTAGTAGCAGCAGCAGCAGCAGCAGCAGTAGTAGTAGTAGTAGTAGTAGTAGTAATAGTAGTAGTAGTAGTAGCAGTAGTAGTAGTAGTAGTCGTAGTAGTCGTAGTAGTAGTCGTAGTAGTAGTCGTAGTCGTAGTCGTAGTCGTAGTCGTAGTCGTAGTCGTAGTCGTAGTCGTAGTCGTAGTAGTAGTAGTAGTAGTAGTAAGTAGTAGTAGTAGTAGTAGTTAGTAGTAGTAGTAGTAGTAGTAGTAGTAGTAGTAGTAGTAGTAGTACTACTAGTAGTAGTAGTAGTAGTAGTAGTAGTAGTAGTAGTAGTAGTAGTAGTAGTAGTAGTAGGAGTAGGTGTTCTTCGGCCCTGCGAGTACGCACTCCGGGTCGTAGTAGTAGGCGTTCTTCGGCCCTACGAGTACGCACGCCTCCCTCGCTCAGCGCGTCGTACTAGTAGACGTACTTGGGCGTACTAGTACGACCCGCCGGGTCGTAGTAGTAGGCGTACTTCGGCCCCACGCGTTCGCCTCTATCGCTCCGCGGGTCGTAATAGTAGGCGTACTTCGGCCCTACAAGTACGCCTCCCTCGCTCCGCGGGTTGTACTAGCAGGCGTACTTGGGCGTACTAGTACGACCCGCCGTGTCGCACTAGTAGGCGTACTTGGGCGTATTAGTACGACCTGCCGAGTCGTACTTGTAGGCGTACTTCGGCGTACTGGTACGACCCGCCGAGTCATACTAGTAGGCGTACTTCGGCGTACTAGTACGACCCGCTGGGAAATTCAGGCACTCTCTCTTCCAACATGTGGACAGTGGTCGCACTATAGTGCACGGAAGCTCGGCAGACCACGTATTGCCCGCTTGCTGTGAGCACGTGGCCAGAGCTCTCAGAGGCTTGACATGCAGCCTGCGAGAGAACGAAGTTATCGTTACTGGAGACGCAGCAGGCTATGCACTTAAACCTCGAAGTTATCGTGTCCCAGGACGAAGACGAGGAGAAGGAGAAGGAGGAGGAGGAGGAAAGGGAGGAGGAAGACGATGAGGAGGAGGAGGACGAGGAGGGTGAGGAGGAGGTGGAGAGCTATGGCAGGGAATGTTAGGACGAAGATGAGGACGAGGAGGACAAGGCGGAGGAATGGGGGAGAGGGTCAGTGAGAGTGGAGAGGAAGAGGGTTTTTCTCGCGCTAAACTGTTTCCTGGCTTGAGACAGGGGCCAGAGACAGGCGAGCCAATGGCTATGGCTCGGGGGCACATGCCCCGTAGACCTGAGCTAAGAGGGGCCAGTGCGCGATAATCATCTCGCTCTGGCCGCACCTGGGGTGCTTGCCCTGCAGGAAGCGGCGCATCTTGTGCTGGGCAGCTTCATTACGCTGCCAGCCGACCACACCGAAGCTGGGGCAGGCTTTACCCAGCCCCAGCGGCTTCGAGGTGGCATACTGGCAGCATTTCTTGCAGAACAAAAGGGTGTCACCGACCCCGGCCTCGGGCCGAGGGGTGAGCTCACACCATTCAATATCGTGGGTGTGGGCAAACTCTGTCACCCGCTTAAAACTCTCAGGGATGTCGCTTTGCCTACAGTCCTTACGGTCCAGGGCACTGTCTGGAGTCACCTTCGACCGCAAACATCGCTTGCACTGCCACCTGGAGGGCCCGACCTGGACGAACTCGTGAGCGATCAGACAGGCTGGCGTGCGGCCACTGTGCGGCCGCCTGAGGTCCTTCCATTCATCCCGAGGGGCTGGTCCCGACTCGAGCACACGGGAGGCGGCATACATAAACTTCTTTACCCTGAGAAGCTGGTCTTCCAGGCTGGCCGTAGCCTGGCCCGACATGGGGTGTAGCTTACAGGCTAGCTTGGCGGCCTGGTCGGCCTGGTCATTAAGCCAGGCACGCCAATCTGTCTCCGAAACAGGGCAGGTTGGGACCTCGACGTGGGCTTTTTGCTTAATGAGCGCACTGTAGGCCCCGTCCTGGCGAGAGAGCCCCCTCCAGAGACCCCCGAAACGCCCCCGAGGAGTGGCCCCAAACTCGGCCCCGGAGCGAGCAACCGAGAGGACGGCATTGCAATCACCTATATAGGGGCACGATCCGTCGCTGAAAAATGCCCCTCGGTCGAATGCGAGGTGCTCGGCAGCAACAGCGGACTGGGCCATGCGCGGGGGCGCGGGCGATGACGGGGAGGATGAGGAGGAGGAGGAGGAGGAGGGCGAGAAAGAGAAGGAATTGGAATCTGCCTTCTTCTTACCACTTTCCCCCCATCCGGCCTTTGTACCCCTGCTCCCTTACACCCCCCTCCCCTCTCCCATCTTGTGTTCCAATTTCCTCTCCCTCCTTCCTCCCATTCATGTTAAGACCTCCCCTCCTTCCCAAACGACCCAGGGGCTTTCCCCAGGACCAGTTACTCATCACGAGTTGTTTATTGGAGGTCCCAGGACCCGCGGAGGGCCCCAGGGCCTCGAAGACAGCGAAGAACCTTCAGGACACCTTTCTTCCAAGATCCGTTCCCTTCGTCGGAGGTTCAATCGGACGAACGATCGGATGGCCCTGATGGCAGGCGGTGAGCCCGAAGGGCGGCCAGCCAGCATAGTCGCCAGCGAGCCTGAGCCGCACCTCGGCGCGTTCGCGGAGGAGTTCCAGCAGCCGCGCCCTGGCGGCCCCGCGCCCAGCTCGTCATCTCCCGCCGTCGTCAGGCCTCCAGCGTGTTCAAGATGACACCCTTGCGGCAGAAGACCCCGAACAGCTTCACCCAGTTACGATGGGGGCCACGGGGGGGGGTCACGATGGGGAGCCATAATGGCTGGATCGGGATAGGAATAGGGGTAGGGATAGGACTAGGGATACAGGGTTAGGGATAGAGGGTGGAGGTACAGGAGATCTAGGGGTAGGGATCGGAATGTGGATGGGGATAGGGATATAGAAATAGGATTGTGATGAAGGGGATCGGGATTGAGGGACAGGGCGAGGGGTTGCAATGGGAGGCCACGGCAGGACTCGGGAGGCCACGGGAGTCCATGTGGGGCCACGGGAGGCCACGGGAGGCCACGGGGGGCAACGGAAGGCCACGGGAGGTCGCGAAAGGCAACGTCGCCCATCCGGTTCCGGATCCGGCAGCGCCCCTATCAGTTAGGTGTTTCGCGAAAATCACCATGGATGTTTTGCGCAAGTGTCGGTCCCCAGGGGCTATGACCAGCCCTTGGACTGCCAAACGCAATTCAGGATCCCCTGGGGTCCTTGAAGGACAACAGCGATAGCCCACCTAAGTAGGTGATTTGGCGGGGCATGGCGGTGGGTGAGGTTAGAAGTTTCGAGACAGTGTCGGATCCGTTTTCTGGTGCCTTCGTTTTGGGGTTTGTTATTTCGAATCTGTCATTGCTGAAGGCTTTCAAAGGCAGGAGTGGCAACCCACTTTATTTAATCGCTTCGCTCATTCCGCCAGCCCTGAAGCCCTCTTTAGGGCCTCTTAGGGACCTATTGGGAGTCTCTTGGGGCTCCTTGGCGGCGTCTTGGGGGCACCCAGGGCCTCTTGGGGGGCTTTTTGGGGCCTCTTGGGGCGGGAGGGGGGGTAGTCGATTGCGGCTCCCCCCTCGGAGGCCACGATCCTTGTGAGGGGTGTCGAAAAATGGCCGTCCCCTGGAGTGCTCTGGTGGCTTCTCCCAGGACCTTGCCGGGGTACTTTTCGTCCGGGGACCCGCAGGGGCCGCTCCGCGCGCGCGAACTAGAAATATTGTAAATCAGTTGCCAGAGATCTTAGCACGCCTCTGGCCCGTTGGGCCAGCGAATTTACCAGCGCAGTTCGGCGGCACGCCTGCAGCTGAATCCATTCCGAGAGAAAGGACATGCCGTGTTTCTTGTTTTGCCCCAGGGGTGTTCCTTGGGTGACAAACGACAGATTTCTTGTCCTGATGTTTGAGAAGATGTTGGATGCCTTGCTCCTGCCCCATCCCCCGACAACAACCCCAGAAGTGTCGACCCCTTCCCCGAGGGCAGCTGTCATGCCGGATCCACTTGTTCGGAAACGGCCCCCAGAGGTCCAAGCGGGGCAAACGCCCAGATTGATTGATCCTCGCCCCCCCCCACCCCCCCGCAGGAGAAAAGCAGGGGATGGGAGGAGGCGGAGCAGGAGGAGGAGCAGGAGGAGGAGGAGGGGGAGGGGGTGGCGAACGAAGCTGGAGGCATGGAGGGGGAGGAGGGGGGGGGCGGAGGAGAGGAACGAGGGGGCGGGGGAACGGGGCGCGAGGAGCGAGGAGAGCGCGGAGCTCGGCGCCCCGCCCACGCCCCGCCCCTGAGCCCCTCCGCGCTCGCGGCCCCGAGGCCTGCGCCCCCCGGCGCCGGCGCGGCCGCCTCGCCCGCCCCGCCCGCCGAGCGCCAGCGGCTCGGCCCTGCGGGCGTGCGCGGGCGGGCCGCCCGGGTCGACGGGAGGCGCGCGGGGCGAAAAGCGCGCCGCCCGTCGACCCTCCTCTCCTGCGCCTTCCTGGCTCCTCCCCCCTCCTCTCTTCACCTCCCTCCTCCCCTGCATCCTCCTCCCTCGCCTTCCTCGTCCAGTCCCTCGTCCACCCCCACACACCTTCACGGCCCTCTTCCTGCCCCACGCGTCGACGCGGCGGAGGCGCCGCCCAGGGCGCTGGCGCTGGCCTGTTGCCTGAGGTTAGCCAGCACAGAGCGATCCCCGACATCGGGGAGCGGCGATCGTTCCCAGGGTCGAGCGGTCCGCATATTGTCGGCAGCACGCCATCGCGGTGTGACCCTGCCGCGTGTTGGGGTCGAGAACTCCGGAGTCCCACGAGCTGAGAGCCTTTGTCGCGGCATGGGGAATGGTAGGCCCTAGGCTTGGGACCACAAAGTTGCCAAAACAGCCCAAGAGAGCCCCAGGACGAGCCCCAGAGGGGTCCCAGAGGTGCAGAATCATATTCAAATTCCGAGCTTTCGGCCCTAGAGGCCCCCAGGAGGCCCCAAGAGGCCCCCAGGAGGCCCCAAGAGGCCCCCAGGAGGCCCCAAGAGGCCCCCAGGAGGCCCCAAGAGGCCCCCAAGAGACCCCCAGGAGGCTCCCAGGTGGCCCCCAGGAGGCCCCCGGGAGGATCACAAGAGGCTCCCAAATTGCCTCGAAGACGCCCTTGAGAGGCCTCTAAGATGCCTTCAAGCCCCCCCCCAAGAGGGCACCCACGGCCTTCTGGTGGAAGTTTCGGAGGTTACTTGGCGACTATTCGTCGACAGTGGATCTCTCAAGGTTTTTCGCCGTTTTCGGGCTCTGGACGACGACGACGCCGACGACGACGACGACGGCGACGGCGACGACGACAACGACAACGACACTGACGTCCACGACGCCGGCGGCGCATGCGGCGACGGCAGCAGCGGTGACGGCGACGACACCCGACGACGCCCACTCTCAACCTGCCGGGGGGCGCCGCCGGAGCTTTCACAGCGTCCAAGACGGCCCGACAGGCCCCCAAGATCGTCCCAAGGTTGCCCAAGAGGCTTCCAAGAGGGCTCCAAGATGGCGCAAGAGGGCGCCAAGACGGCCGAACAGTGCCCCAGGACGGCCTAAGAAGGGGCCCAGAGGGGGTCCCCGAACGGACATTTAAAGCTCTCAGCCCCTTGAGGTTCCCAGGAGTTCCCAAGAGGCCCCCAAAAGGCTTCCCAAGAGGGCCCAGAGGTCCCCCAGAGACGCTCAAGGGGCCCTGAGGCCCCCAAAAAGCTCTCAGGAAGCCCTGCAAAGCTCCCAAGAGCCCACCCAAGACGCCCCAAGGCATTCCTGACGATCCTCGACGCCGTCGCCACCGCCACCGGCAGAACCTCCCGATAGCGCCCACAAGGCCCCTGAGCTGCCCCCAACGAACTGCGCGCGTCAGCTTGTCAAAAGCTGGGGCGTGTAGAACCTGAGCCCACACGAAGCGCGCGCTTGGTTCTAGTATATACATATATGCACACATGACATTGCACATACACACATATATATATATATACATATACATAATTTCATACGTACACGTATATATATATATACATATATATAGGTGTTTGTGTGTGCGCCAGAGGCTTCGATGCCCGAGAAAAATGAGGACTGGTGAGGGCCCAGAAGGTACTGGTACTGTTTTTCTGTTCTCGTTGAAAGGCCCTTGGCATCACTCGGACGCGTGCGTTTTCCCCTAGCAACGGCCATCCGGGGAATGAACATCCGAGCGAGGGCGAGAGGCCAGGGCCCCTCATCGTCCCCCTCGGAAGGAGCGGCGCCCCCTCGCTCGGCCTTCGAGCTTCCCCTGCTTTTGTTCCCGGTCGTTTGCAACAGACCACGTTTTTCTGCCCGTTTTGTGCTGTGCGCTGGCGGTTATTCAGAGGATGAAAAAAGTACCCATACCGTTACCTGTCGCCCGCTTTCCAATGTTACCGGCCTCTTGCGAGGCCCTCGTCGCCACCGTTGGATTGGCTTCGAAATACTGGTCAGAACTTGCCCCAGGAGAGGTTCGGGGAGTAGTGGTATCGGTAGTTACCTTTTGGTTTCCCCAGTTCTTCCGAGAAGTACTTGCCGCGTTTCCAGGCATCTTTCGAAACACTCTGCTGCTATCTCGAGCATGGCACTTGCATATGCTATCGTTGCGCGCGCGACAACCCCCCCCAGAAGGAGCGGCGCCGCCTCACACCCGCGCCGCCTCAGCCGCCCCGTCCGCCCGCCGCGTGGGCAGCCTGCCCGCGCTGTCGGCGCGAGCCCTCCGCGACGCCGCGGGCGCTGCGGGCGCGCTGCTCTCAGGCCCGCGGTCGGGCTGCGCCCCCTGGTGTGCCGCCGTTGTCATCTCCCGTCGGTCGTCCGTTCTTTGTCACGTCGGCGTCCGTCGGTCGTCAACGTCGTCGCCAACGTCGACATCGTTTGTCGTTTTCCTTCGTCGTTAGTCGCCGTCGTATGTCGTCGTCCGTCGTTGGCGTCTTCATCGGCGTCTTCCGTCGTCTTTGGTTGTTGTTAGTCCCCGTTGTCTGCTGTCGACGTTTCTAGTCGTCATCGGCCGCCGCCGCCGCTGGTGTTGTCGTTCGTCGGCTGGCATGGTGAGAGGCCACGAACTTGCACCCCTCCGACAGGGATGACAAACAAACGATTAACTTCGCACTCTTCTGAGTCGAATATTCGCGGCAATGTAGTCTTCAGACCCGCGGAAGTGACGCTTCATAGGCCGGTTCGTTGTTGTGATCGTCTCCATCGTCGTCGTTTTCGTCGTCAGTCGTCGATCGTTAGTCGCCGTCGTCTGTGGTCTTCGTCCTCGATTCTCGCAGTAATCTGCCGCCGCCGCCGACGTTGTCATCATTCGTCGTCGTTGGTCGCCGTTCTCGGTCGTCGCCGTCGCCGGCGGCCTTCTCCGGCGTTTACGTCATCGTCGTCGTCGTTGGTCTCGGATCGATTGTTGAGGTTTGTAGATTTGTTGTTACTTGTCTTTCGGCAGTGTTGGGCATCGGACGAGATGCGTTCTCATCCTCAGCGACTTCGGCGTCGCCTGTTGTCGTCCGACGTCGCTGTCGTCCGTCGCTAATCGAGGGTCGAGGGTTGACGGAGGAGCCAGAGGAGACTTTGGCGGCGGCGCGGCGGCGGCGGCCGCCCCTGCCTCCGTGCGGCGGCCTTGCCGGGTCCCTTGGCTTACCGCGCCGCCGTTTGATATCAGTCGTTGAACCGATCCCCACCCCCATCCCCATCCCCTTCGAGACCCCCACCAAATTGACACCCCAGTTGGGGATATACCCTTCGAAACCCGAAGAGAGCGACTTATATCCCCATCTAGGTGGGTAAATCGGCCAGTGGGGCCCAGGCCACGCCGCTGGGGATGGGGATCGGTTAAGCGATACTCATGATAAGGACCAGCCACATTGGGCGGCTCAATATGCCTAATAGGCAATGATTCGAATTCCCCGCCTTGTACACCATCTTTCGGACTCGGAGAGGAGGGGGCGAGGAGTGGGAGGAGGAGGAGGAGGAGGAGGAGGAGGAGGAGGAGAGGAGGAACGAGGAGCATGAGGAACGAGGAGGAGGGGGCAGGATCGCCGCAGCGCCGCCCGCAGGCCGGGCTACGCCGCGTGGCGCCGGCGGCAGGGACCGCTCCGGCTCCGCCACGCCGCGGACGCCGCGCAGGGCGCTCCGCTCTGGCGCCGCAGGGGCCTGGGGGGTGGGGGGGGTGCCCGTGAGGGCTCTCCGGGTCGGGCGCGTCTGGGAAGCCAGGCGCCCAAACGGCGCATAAGCAGGACAACTGACTCTTCGAACTACGCTCAGGAGAAGGCTGCGCGGATGGGGGGGCGGGGGCGCGAGGAGACGCATGTTGCCCACTGTAGTTTCAGGCTTCTGCGTTTGCGCTTGCGACGCCACTGCCTTTGCAAGGTCCCTCCAGGGCATCGACCCCCAGTCGCCCACAGATCGCCGACAGGGGTCTGATAGCCCCACCCCGCCCAGGAGCCTGGTGATTCGCTATGCGGGGCCAGTTGCCGATATAGCGGCGATGCATCGCCGATTCCAGGTCGATGTTTCCGCCCCTGTGCAGGTCCCCCCTATCGCTGACCTTCCGGGGGAGAACGCCCAAGCCCTCCGACGACATGATTATTCTATCTCGACGATTTTCCTGGATTTCGTTCCCTGGGGCCTGGTGAGGGGTCTGGGGAGCTTCGAAAACGAGTACGGGGGAGGGAGCAACATGCTCCCAGGGATTCCCTGGCAACATGCCCCAGAGGTCCTGGCCCCTTCCGAATGGGCCAGGATCTCTGGGGCCTAAGACTGACAAACACACATCGTCGGAGGCTTGGGACCTAGGAGTGCGCGGACATCATGGCGAGGGCCATGAAATCTCTCCGAAGTCATCCTCCTCCTCTCCTCCTCCTTCTCCTCATCATCCCTCCTCCTCTTATTCCTCCTCCTCCTCCATCTCCTCCTCCTCCTCCTCCTCCTCCTCCTCCTCCCTTCCTCTCTCAGCACGCCCCCCTGGGCCCACCCTCCACGTCCCCGCTCCTCTCGACTGCACGTAAGAGTGACCCTTCGCGGGAGCGCCGTCTTGGGGCCCCTGTTCGCCGAGCGCGGTGCGACAGCAGCGCCTTGCGTGCTTGTGTTCGGTCCACCACGTGGCCCACAACACGCCGCGCACCAAAGGCCGTTCTTACCCAGGGTCAATTCCTGCGCGTAGCCGGTCCGCCTGGCCCACCCCCCCACCTCTCCAGCGTCCCCCATCGGGGAGCCCAGGAGCCGTGCATGGAGGGGAAGGGGGCTCTGGAGGAGCGGGTCCCGGAGGGGCGCCGTGGAGGGGTGGGGGCGCCCCCTGGGGAGGCCAGGCGAGCGACGCAGAACAGCAGGGTCGTCCTCGCCGACATTGGCGCGCGAGCTGCCGGCGTAAGGTCGCGCGCAAGCGCCCTCGTTACCACTGTGGCGTGCGGCGCTGGCGGCCCGCGTGAGCAACCGCGTAAGGTCGCTGTGCTATCTTGTGTAAAGCCCTTTTTTATTCGTGGCCCAGGTGGACCCGGGCGTCCCTGCGACGGTGGGGCCATCGCGACGGATATGTTTTTTGCAGTGGTTGCGGCCCCTGGGGGGCCCTGCTGGGCACTGGGAGACCGTCAAACATCTGCTCGGGACTAACCGCCGCATGTCCTGGGATGGTGATCGTGTTCTTTCTTCATTGTTTGGCCAATCGGCGTGGGCCCTCGCGCCCCCCCCCCCCCCTGGAGTAGATCTTGGCTGTTTTGGCTCTTATTTCAAGCAGGTTGCAACCAGCCGCATTAAGCAGAGGTGCAGAGCCAGACCCCCCCCGCCTTCCGCCCAATGTCGAAGCGCCGAGTAAGAAGACGTTCGCCAGCCGGTCCTGGGCTCGGGAAGTCGGATCAGCGGCACCGTAATGGGTATTCACTAACGGGTACCTTGGAAATTTTCTGGAAGTTGCCATTTTAGGGTCTTTCTCTGGCTTTGCAGCGTTGCCCACATTGGGAAGGGTTGGGTTCGCCGTGTCACTGGCCAAACCACCTGTTAGTGGAGTCCTCGTTAGAGGGGCGCAGATCCGGATTTCCCTGGGCGGGCGTGTTGAAACAAATCAAGACGCCGGAGTTTGTCGGGGTGGATGGAGTTTTGGCCCCCCCGCGAGCCCATTTTCTCTTTTCTGTGGCCGCCCCTGGCGCCGAGAGTCGCTGACAAAATCAGCTCCATGCAGCTGAGTCCCTAGTAGCCCCGATTTAATGATCCTTCTCTTTGATCTTACCTCAGGTCCGAGGATGACGAGAAGGAGGCGAAGCAGGAAGAGGAGAAGGCGGAGGGGGAGGAGGAGGGTGATGCTCCATGATCATACAGGGGCGGAGAGGTTGTGTTGGAGAAGGAAGAGAAGGAGGAGTATATTCGAAGAATCCGATGCTGATGTTGCTGATGTTGATGTTGATGATGGTGATGATGATGTTAATGCTGCTGATGATGCTGAGGCTTTGGCTGAATATGCCGATGTCGGTGATGGTGATACTAATGATGATGATGGTGATGCTGATACATCCGATAAGGAGTATGATCAATCATGGTCATGATGATGGTGATTGTGATGGTGATGGTGATACTGATGATGCTGACGATGACGATGACGATCACAATGAGATGATGATGCTGATGTTGATGTTGATGTTGATGCTGGTGCTGATGATGGTGATGGTGATGATGGTGGTGATGATGATGATGCTGATGATGTTGGTGCTCACAATGATAACTGCAATGTTGATAGTGATGGTGATGGTGGTGAGGTCGATGATGGCGACGCTGATGTTGCTGAAGGTCATGATGATGCTAATGGTTGTGATGATGCGGGTGGCAACTGACAATAGTAGACGACAGCCTACGAATACGACACATAGGATAAGGATGAAACTGAATTTCCATACGGACAGTAACAATACATAGAAGACCGATACGAATAAGCATCCTACGAATCATATTATTAAGGCACATGCATAAGAAAACACATGTTACGAAAAGCAGTGAGATGAATCGCACGACTAAGATGTCGACGCGGAGGGGGAGCAGGAAGAGGGGGAGGGTGAAAAGGAGGAGGAGCAGGTTCGAGCATTGAAGATCGAAGTGTTGGATTTTGCACGTGGCAGGCTCCCCGTCGCCACGGCTGGATTCCATCTAATTTTCTGTCCACAACACACCCTTGGAGATTTTTCTTGGGCCGATGTCTGAAGGGAGAGGAGAGAGGAAGGTAAGAACCAGTTCCAGGGGGGAGGGAGGATGACGCAGGTTCGTAGAGATCTGCCCCAATGTTCGGCATATCGATGCCACACATTTCGGGACCCGGGGTCGTCCGACATCAATCGGCGTTGACAATCCGTCCAGGATGGACCCCAAGAACGCTCTGGGCACGGGTCTCACGCAGATCTTGCTCGCGAGAGGCAGGCACCTCCAGGGGGGGAGGCGGGTAGGGAGGCAAGGGTGGGCGGGGGGGCGGCGGGGACGGAGGGGAGAGGAGGCAGTCGACAGAGAATCCGAAGCAATAATGGACCACACACACGCACAGCCAGTGTGGAAGGTCACCGCGGACGTCCGATGCTTTTTTGTGGTTTCGCCATGGGCGCGGATGCCAGAGAGGACAAGGGCGGAGAAAGAACGGAAGGTGGCTGTCGGGAAGGAAAGGGGTTGAGGGGAGGGAGTGAAGGACTGAGGAGTAGGGAGTCAATCGCCGCCTTCATCCCTCTCTTCCTCCTCTAGCAGCCGTCTGGCACATGCCGCATATTCCTCCAAAGTAATGGCCTCCGCGAGGGAGGACAACAAAGGGTTATTCATGTAGAATCCGCCAATGACTAGAACAGCTCGTGTAAACACATCATTCCTCTGTTCGCACATCTTCACGATGTATGCTGCATCAGACCACATTCGTCCGCGTGCCACCGTCGGAGTAGCAAATGATTTTGCAACCGTCGTCCGGGATATCCTGGAGCCGGGATGTCAAAGATGTCTCTAAATTCTCGGTGGTGTTGGCAAGGTAATCAGTTTTTTTCTTGTTCTCTCTCGCTTTGCGATTGTTCTCTCTCTCTCTCTCTCTATATCTCTCTCTCTCTCTCTCTCTCCCTCTCTCTCTCTTTTCTCTGACTCTCTTTAGTTTTATGTGTGCTTGTTTGTTTCTCTCTCTCTCTTTCTCTCTGCTTTCCTCTTCACATGTTCCTTCTCTTTCTGCGTATATGTACGTCGTGTACACATGTCTATACTATAGTACTGTTCTCCTTCCGGATCTACTTTGTTTGTTCTCTCTATCTCTTTTCCTTGTCTCTCTCCCTTCCCCCCTTTCCTCCATTTTTTTCCCTCCCTCTCCCTCTCTGACCATTCCCAACCTGGACATGTTTGGTCGCAGCTCTGCAGTTACTACAAGTTTCATCTACGAGTGTTGCATTCTCCTTCGCGTCCTTTCCGATGGCAGTCGTGACTGTCGCAGCAGGCGCAAGCCACGATCATCATGATCTTAACCGATTGGGGGTTGAGTGTCTTGCCACTTGACACGCCCTGCGCGAACTTGCGAACTTGTATCAATGTGATTCAGCGCTTTCCCTTAGCCATGTGGGAATTTGCGCCAGTCCGAGAGTCAAGTTGCGCCTGCATTGGATCCCGTGCCATGGGAGGTAGGGGGGCCCTCTGGCTCGCTCCATCTAGCTAACGACTTGGTTCACTTGTCCTTCACATATCCCCCCAACCCTGCTACATAGCCGGCCGATGGCCGCCACTTGTTTCGCTCGCCGATCTGCCCGCGGCGGGGTCAAAGGGGGCCACGGGGGGGCCCCGGCGTCCCTCGGGGCTGGTGCGGGAGTCGCCCGGGGGCTTTCTCTGTCACCCCTCCCAACCCAGCAGCCTCCCCGGCAGTCTCGCTTCTGCCGCTGTTCGGCCCCGCTGCCGAGCCGGGCGCCGTGGGGCCGCCCTCGGCGCGCGGCCGCGTGTACGAGGACGCCGGCGACTGGGGGCCTGCTGGCCTCCAGCGCTTCTCCTCCACCTTGGCCTTCCCCTGGGGGCAGCGTGAGGTGAAGGAGGAGGCGGGGAGGGCGTATGCGAAGAGGGAGGGCTGGAATGAGGAGGAGCTCGAGGAGGGAGGGGGGAGGAGAAGATCGAGGAGGGGGGAGGGCGTGCTCGCAGGAGCGGTGAGAGACTGTGGAGGGCGGGCGGTGAGGGAGGTGGGCAGGTCGGTCGGACTCGGCATCGCAGCAGTCTGCTCGGCGTCTTGCTGAAGTGTCCTGAGCCCGAGAACCAGGCGGGGTACACTTGTACCAACCGCCACCCTCCCCAGCACAGGGGGGCCCAGCCCCGAGCCCCAGGCGGCCCAACGCACAGAGACCAGAGGGCAGCGGAAGGTGCGAAGCGCCAGAAACGACAGTGCGGCAAACAAGGGGAAATGCAGTCGACCTGGAGAGGATGCGACAAGGCTG
Source organism: Prorocentrum cordatum (assembly GCA_963575745.1). NCBI lineage: Eukaryota > Dinophyceae > Prorocentrales > Prorocentraceae > Prorocentrum > Prorocentrum cordatum. The sequence goes on along the minus strand of CAUYUJ010012113.1, from coordinate 416,621 downwards.
CAACCATTGAAAATGCAAGGCAGCCAGAGCGCCTCACCATCTAGAGAGTCACCACCAATAGGGGGTCATCGCTTTGTCTGGAAACAGTGGGTAATATAGGAAGCGAACAGTCAGAAGATCGTCGGGCTGATTTTTCGGATCAATTAGGTCGCCAGCCAGCGAGCTTCAGAGGGCATTGTTCGGGACCAACGATGGTGCATTCTGCAGGGAATCCGCGGATAGGCCGGCACGCCCACATGATCATCAGCGAACGTGGCATGCCAGCGAAGCATGTAGTAGATCACCCGTGCTAGCTCGTCTAATAGTTGCTCCACTCTGCATTCGGTGATTCTTGGGATACACGCATTCTTTGGCAACGTGTGACGCCAGGAAATGCGGATAATCCGAACAGAGCAGCCAGGACAAATACGCCAAAGGGAGCGAAGTAGAGTGGGCAGCGTGGTTGCCAACATTCGCCTTGGGACTGGGCTCAAAGACTGTCATGCCAAGAATCGTACCCAGCGGCTGTGTGGATGACATCCCATATCGAGCGCTTCCGCTCGTGCCGGCGCACGGCCAGTGGAAGCCCGATGGTCCCAGATGCCAGATTCGGTAAACGTGGTGTTTTTTTCCGCGGACCAGGAAATATACTCGAGGTGGCACGAATCCGGAAAGTGACATGCGACTGGGTTATCACAATGCGAAGTGCCATCGTGACCGCAAAATTCACCCTGCGAAATATCCAACGTCAAAGCCGTGACAGACCTGGAACAGTAGACAGCATACCCATCCCATATGTCCTTGTGGGCAGGGCGGAGGGAGGAGTGATGATATTGATGTTGATGAGAGCGGTAGCATGGAGGAGCGCCTTCCCTCATCGCCCTGCCTCTCCTCTCCATCCTTGCCGTCCCTATCCTTCCCTTCGTCTTTCCCCTCCCTCCCCTCCGCTCTCTCCTTCGAGTCCGCCCCCATGGTGCGCAGGGTCAGGCCGCAGCGGCTCGCCGCACCCTCGGCCGCAGTTCGCCGCCTGAAATCAAGGGCCGCCGCGGAAAACGGCGGGCGCGCGCGCACTCGTAGTTGGGGCAGCTACTGCCCGTGCATCACAGCACCAAGGATTAGAAGCAGACCACATGCGAGCGGAAGCAGGAGCACAATGAAGAGAACGCAGTTGGGGAGCCACGTCTTCAGTTACACCCTTGGGCGCCGCGCGCCGAGGAAAGAAAACAGTTGTGTGAGTCAGCTGAAATTCAACGTCTTACGCTGCAGCCTTGGGGTCAACCACCTTGGAACGGAAGCCGCGCGCGGGCAGACGGCTGGTGCGCAGCGATGGCAGCTACAGTGCAGGGGGCAACGCACCTGGGAATGGAATCAGCTGAGAGGACAGCTTGAGCCCACTGACTGCAGCCACAAGTCTAGGGATCGTCACGCCAGGAAAACTACACTGCTGTGAGAACGCGAAAGCGGGAGCCCACCGTCTCCAGGTACAATACAAGCAGTTGTGAGAAGAAGCGACGGCCCGACCTCTGCAGACACAGCATTTGCGAACTGACCAACGAGTGGAAACCCGCATTTGCGATGACGGGATGGATCCGAAAGCCATCAGCCACGTACTTGGGATCTTCGCGCGAGCATCGACGCAGATACGACAAGGTGTTGGCGCCCAGTGTCTCTCGTTGGAGCCCAAGCCGATGCGCCCATGTGCGAAGGGCTGGAACTGAGCGCTATCAGTTACAGCACTGGGGTGACCTCGTGTGAGGGAAGCGGTTGTAAACGTCTTCAGCTACATTTCCGCGGACGCCCCACAGTGTAAGAATAGGTCTGTTGCCTCTTTCAGATACAGGGTGGGGCTAGCGTATGCGAGAGGGCTGGTGGCAACGACATCAGCAGTGCGAGGATGGCTTGGACCCAATCCGTCCGCAATATTTGTGCCGCCCACCCCCTGTGGCCTTGCCCATGGACGGCCGCCCGTGCAGACTGTTAAGCGCTTGTTGAGTCACCGCCCCCTCCGTTCCCTGCCTCCCTCCTTCCGTGTCTTCTCTTCCTGCCTCCATTATTCCCTCTTTTCTTCCATCCTCTCCCCTACTCCCTCGGCATTTCTGAGCTGGATACTCATTGGTGATTCGTGATTGGGCCAGATGGCCGTACCCTCGCTTCTCCGTCCCCCTTTCCATGTTTCTCCTTCTCGCTCCCTCATCCTTCCTTCCTCGCCCGTGTTCTCCATATTCCCTCCTGACTTCTGCGGAGGGGCAGGTCGAGGACCAGAGTGGGGCCGAGCTGCGTCAACGATGCTGCCGTGCACCCTCCCGTCCACAGGCCTTTCTTCATAGCCCGTAAATGGATGCATTCCGTGTGCGGGAAACGTGGGCAAGCCATTCAACCGATACCTTGGTGTGCAAACGACCCATTCTCAATCTTTCCAGTCATAAGACATGCAACGAGGTGGTGCCATATAGCCAAACGGCGTGTTCAGCGGTAGCCCCGTTTTGTAAATGATGTTATGAGCCCGTTTCAGCGTTGTAGAATGTTTTGGCTATATACTATCTTACGTTTCGGTAACGTCCCAACCACACACCTCACTGAGGCACTAATCCACCCTCCTATCGGTGAGATGTTGCACATGCCTGGATATCGGTTCGTAAGTATTGAAAAAGTTCAAGCGGGGCCCCTAACTCGTGCTTCCTATCCGTCGCCTTCCACTTGAGTTCTCAAGACGGTTGTGCGCAGCGACAGCGCGAGAGCCCCATTTGGAAACCCAGCCGTTTTCTGTCTTGATTTTGTTTATGATATTTTGGAGCGCGTGTGTGCGGCGCCAAAAACGATAGCTTCGTAATGAGAACCATGTATGGCCCATCCGTGTAGTTGCGCGACAGTTCAAGCTTCGAGTACACCAATTGCGAGGTGGTCCTGGGCGAATCGCCCGACCCGCCTTAGCGATTGGCTTGGTGGTGGGGGGAAAGAGGTATCTATGATGACGCCGGATGGGGGAAAACCTCCCCCTGCGTCCGTGCGACGAGATATCCTTAACCAAATATATAATATTGAGTGGTCAAGGGTATCCAGGACATTTGCCTTTAGGGCGCGTCGTCATCATCATCAACAGCATTATCATATACAGCGACTTGTCGGCATTTGTGGCAACTCCGCGGCCGTATTCCCTCGCTCAAGTTCTAAAGGAATGCAAGCATTCTTTGAGCGGGTCTGCGCCGACCTCACCAGTGCCCTCACCACTGCCATCATAGTTCGCGGCAGCTCGACGCCCTGCCCAGATTGCGTCTGCTCTCCAGCGCTGCACTGCCCTGCGTTGGAGTGCCGCTGCCCGACAGGCGAGGGCTCCCTGGCATCTGTGCAGCCCACAGGCTGGTCAACTGAGTTCGTGGTCGTGCTCGTGGTGAGTTCCTTCGCATACGGCATCGTCGTAGGCGGCTTCTTCATCAAGAGCTCTCGGGCGGCCCCCGTGGTTCAGCCCGCACCCGCTCCAGCACCTCAGCGCGAGACGGTGGACACTCTCGACCTTGCGACGGCGGCCGCTGCCCAGTCGAGGAAGTTCCGCCGCTAGGAGCAATGGCTGCTCGCATCTGTGGCCAGTTCCACTACGTACGGTACAACGTCGGGGGGCCCGCCATCTACCACGAGAGGCTCGCGTTGCTGCCAGGGTACATCCTCACCCCCGACGATGACGACTACGCGGAGAGCGACTTGGCTGGTGGCGACTTGAGATCAGTGCATGATTCGGCGGGCCAGGGCGACGCGATCGTCGGAGTCGCCGCCCATATAGCCTCTACAAGTTCAGACGGCTGCCGTCCGCAGCCGTCGTCTGGGCTGCTGTGCGCCGCGGCGTCGCTCAAGGCCACGGACCTCTGCCGCCGTCGCCCTTCAACCTCGAGCTCAGCGCCGACAACGTGCTGGGCGTGGCGGCGGGGGCGCTGGCCTTGCCCGACCCGCTCGGAGCGGCGCCCGCTGCCGCAGCGCCTGGCGCGCTGGCCTTGGCGGGCGCGGCCGCGCCCCCCGCGGGCGCCCCTGGGCCGCCCGCCGCGGTGGCCGCGGCGCCCGAGGGCGGGGTGGGCGCGCTGGCGGCGGCGCTCGGTGCGGGGGGAGCCGCGCTGCCTGCTGCCGCGGACCCTTTGGGCGTCGGCGGCGCCGCCGCGGCCCCCGCCGCCCCGGGCGTCGCGGGACCTGATCCCCGCGTGATGGCCACCGAGCTCGACGCTCGTGGGCTGCGGGGCATGCCCTTCAGTGGCGCCGTGAAGCGCCAGACCGAGACCGCCCGCGCCGACTGGCCCGCGAGGGGCCCAAGGACCACGATGCGGGTGCTCCCTTTCATGCTGCGCATGGCTGGCGGGGCGATGGCGTGGCACAACCGCTGGGTGGCCATGATGCAGGCCCTGGAGACGGACGACACCGCCAAGCTCCACGAGACGCTGCGCCGCGTCATCGAGACCTCGCTCTGCCGCGACCAGCTGATCATCTGCGAGCTGGCCTCCTACGAGTTCCTGTCGCGGCAGCTGCAGTTGGCGGAGGAGCGCTTCTTCGAGGAGCGCGCGCGCAGGACTCAGCCTGCGCCCGAGGCCAAGGGCCAGGCCAAGGACGGCGCCACGTCCGCGGCCGCCGAGGTCTCCTCGGAGATTGGCCACTTCCTCGGCACGGGAGAGACGATGGGCAACTTGCGCATTTGCCCAGCCTTGATGGACTGGATCGCCGACCAGATGAAGAGTGAGGCCGCTGTTGCAAAAGAACGTCGCAAGGCTCGCGAGGAGCGGGCCTTGCGGCATCCATGACGTTCCTGAAGAACGCTGGCCAGGAGGGGCCTTACGACGTGTTACCGGTTCGTGAGCCTGGCCAGCTTTGCCCCGAGCCTTTCGAGGCCCCACCTGGCTTGGAGTCGCCCAGACGAGGTGGCCGTCGCCAGCGTGACGTGTTTCCGCTTCCTCTTCTTCCAGTGGATGGGCGTCGCCATCTTCCGCTTGGTCGGGGCGCTCGTCTGCGGGCCGCCAAAGGCGCGAGCTGGAGAGAGTGGTGCAACGAGGGGTTGGCTGCTCTCAACTGGCTCCACTGCGGCAAGGACGAGCCCTCCATGCCGGACGACGGGGGGCCACCGCCTGCGGCCCAGGCAGCCTCAGTGGACTACATCGCGGGCTTGTACCGCGACTTCGAGCTGCCCGCTGCCTACTCGGAGAGAGGCCGCGATTGCGAAGCACCCCTTGTAGAGATGCTCGCGCAGGCACCTGGCTACGCTGGCGACAGCGGTCGCGCGCGCCCCTTCAGCATGCCACTTGCGGCCTGGCCCGAGTCGACGAAGGCAGTCTCCACCTGCGGCGTCGTCTCCGAGGCCGACTTCATCGTGCTGCAGGATTGGAGGCAGAGTATGCGGAATCCCGAGTCGGTGGCGGCGGAGCTCCGTGAATCGTTGGGGGTTAATCGCCCCTATGTGGATCCTGAGCTGTGCTTTAAGCCGAAGTCCTACGCTGAGTTTTTGAAGCAGCTGGAGGCCCACGACGTGATCACCTGGCGGGTCTCCAGCGAGCAGGCACCCTTCTCTACTGGTCTTTTCTTTGTGCTGAAAACTAACGGGAAGCTGAGGCTGGCATTCGGCACCAGGCTGGCCAACTGCAGCTTCTCGTGCCCACCAGCCACTCGCCTGCCCACGCCCAGCGCGCGGGCCAGCCTTGACTGCGACGGCAGTTTTCAGTTCGCGCAGGGCGATATTCAGTGTGCTTTCTATCATTTGCGATTGCCAGCTGGCATGGAGTCTCTGTTCTCTTTGCCACCGATAAACAACAGATTCCTCGGCCTCAAGTCGGTCAACGGGGTTCGTCTTGGCATCAACGACTATGTCCAGCCTCTTGTCACGGTCGTTCCCATGGGGTGGAGTTGGGCTCTACACCTGTGCCAGAGTGCGCTGACGAGAGCCCTGTCGGATGTCGGGTTTGGCAGTGGCGATATGATTCTGGATGGGGGATGTCCTCGTCCCTCGGTGGCTGAGAAGGACGCGGTGTGTGCTGGTTATGTTGACAACTTCTGTGTCGTATCCACGTGCGCGGAGACAGCCGCGTCCCTTCCTCGTGCCGTCGCTGACCTTCTCACTGCCCGCGGGCTGCCTGTCTTGGAGTTATCCCCTGCGGTCTGTAAGGGTGTCTTCACGGGCTTGGAGATCGACGGAACCTCTGGGATCATTCGCGTTCGTCCTGACCGCCTCGCTCGCACTCGTCAAGCCGTTCTCGGACTGTTGAAGCGTGGGCGGGCCTCTGTTGGGGCCCTCAGCGTGCTCGTAGGCCACTGTACCTGGGGGGTGATCCTGATGCGCGACGTTCGGAGCATCTTTAACGCGGTCTATCGGTTCATGGGGGCTGTGGGACCCCATCCTGGACCCTTGTGGCCCTCGGTCGTCAGGGAGTTGTCGGCTGCCGTGGCCCTCATCCCGCTCTGGAGCGCCTCTACAAGGTCTCGCTGGTACCCACGGGCGCATGCTTATGATGCGTCGCCGTTCGGCAAGGGTGTCTGTGTCAAGGAGGTCTCCCCTACGCTGTCGTCCGAGGTCGGCCGAGTCGCCGAACGTTGGAGGTATCGTCATGGGGATGCTGTGCTTGCCAGATCACACGCCCTAGACGTCGACGGTCGAGACGATGCTGCCGACGGTTGCCGTGCCGACACATCGTCTACTGCTCCTACTGCTTCGTCGTCTGGGCTCAGTGGGTTCTACGAGGTTCCCGAGTCCATCTACGGGGCCGAGGGTTGGAAGACCATTCACTCTAGCCGTCACACCCGACGGGGCTGCGATATCCTTCAGTACGAGGCGGAGGCCCTGGGGTTCAGCGTCCATCACGCTTCGAGGGCCCTGGGTGCTCATCATCATCGCGTCGTCTGCATTGTGGACAATTTGGCTTTAGCCCTTTCGGTCGGCAAGGGGCGGTCTGGGAGCCGTCATCTTCTCCGCGCCCTGCGGCGCATCGCTGGCGCGGCCCTCGCCCGCGGCCTGCGCCTGCTCGCGCGGTGGGTGCCGTCAGAGAGGAACGTCGCGGACAAGCCGTCGAGGGAGGGCTTCTTCGCCGGCCCTAGCTTCGAGGACGTCGGGTCGCACCTCGTCTCGCGCCGCCCGCGGATCCCCCAGGGAGGTGATCAAGGCGGCGCGGGGCCAGCGGGAACATCCTGGTCCGCTGACACTCCTGCGGGGCGGACTGTCGGTGCTGGAGGCCTACGCGGTCTCGGAGCCGACGGGCAGGAACTACCGCGCCTCCGCCCTCAGGTTTCTGAACTGGTGCCTCTGGACCGCCAGGGACTTCACGAACAGCGTCGAGCTCGTCGCGATCCTCGTGGTGTCCTTCGTCCACCTGTTCCTCGACGGGCACGACAGTGCGACGGGCCGCGTCACGATGGCCTCTCTGAAGCACCAGTTGCCGTCGATGCTGATGGGGAGCCGCCCGCTGCCACGGGCCTTGCGGGCCCGCCAGGGCTGGGCGAAGCTTGTGCCGCCGCAGGCGCGGCTCCCGCTGCCGAGGGTCGCGAGGTTCGCCATCGCGGGCGTGCTGGTGTCTCAGGGCCTTCTGTCGCAGGCGGCCCTCGTGAGGATTGCGTTCGACGCATACCTGCGCCCCAGCGAGTCCTACCGACGGCCTCCCTGATCGCTCCGAGGTCGGGCTCCACGGACGGCTACCAGCACTGGGCGTTGCTGGCGAACGACGCGGCGAGCGCGAGGCCTGGCAAGACGGGGGTCACCGACGAGAGCGTCATCGTCGACGATCCGCTCCTCTGGCCTCTCCTCGAGGCGTTGCGGCAAGGGCGCCGCGCGGAGGAGAGCCTCTGCGCCTTCACGCCACACCAGTTGCGGCGCGCCTTCGCGGAGGCCCTGGTCCTCCTCGGCATGGACGCGATGGCGAGGACGGGCTTCTTCTCGCTGCCGGCGCCGCCCCTGAGGCCGCTGTCGGCGTCGCCGCCGGTGCAGACGGCTCCCGTGAGGACCGACATGTGGCTCTTCGGGCGAGGCGCCTGTGGCGACGAGCGCGGGCGCATGCCGCTGTAATGCCTTACCTCATCATGCTCTGCACCTGCGTCCCCGACCGTGTTCGGCGATTGTGCGAGGCCCGCGGGCTCGGCACCGTAGCGGTGAACGTTGCTCGTCACCGCCTCGACGACCTCGCTGACCCTCAGGTCTTGAAGGCTCTGACTGGCTGGGTGCGCGCCTCAGCTGTGCTTGGTGTCTGGGCATCCTTGCCCTGGGACACCTGGGCGCCAGGGGCCGCGCGCGTCCGCAAGGTTGATTCTCTGTTGCACGTACATAGAGCCTCAGAGGCCGCCTGTCGTGCCGTGCGAGTTGCCAACGCGCTGGCAGATTCCACCTTCAAATTGATTGCTGAATGTATCTTCCGCCGAGTCCCGATCATTTGTATGCACCCTGAGTCGAGCCTCATCTGGAGGCATCCCCGCTTGTCCCCTCTCCTTGCCTCGTCCTCCTCTTCCTGCTCCCTCGACTCTTGCATGCATGCGGGTCGCGTGAGACAGCGAATCCACTTTGTCGGTTGGGGCGCGCGGGACCTTGAGTGCCTCGCTCGTCGTTGCCTCTGCGCCCAAGGCCTTTGCGATCGCACTCAGAGACGTCACCTGGGAGGCCTGGGGCGTCCAGCTCTTGACGCCGTAGCTCGGGCCTCTGCTAAGGGTATCCCTTCAGAAATGGCCATTGCTGGCACTGAAATGATAGTGGCCGAAGCTCGTCATCTGTCCCGCGCCGCGAGATATAAGACAATTTTTGGTAAATGAGTAATTCGGCTGTTGCCGCCTGGTCAGACCCAGCGTGTGGCACCGAGTCTGTGCTTCACTGCTGGCGTAGCGCTCGTGGCCGCCCTCCGCCGTGCGCACAAAGATGAAACAAGATGGCCCCGAATCGACCACGCACAGCGACTCGTCGGCATTTGTGGCAACTCCGCGGCCGTATTATTTCGCTCAAGTTCTACCCTGGGCCCTCCCACCCACTTGAGCTTCAATGTTTCTCCGAGTCTGTGCTTCACTTCTGGCGTAGCGCTCGTGGCCGCCCTCCGCCGTTCGCACAAAGATGAAACAAGATGGCCCCGAATCGACCACATCATCATTATCACCATCATTCATCATCACCATCACCATCAGCACCACCATCACCTTCACCCTCGCCCTCAGCAGCGCCACCACCACCATCGTCAACATCATCGTCACCGTCCTCACCGCCACCATCACCACCTTCATCAACATCAGCATCATCATCACCATCATTACCATCATCATCATCAGCAGCATCATCAGCATCGTCGTCATCGACCTCATACGTACCAGCACCACCGTCGTAGTCATGCTTATCCTCGTACTTGTGATCAGACTCATCGTCACCATCATCAGCATGCTCATCACCCTCATCATCATCATCATCATCGTCACTAATCGCATCATTACCAGCATCCCCGCCATCATCATCATCATCATCAGTATCACCGTCATCGGAATATTCATCATCAACATCATCAGCATCATCAATTTCGTTATCTCTACCATCATCATGATCATCATCGCCGGTGCCACCAACTTCATAGTCGTCAACAACCTCACCATCACCAGCACCACCTTCATCATTAGCAACATCATCATTATCATCATCGACCTCATCGTCCGCAGCATTACCTTAACCATCGGCATCACCATCACCCCCACCCTCAGCCTCATCATCACCGCCACCACCGTCGTCATCATCATCGTCGTCTCCATCACCATCATCAGCACCACTATCAGCATCATCACCATCATCATGATCATTGCCAGCATCATCACCATCGTCGTTGTCACCAACCTCATCATCACCAGCATGACCGTCATCATCATCAACAGCATCATCATTTAACTTGTAGTCGTCATCATCATCGTCATAATTTCATCACCACCAACCCGTTTCAGCGACACGTTTGGTAGTGGGTGAGGAAGGAATTATCTATGAAGACGCTGGAGGGGGGAACGCCTCCTCCTGCGTCCGTGTGACGAAGTCTCTTTGATCAAGTATTGAGAGGTCAAGGGTATCCAGGACATCTTCCTTTAGGGCGCGTCGTAATCATCTTCATCATCGTCATCATCATCACTATCATCCTCATCAGCACCAGGATCACCGTCATCATCTTCATCATCATCATCACCATCATTGCCACCAACCTCATCATCGTCACCAACCTCATCATCACCAGCACAACCGTCATCGTCACCAGCATCATCACCATCGTCAGCATCATCAACATCATCATCGTCATCAACAGCATCATCCCCATCAGCATCAGCATCACCATCATCATAACCCTCACCATCACCACCACCACCATCGTCAACATCATCGTCTCCGGGACCCCCATATCATCACCACCATCAACATTACCACTGTCATTGTTATCATCACCATGATTATCATCAACATCATCATCGTCGCCACCAACCTCATCATTATCAGCAAAACCGTCGTAATTATCATCAACATCATGACCATCATCACCATCAACATCGTCATTATCAGCATCATCATACTCATAATCATGCGTATCGTCATCAGCATCATCATCAGCAGCATCGTTACCAACGTCATCATCATCCGTCTATCCTCATCATCTTCATCGTCACCCACATCATCGTCACCAACCTCATCATTCGCATCATCATCAGCAGCATCATCATCATCGTCATCGTCATCAGCATCATCATCATCATGATCAACAGCATCGTCATCAACATTATCATCATCACCAACCTGATCATCACCACCATCACCGTCGTAAGAATCATCATACTCCTAATCATAATATCCATCCGACTTATCATCATCATCATCAGCATCATCAGCAGCATCATCAGCAACGTCACCAACCTTATCATCGTCACAAACCTCATCATCGCCAGCACCACCTTCATCATCACCAGCACCACCTTCATCATCACCAGCATCATCATCATCATCATCATCATCATCAGCATCATCATCGTCATGATCGCCATGAACAGCAGCATCAGCAGCAGCATCATCACCCTCTTCCTCTGGAGCCCCAGGACGAGCCGGAGGCGGAGCCGCCGGCAGTGCGCGGGCGGCATCGCCACACCCCCGCGCGGCCGCCCGCCCCGCCCTCGCCCCGCGCGGTTTCGGAGGGCCCTCGGGACTCGCGGCTGTTGCCGCTGAGCCAGCCCGAGCCCGGTGCGGCGCTGCCCGCGAGAGCGCTGCCGCTGGTCGCCGTCGGCGATGGCCGTTGGGCCCGCCCGAGGCGGGGGCGGCGCCCGCCATTGGAGGGTCGTGTCGTGCGTCGTGTCGGCGTGGCGTCGGCGCCAGGCTCAGACCTCCGCCGGTATAGCTTTCGGTCACCGGGGCCAATCAATCATAGGTTTTGGGCGAACGCTGCCCCTGAGGAAGTGGTCGAGGCATCTTGGGTGTGGATTCAAGGAATCGCACCGTCGGATGTCTGGGTGCGCGGTCGCTCAAGGCCGAAGACTACCAGCGGCCTGAGCTCGGCAACAAAAGTCAGCCGATCTCGGTTGTCAGAGAGCCGCGGCCTTTGAGCGATGCACACGGCGTCAGGGGCCGTTTTTCAGAAAGCCACGGCACACAGTCGTGGACGGCTTGCGCCGTCCACGACTCACGACGCGAACCTGCCGCACGCAGCAGCGCCAATCCTGGCCGGCCAGGCTCATCCTGGTCCAGGGCCGTTTTTATGCTCTTCCTGGCCGGGATGGGAGTGTTCATACGCCGATCCCGGGCCCGGGGCCGGCCGAGCCAGGATGGGGCGCTGGGGTGCAGAGGGCGCCCTCCCACCGAGGCCGGCAGAGCCATCGATGGTGAGCTCTTTGCTGGCCAGAGTGTACGGCCGCGCCCTGAGCGCCAGGGAGGACCGGCGGCGAGCGAGGGGGGAAGTGAGAAGGAGAAGGCCTCTCAGAAGGGTCGGAAGTCACCTGGCCTTCTGAGGAGTTGTTTGAGCCTTCATCTAAGACAGAAAAATACCTCTCAGAAGGCGCGAGGGCTTCTGAAAAGTCCCATCGCTTTCTGAGAAGGCCTTCTCCTCATTTCCCCCCCTCGCTCGCCGTCGAGAGGAGGAGCGCGTCAAAGCCGCCGTTCCCGAGGTCGAGTGGCTGGCGGATTTCGGGGGCAACGGTAGGGGGGAATGGGCAGAATGGGGGACGCATCGACCCCCAATCGCTCATGAATCGCCGATAGGGGTCCGGCAGGCACCCCCCGCCCGATCTATCGGCGATGTATCGCCGATTCCAGGTCGGTGTTCCCCCCCCCAAATGGCAGTCCCCCCTCATCGTTTGCCCCTCAGGATTGTGTCGCCATGGGCCCCGCGTGGATGCAGGCTCCCGCGCACATGACGTTCTTCTCGGAGCTTGGCTGGTGCCTGATCCGCGCTCGGAGCTGCCCTGCGGAGGCGCACGTGGTCCGCGCCAAGGCGAGCAACCTGTGCGATGGGGCGCGGCGTGCTGCGGTCAGCCTCCAGGGCGTGGGCGCAGGCGGCGGCGACGCTAGCGCGGTGGCCGCAGCCGAGGCCCACGCGGGCTTCTACATGGCGAAAATCGCGGAGCTCGTGGCTACTCGGGCGCTGGAGATCGAGGAGTCGGAGGGCCACCGCAGCAGCGCCCCCTCTGCACTGGAGGGCACGTCGGAGGCGCAGGCGGCGGAGGTCAACGTGCTGGAGAGCCTGGTCCGTTCTCCCCAGCCCCCGTGCGCGGGTGCGGAGGTGCTGGTGCTGGAGGCGGCAGGGCGGCGAGCGCAGCCCACATGCTGAGCCCGACCATCGATCCGCTCGGTCGATCTGCACGCCGCCGTTTTCCCCCTCTAATTCGTTTATGATCGGGCTGCCGCTCGGGCTTCTGCTCCCACCGATCCTGGCTCCCCGCTGCTGCTCTGGCCGCTCTTCTCGCCGGCGCCCTCGCTGCCGTCTCTGCCCTGTTGCTGGTGCTGGTTCTCTGGATTCCAAAGCTGGTTCTTTGAATTTCAAAAGCTGGTGTCAAGAAACGGGTTCTCTGAATTCCAAGAACCAGTTCCAATACATTGCTTTTTGGCGTTCAAGTAGTTGGTTTTGAGTTCAAGAAACTGGTTTCAAGAAGCTGATTTTGGAGTCCAGAAAACCGGATTCCAGAAATTTGTTTTTTTTCCTGAGTTCAAGCATTTTGTTCTTCGAATTCCAGAAGACCAGGGCTGCTGCTGCCAGCTGGTGCCAGGTGGGTCTGGTGGCCCCCCGAGCGGGGGCCGGCCTCCGAGGGGCCGCCGCGCGCGGGGGAGAGGCGGGGCTGCAGGCGTGGCCGGAGGGGGTGCTGCGGCCACTTTAGCCGGAGTCACCAGCAAGAGTTCCGAGCACCAAGAAAGCACGGGAATACTCGTTCGGCGCCCGTCGGGCGAGGCGGAGGCATGGCCTCCGTCGCTCGATGCGTGGCGAGAGCAACCCGTATTCAGCGGCTGATCGGCCCAGCCATGAAGAGGGCTTAGAGGCACAGAAGGAGGGGGCAGGAGTAGTGCCACTGATTTGCTTTGTTTTGCCTTGCGTTACTTCGCATAGCTGTTTGTTATGTTGTGTTGTTTTGTATTGCTTTGCACTGCGCTGCATTGGGCTGCATTGCTGTGCGTTGCTGTGTATTGATCTGCATTGTTACATGTCTCTACTTTGCTATACATTGCGATGCATTGGGTTGCATGGCTTTGCATTGTTTTGAAAGGCATTGTTGCGCATCTATTTGCATCGCAGCGCATTGCTTTCCATTGATTCGCATTGCATTGCTTCGCACTGTGTTGCGTTGCTTTGTATCACAGTACATGTCTTCTCATGTTATGCATTGCCTTGCATTGTCTTGCATTGATTTGCATTGCTTTGCTTTGTATCGTTTTGCATATATTCGCATTACTTTGCATTGCTATGCACTGCTTTGTATTGCTGTTGGTTCTTCTGCATTGCATTGCATTGAGTTGCACTGATGTGCGTTCAAAAGTTCATGGCGTTGCATTGCTTTTCATGGTTTTGCATGGTTTTGCATTGCTTTGTGCCACATAGATTGCACCACCGATATTGCACAACATGCATTGCACCACCTAGATTGCTCCACGTAGACTTCAAGATATCGCTGTTTGGGGTCCACGCTTACTATCATTTGTTGTAAAGGCGTCATGTTGACGCACCCGGAATCAACGCCGCCGCGGACGATCGACGACGGCACGCGCCCTACTTGCAAGGGGCTCATTCGCACAGCGACTGAACATCCGCGGGCGAATCCTGTGGTCATGGGATCTCCTTGCATCGTGGGGGCCAGCTTCGACGATCCACGGGGCGAAGGATAGCTAAACATATGGTCGCCGCGTTGACATTCGCAGTAATTTGGCGGCCCCGAACGCCATGCGATCCACAGGGGGCGTTCCAGAAAGGGCCCTTCCCTCGGCGCACTCGAGTTTCGGCGGAAGAGCCGGTGGAAATAAAACGGCACCGGCATCCGCCGGCGGAAACAACAGCGAGGGGTCAGAATCTTTGTATTCAGAATTTCCGGGGTCCGCAGCAGACCTCTGTGGGCAAGCGCAGGTTGGCGTGATGACGCGTTTTCTGGAGCGTCGGCAGTCGCTTCTGCGAATGGCCGCCTTTCGCGTGGGCGCGTGCGGTCGCCCGCAGCAGGCGCGTGCAATGGCGTGTACAGGCTGCGCTTCCGCGCGCGCGCGTTCTCTATTTCCGCGCCGCTGCCACGGACAGCTCCGCCATGGAGCTCCGCCTCCCCTCCCCTCTTCCCTTTATGTCCCCCAGGGGAGGAGCAACACGCCTCCCTCGTTATCGCCTTTCTGAGCCTAGGGGGGGGAGGGCCCTCCTCGCCACGGCTGGGTTCGCCCTTGAAATCCTGTCAGAACGCGCCCCGTGAGAGCCTCCTCTTCCTCGATCCTCATCCCTCTGTCTTCTCTGCCTCCTCCCCTCTCCATCCCTTCTTTCTGTCCTGCCTCTCCTGTCACTGACTCCGAACCTCAGACGTCGTGCTTCGTTCCACACGTGCCCCCCTCCGGAGCTCTCGACGACTTTCCAGGATCAGTCATCCTGGATCGAGCCTCTGGAGTCCGCCTAGATTGGAGCAGCACGCGCCAGCCTTGGGCGAATCACAACGCCGGACGCCTGGGGAGATCTGGACCTCCCTGTCTCTCGGGGCGCTCCCGCATCGGCCCCCGAGTCTGTCCAGGAGCGCGCTCTGACTCGAATGCTGGAGCGGATCCAGCCGTGGCCATGAGGGCGCCCTGGGAAGCTTCGAAGGGTGCTCGAACCGTTCAGAAATCTTGACCCCCGAACCTCGATCCTCGATATGCCTCTTTCTTCTCCTCCTGCTCCTCCTCTGCCTCCTCCTGCCCAGCCCCCGCCCCCTCACCGACCCTCATGCCCCAAAATGTGTGTAGCACTCGCTGGGCCAACCTCAGGAGGACTTTAGTTTTGCTCCCCCCTGTTTCTCTCGGCGGGGGCGAAGCCTCGTCCTTCCTGCTCCTCCTCCTTCTCCTTCCTTCTTCTTCTGCTCCTCCTTCTCATTGTCATCCTCCTGATCCTCCTCGTCCTCCTGCTCCTCGTCCTGCCCGTCGTCGTCTTGGTTGGAGTCGCAATTGTAGTCGTACTATTCGTCGTAGTCGTAAGCGTCGTCGTCTTCGTGGCGGAGATTATTTTCCCTCTAATGTTGGGCGGGGTGTACAGTGTTTGGGGGCTCTTTCTCTCAGGGAATCATGCTCCGTGGGCTACCCTGCACGACGGAGGAATGTTGAGCTCGTTTGTACGAGGATTTCAATATAGATCGACGCATTCTTCGCCGAAGGCGTTGCTCACAATCTCCTCTGTCATCTCGTCGTCGTCGTCGGTGTTGTGTGGGGTGCCGCGGGTGAACAATTAGTTTCCGCTATTGGTGGGGCCCCAGTCCGTCAATAAGGGCACTTCGTTGCCATTGTTGGGTGGGATCTAAAGATCTTTGAGGGTTAACTGGCTAACGAGACCTGACCCTCCATTTCGTGGAGAGCCGATTCGATGCCCCCCCAGGGTCCATCTCGATCCGATAGACCCAAATTCGACATCCATTCCAGCCATCTCGATTTGATTCGATCCTGTCATTCCGACGATCCGATGCGTCGCGATGCTTGTATGGGGCTGCTGCGCATCCTGGCACAGCCGATCTGATTTGATTCCGACCCCGTACCGATGCAGCCCGATTGCACGCGCATTTCTGTTTCATGCTGACCAGTATTGCCCACCCTCGCGCCGCTTCGCTTCGCCACGCTCTCTCCCCGGAATGGACACGGCAGTGGGCCTCGCTAGCGTCGCTGCCGGGACCCCCGCGCTTCGACGCGCTGGCGCGGCACCGAGGCAGAGCGCGTCCTGCCGCTCGCGCGCTGCCGCCGCCCGCCGTCGTTTGCGTCGTCGATCAAAGGGTCGGAGGGGATCGAAGGCCAAGGTTTCTCTGGCAGCTCGTGGCCTCACGGGCCGCCACGAGGCGATTCGCAGTTCCTTATCTTCAAGACAAGACGAGCCAACGGGTCCGCGAACAACACCACGCTCAAAGATATACCGTGAGGGGGACGGGGAGGGAGGAAAGCGAGAGAGAGAGAGAGAGAAAGATACATACATACTGAGTGTGAGTTCATGGATACCTCTCAGCTGCCTGACCGGAGGGTGCGGTCGGCAGCAGGGTCGTGCAGGGACGGGATAGGGTCTTCCACTCCCCCATCCCCGCCCTGAAACCACCGTTTCCCGTCTTACATGTTGGAGATCTAGAGCGCGACAGCTTTGCACTCTGATGCAATCCCGGCTGTCCAAGTTCGCATCGAGGCTGAACGAGCATATGCCTAGAACCGTGAAGCGTGAAGCCATCGAGCTTACGCAGGGCACATATGTTGCCTTGTTTCTGGCACAACCGATCAAGTTGAGCGTTCTCCCCTCCTCCGTTCCCCCTTCACAGTTTAACCATCATTGTGCGCTAGGCCATGGAATCGTGCGTATGCACCTGGACTTCGCGTCCTTGCGTCGTCCTGAGGGCTGGGCCTCGCCTTTTGGCGGGGGCGGGGTGCGCAAGCTACTGTTGCTATAAAATTCTGCTGGCTCGAAACAACCATGGCTCCCGCTCACGGTTCAAGGGATGCCGCCGCAAACCCCCAAAAGTGCCTCTAAAACGAGCACCCCCCAGGATCCCGTGTCGCTCGTCCAACCGATCAGTGTGGTCGGTGGCCCCCTAGACAGTCCTCTGCTTCAGTGCGGGTTGAACTACAGCACCGTCGAACATCGTGCGCACAGGAGCGGGAAGGGATGACATGACCCATGTGGGGACGAGGTCGAGGAGACTGCTTGGAGCACCATCTGTGCAAAAGGGCCCAAGAACGTTGCGACGGGGCGCCGCAGGGGCCTGCTCATCAGATTCTGTTTGTGGCGCAAAGGCGCGAAGATACTCGCGCTTCGCGAAGCAAGAATCACAACCATAGCTGGCATTGGGGCCTGTCGGAGGGCCCTGGCCGCCACGGCTTGGTGTGACTCGAGTAATTGGCCAGTAGAGGTCCTCGTGTTGATCTTCTGTGTCGCCGTCTGCCTCCTCCTCCTCCTCCTCCTCCTCCTCCTCCTCCTCCTCCCCTCCTCCTCCTCCTCCTCCTCCTCCTCCTCCTCCTCAAGTCCCTTGGAAAGTCCTCCTCCTCCTCCTCCTCCTCCTCCTCCTCTGCCTCCGCCTGCACCCCTCCGCACGAGGCGGGTTGGAGGAGGGATGTGGCGGACAACGAGGGGGACCGGAAGGAGGAAGGGGGGGAGGGGGAGCACAGGCAGCAGCCAGCACGAGCACGATCATTTGGAGGGCGGGGGAGGGATAGTTTTCGTTTCTGCTTAATTGCCCCCTCGATATCTGCACCATAGTTGGGCGCCGTGAAGTGAGGCGCCACTACCACTGAATAGTGCACCCATCATGTCTAGATACTTCGAACTTCTTGTCAATGGGCTACACGACTACCACCAGTGCTCACGTTCGGAACTCCGTTCGCCTCACTGGCGTGTTCACGTTTGCGCAAGCACATGATCGTACGGATCGAGCTGGTGGTGTGCGGGAAGTGCAATGCGCTTTCTGGGGCGAGAATCGGGTTAGATATTGGCATGCCCCCCAGCCTGCCAGGTTGTCCCACAAGCAGTGATCAGAGGAGGAATGAGGGAGGAATAAAGAGGAGGAGGAGGATGAGGAGGACGCGGGGGCAGGAGAAGAGTATTCCCCTCCCCAGTGGGACGTTCCATTCCTGACATGTCTTGTTTATTGCCCTGAAGCCTGTGGTCGGCCGCTAGAGTTAGAACATCGAGAATAGTCCCCCAGATGCGTGGGACTACGGTCGGCACAGAGGTTGGCCTGGAGGTGTTCACGGGGCCCCCGCAGGCGTCCAGAGGAAGTCCAAGAGCGTCCACGCATTCTTCGATCCCCAACGCTCGAACCTGGGCCAAGGAGGTAGGTGAGCCTCGCTGCAATGTCCTGGCGCCGGGAGAGTTCGATGATGAGCGCTGCTGACTTCTCTGCCGCGGGAAATGGCACCCTACCATGCTGAACGCCACCCCACCGTGCTGACTCCGCGATGCTGCAGGATGATGAGCGATGAGGAGGCGACGGAGGACGAAGAGGAGGAGGAGGAGCTTGAGAGGGAGGACCCTGACATTCCGGAGTGCTACCAATTCTTTACGCTTCGCGTATCCCCACCAGCCCATCTCACAACAGCAACTCTTGCGAAGCATGCCGACAGTCGTGTTTTTCAGGCGTGTGTCCGCTTGCCCCCGCATATCTCCCCTGTTCCTCCTTCCTCCCGCCTTCTTGTACATCCTCCTTGTGGGGGGAGCGGGAGAAGGACGAGGCGGAGGAGGAGGGAGAGAAAGCGCTCCTCGTGATTTGAGTCGTTTGGGGTTTCTCGTCCTGGTGTGAGTCGTTCGGGCCCTTCTTCCTGGTGTGAGTCGTTCGGGCTCTTCGTGGTGTGAGTCGTTCGGGCTCTTCGTCCTGGTGTGAGTCGTTCGGGCTTCTCGTGGTGTGAGTTGTTCGGGCCCCTCATCCTGGTGTGAGTCGTTCGGGCCCCTCCTCCTGGTGTGACTCGTTCGGGCTCCTCGTGGTGTGAGTCGTTCGGGGCCCGCGTCGTGGTGTGAGTCGTTCGGGCTCCTCGTGGTGTGAGTCGTTCGGGCGCCTCGTCCTGGTGTGAGTCGTTTCGTGGTGTGATGACGTGGTGTGAATCCTGGTGTGAGTCGTTCGGGCCTCTCGTTTCGTGGTGTGAGAAGTCGTTCGGGCCTCCGTTCGGGCTCTTCTGGTGTGAGTCGTTTCTCTTCGTGGGGCCTCTTGGGGGCCTCTTGGAGCCTCTTGGGGCCTCTTGGGGCCTCTTGGGGGCCTCTTGGGGGCCTCTTGGGGGCCTCTTGGGGGCCTCTTGGGGCCGCTTGGGGGCCTCTGGGGGGCCTCTTGGAGGCCTCTTGGGAGCCTCCTGGGGGCCTCTTGGGGCCATCTTGGGGCCTCTTGCGACCTCCTCAGAAGCGCAAATGAGAGCTGCGCCCTGAGAAGGACAAAATGAGCCCACAACCTTCGTAAAATCATTGATTTTGCTATGAAGGAAGATGAGCGCGACCCCCTCAGGACGCCAAAATGGGGCCCAAACCGTAGTAATATCAATGATTCTGGCTTCAAAGAAGAGCAGAGGGGCCAAACTCGGTCCCCCCGTCGGGGCCAGAATCCTCGTGAGGGTCGTCGTTTTTTGGCCCTCCCAGGAGTCGAAAAAGACCCCCTTGCCACCATTCGGGACTCCCTCTCCAGGCCCAGGGGGCGGGGGTAGGGGGAGGGGTAAACCCCTCCCCGAAGGGGAAGAAGGGGGGTTGAGGACAGAGAGCTCTCTAAACCACTCACGCCCAAAGGGCTGGTGGGACTCCAGACCTACGGACAATCGACCAAGATTTTCTGAAACACGTCATGCTGCCATTTCTTAGCCTTCCTGGAAAGGCAGGGAAGGGATGGGGAGATGAGGGAAGGAGGAGCAGCAGGGGAGCTTCACTGAGGTTTAAGTGCCTGGACCAGCTGCCCAACATGTGCTCCGCTGGCGGCTGGATGCCGGTGTTCTTCTGGGCGCCCCCGCCCGCCGACGTGTTGCCGCCGGGCACGGCGGGGTGGGATGTTGGGGAGTCCACCGAGGAGGGGGACGGAAGGAGGGGGGACGGGCAAGCTAGGTGCGCTCGCGTCATATCTGACATCCGACCCCTCCCTCCCATCCCTTACCATGTCGTAGATCCCCTCTCTACTCGCACAGTCGGATGTCGAGCAGGGCAATGGTCCCGAAAGGGTACGCGATGCATTGTAGAGCACGGCGTGGCATGGCGTAGAAGAGCACCGCAAAGCGTACTATGTCACAGCATGGCGTGGCGTGGCGTAGTGAAGAATTGCATCACAAAGCTTTGCAACGCAAAGCATGGTATCGCACAGCGGCCCCGAACATAACATTGCATAGCATGGCGTTGAACATCAAAGCGTAGCATGGCATAGCACGACGTGGCACTGAAACACTGCATATCACAGCTTCAGCTGAAGGCGTGGCATCGCGCAGCGGAACGCAACCTAGCATTGCATTGCATGCCGGGGCCTGGAACTGACGCCAGCGCTGCAGCGGGAGCGCGATTCGGAACGAGCGGAAGCGCGGAAATGAGGCCAGCGCTGCAGCGGGAACACGATCGGAACGAGCGGAAGCACGGAAATGAGGCCAGCGCTGCAACGGGAGCACGATTCGGAACGAGCGGGGCCCGAAAATGAGGCCGGCGCCTCAGCGAGAGCAGCATTTTGAAACAACATGCAGGCGAAAACCCAACTCCGGGGAATCCTGTGTGTTAAAAAACAGTACGCAGGGGGGGGCGAACACTCCCAACCCGTCATCAGGGGAAGGACGAAGTTAGTATTCATATTGAGTACATGTAGAGTGGGGAGGGACGGGGGGCGAGGAGGAAGGGGGAGGTTGGGCGGAGAAGGGGGGGAAGGGGGGATGGGAATGGTCAGTTCGCGAAGCAAAACCAGTAATTAAGAGATACGTTCTGCAGCTCGCTGCTCCGACAACGGGATAACTTTTAGTCAGCGTCCCACTTCAATCCTATGTGCAGATATTCGCGACGAGTCTTGGTGGGGGTTTGCGCTCATTCCTTATTGAGATCTCGGACATGTGAGGCTATTTGCAAGCCCACGGGGGGGAGGTGTAAGCAAAGAGCCGCGCTCTGACGGCGCATCGGCAGGAACTGCGCACATGCATACATTGACTCTAAAGCGAGCTGGGGGACGTAAGGTAAGAAGTGGAAACGAGCGAGCGCCCGCGGCCGCTTTGGCTCAAAGCGGCCGGCCGCCCAGATTTGACTGTGCCTCACCGCGAGGCACACAATCGCTATCGAGACCACAAGGTAACACCTCTTGCCTGAGATGGCATCTCCTCTTGCATTGGGACCATCGTTATTACGATACAACAGCGCGGGAGCTTGGCTTCGCCTGAGGCGAAGCTGTTGGCTGGGCCTTCCAGCCCTTTTTCAAACTTGGTAGCGGAGCTGGCCTATGGTGGTCAGCTCTAGCTCTACTCCTCACCACCCACGGCACGATCAGGTGGACTACACACACGGTGGAACATCAGGGTGCAGCGGCATTGCGCGGAGGAGTGTACATAACTACGCAGTACCGCAAGGAAATTTGCAACGACACATCTGCTCCAGCTGAGGACTCTTACTCATACCCTACATCCCCGCGCTATTACACTCCTGAAGTCCACCCACCTACTCCAATTGGAAATGTCTTTGAAAACATAATGCATGGACACATGCGATACGATATACTGTCGCCCCGACCCCACGCAGAGCTACGACGACAAAACACAAGCCTCCACCGACTACACCCGAGTACGACATACGAGGCCATTGGATTGGGGTTACTATCTTTGGACTCATATGGGTCGCTCTTGGATGTGCGGTGGGACACTTGCGGGGCGGAGACGACACTAGAACGACTGGCCCCCACAGGGATCGTGCCGGTCAAGTACCATTTCGCGAGATTGTCCGCGAGGTGCATTCCTGGACCGATGTGACCACAGGCAACATGACGCCCTCCCAGCATGCCGCCGCACTGCAACGCGGTCTTGGAGGGCTCGCGCGGACCATAGCCATGAGGTATCCCCCAACAGTCATCAAGTTTACTGTCAATATATTGTGACGTGCGGACCCACCCATAGGGTTGTCCGGCGCCTTGCTTGTGGTCGACCCCTCAAAATGACAAAAATTCACCGAAAACAAGAGCAAACAACGCACAAAACATATAAACATAGTGCCACATTCGATCATCAAAACAATTGTTGGTTGCCAACAGCCCAAGATTACCCAAACATGGTGCACGAATTTACATTACATAAAACACAGCCTCGGGGGGGGGGGAAAAAACACTTGAAACGGCAGGGGAATTGAAATTGCATTCTCCAAAACTCATCCGAAATAAAAACACCTCGAAATCCAGATCAGCCACGGAAATGTGCTTCGCAAAACCATACAAGATCAACGATTTCACGCGCTGGGAACCCTGAGTAAGGGCAGCGGACGTTTTGTACACAGCCGTTTTTGCTTGCAGGGTTGCCATATTTTTCGCCGCGACATGTGTCTCCCGAAAGAGCGATTCGCCGCGTGGCTGGAGCAGAACTTGCTTCCAGATGGCTCACCTCGGGCACCAAACCTGTCTGCGGGACCGCGTCCCAGAGGGAGGAGGGAGGAGGGGGGGGGAGGAGGAAGAGGAGGAGGAGGACCAGAGAGAACCCAGGATGCAGCAGGGCTTTGTTTTGAGTCCCCATCGGCTCCAAGACTACGGACAAGATAACCCCAGATGGCCTCGAACATTGTCCAAAGACGCCTCCAAGAAGACCCAAAAAGCCCCGAGAGCTCCAAAACGGCCAAATATGCGCCCAAGACTGCTCGAGAAGACCTCAACATGGCCCAAAACAGCACACGGAGTCCCCAAGAGGCCTCCAAGCCACATTTGTCCATCATTCCGTTCTTGTTGCGTCCTAATAAGTGTTGCAGGATTCTGAATCGTGCGCGGCGTTGAGGCGAGAGCCCGGTGTGTTGGCCCCGCCGTCCGTAACCATTTTGTGCTCAAACCTTCTTCGCCGCGCCATCCGTGTTTTTTTTTTTTTTTTTCTGCAGTTGTTCGGCATCGCCCTCCTCATTCGCGAAGCGATGCAGGCGGAGTGCGCCAGCAGCCGCAGCCGCAGCCCCCAGCCATACCGCATCATGTTCCGTCGTGCTATGCGCGAAAACCTCGGCCCGCGTGAGAATATTCGCCCCGTTGTTCGCTTTCCCGACATGCTCAGTATGCCTGCTCTTCAAGATGGCCCTGCTCGTGTCGCTGGTGTAGCAGCGGATCTGGATTCCATCGATTCCTTCGCTTACGACGATGACCAGTCTGATCAGTCTAGCACTGCAGGTTCAGCAGTTCCAGATGGCGAAGATCAGGCAGGCAATGCCGGCGCAGCAGTTCTTGCTGGCGGAGGTCCTGCCAATCAGCGGGGTTGGCCTGCGGATGCGCCGTGGGACAGCGATATCTTTCGCGACGGCAGCCCTCGGATTGGAGGTTGGGCCCATTTCTTTGCCGGGATCCATCCGAGTCACACGGTGCGGAGCTACAAGACGGCGACGATTTGCATCGTGTGCGGGTGCTTCCAGCAAACCCAGGTACCACGCGCGATGGTTGCAGCCTGCAAGAAATTTCGCGGCGATGCTGGCCGTGAGAACCTTGGCCGCTCGCGCCGGGGCTTGTTCCCAAAACCAGGCAAGGGTTTCGCAGTCGTCGAGTGAGCGCCCCGCCTGATATGTGAACACATCGCTTCGCACATATTGATATTTTTGCGCTTAGGTCTCGATTGCTGGGGGCGCGCTTGATCTTGCACAGACTCGTTGTGCACGCGTGTCCCGCGGTTCCTTCTGCCACCACCTCAGTATTACATGCGCATATACCATATGCGTACACGCGAGGCCGCCTCGAGGCCACATATCTCATTATACTTGCTTGCGGCGAGCGTGAGTCTGCGCGCGTTTTTCAAAGTTCAAGTATTCGGAGCTGCGCGGATCGCACTAAGAACGATTATGATCACAGACTGTTCTTACTTAGGGATTTCGGCTTGTTCTGAATCTGCGGCTCTCTGTCATATCGGAGAGAGCCGCGCTCGTGCGCCGCCCGATTGTTGAAGAGTTTCGATGCGGTGGCCGATAGCATCAATGGTCGCATAGAGATAACATCAGTTTGAATTTGTCCACCATTGGCCCAAGAAGCGCCCAAGACGGCCCAAGAGGGCCCCACAACTGCCCCAAGAGGCGGACCACGAACCGAAAAGTCTTAGCTCTTCGCCCCGAGAAGCTCCCAAAAGGCCCCAAGAGGCCACCAAAAAGCCCCATGGGGCCCCCCAGGGGCCCCCAAAAGGGCTCCACAAGGGCTTCAAATCCTGCACCATTTTGAGAACCCTTGCGTCATTGTAACTTTGTAACTGTTGCAGGATTCTGAATCGAATGCGCGCGGCGCTGAGGCGAGAGCTTTTTTTTGGCCCATGTTGACAACTTATAGCACATTGCAAAGGAGTCTCAGGCGAAACGCCCAGCCCGCCCTGCCAGAATAGTGATGAGGAGGTGTAGGAGGACCAAGAGGCAGAGGATTTTCCGGCCCCATGCCCAGGTTCAACCATGGCGCGCGATGTCCAGAAGTTTGTTGATGGTTTTGGAACACTAGCTGACTTCGGCGATGTGGTTCGCATGTCTGGTGCCAACCAATTCTTTTCATCATGCAGGGGCAACATGGAAGTGCACTCCCGATGTAGTCCCAGTAATGGTTGCCTTCAGGGGTGTTAGGCAGGATATATCTTTGGGAGAGTGGGACGGTCTGGTGCATTCTGTGAAGCATAGACAGAATATGTCTGCTATTGTTCCTGTTGTTCACGGAGATGGTGCCAGAGTCCCTGTTGACCACCGTGCTTCGAGAGTTTGTCCAATGCCAGAAAACCCACTGTCGCTATTGTCTTGTCCCGCAGGAGAAGTGCGAAGCTCTCAGCCGTGTAGAACTCATTGAAACCATTGTCGACAGGGATGCCACAATAGTTGAGATCCCACGAGATAATGAAAACCTGCGCAGACTCAAACGCCGCGAGACTTCTACAACATCCGAGAGCGGCTCTCACACATCATCAGACTCGCGGATGTCGCAGCTGCAGCTAGCCCTTGCAGGTCAAGGCGATCCCAACGATGCCTTCGCTTTGCCCCGGACTGGCAGGACACGGGGCTGGCTTATTCCTGCGATTGCCATCTCGATTGCGATCCGCCGGAACATGAGTAATGTTTCTACTGAAGATCTGGGGAAGATAAGTTTGGAAGATATCAGCCGGTACACGGTGCGTCGCGCTGAATTCAAAGTTGGTGCTTGCTTGGCAGGGTCGGCCCGGATGTTTTTCGACCGCGTGAAGGACGTTGTGTTCTGCGGGGCCGATGGCGATCACGATTCTTTCGACATCATTTGCATTCACAACTTCAAGTCCAATGCGACCAACAGCAGCATCTGGCAGAGGAAGAGCTTTCTCCGCTCTTGAGTTGCACTCGGCAATCATCCTGGCGGAGGACCAACCCCCCGACGTGCTCCAGGACTTGGGCGGCCCGCCAGGACCTCGTGAGTCGGTGCCAGTGATCTCTTACCTCGAACGCATTGGAGACGTCCTCCCAGTCGATGACAGAACTGGCGCGGGCTGTTTGGGACTGACATCGAAGCAATCGGAAAGCATTGGCTGTCCAACTTTCAAGAGTATTGCTGATGAGTGGAGGCGCCTTGGCCTTGGGCAAAACTGCCGTAACACGCGAGGGCCCTAGAGATTGCCAAGACAGCCCCAAGCCAAGGAGGCCCCCCAGATAATTCAAGAGGGCCTCGAGAGCGCCCCAAGAGAGCCCCAAGAGCAACCCAGGAGGGCCCGAAGAGCAAGACATTTCAATATCTCCAGCCTGAGAGGTTCCTAGGACGCCTCCGGAGGCCATCAAAAGAAGCTCCGCGAGGCTCCCAAGAGGCCTCCCGGAAGCCCCAATAGGCCATTGGGCCAATGGGCCCCCGAAGGGCCCCCCCAGGAAAGCCCCCTACGGGCCCCCAAGAGACATCGGTAAATCGTATTTCCCAGACAGCTTTACAGGAACATGATTCCTTAGGCTTCTGCCCACCATCGTCTTGGGGTGGTCTTGCAGGCGTTGATTTTCGCACTCCAGGCGTCATCCCGACGGCGTTCGTGGTGAGCATTGGTATTCAGTTGCATCTGACAACGGCCCAGACCAGGTTTACCGATTCAAGCTAATGTCGTCGCTCACTGAACAGTGCCCGAGGGTGATCATGCTCCAATGCGATTGTTTCGAGCACCAGGTGCATCTCATCTTGTTGAGCGGGCTGGAGATCCTCGACGCGATGCTTAAGTCATGTGGGTACGATTCGTCTGTTGCCAAGACTACAAATGTGCTGAGGGAGAGGGCCCAGGACTTCTGCAAGGTGTGGTCTGGCATTTTCACGGACAAGGTCAAAGCGAAAAAAAAACAAATGCGAATGTTCCCTAAGTGCTGCTCTGGCCGTTGGGGATCTGTTCATGAAGTTGAGTTCCGCATGATGGAGGCCGGAGGCGATAATATTCACAAGTTTCTGAATTTGGTGTTGACGCACCGCCTGCACAAGCTGGGGGATGAAGAGATCGACGGCGCGGTTTGTCATATTGACATTCAGGCTTTAGAACAACAAGCGGCATATCGGAGGACGATGGGCAGGTGGCACCGCGATGTTTTACATGTAACAAAAAAGAGTTCGTTTCGGAGCATGATGGAGATGTTGTATGCGTTACGAGAACCGTTGCTCCACTTGTCATTTATCTTGAAGAAGCCCGTCGACGAGCCAACCATTGCGACTCACGGCAATCAATTGCAGCAGCTCGCGAACGGGAAAGCGAAACTCCTTGCGTTGGAGTTCGAGGCGGCAGCCCAAGGAGACCAATGGCGAGCCAGGGTGACATCGTTGATGTTGGAGGACCACCGTGACGCTGTATTCTTTTGTAAATGCGCATTTCGCATACTCTTGAGCAGCGCTGCAGGCATCTACCGCAGAGTGGTTCTTCCTTTACAGGAGTTCCCTTTCAAGCTGCTCCAGCTGGCGCGCAACCCGTCGCATGCAGACTGCTTCTGTCGACGCCGAACTGCGTCTGACCTGCTCGGCGCTCACGATCGCGGCGTCTTGGATGTATCCACCAAGAAATTTCTGAATCTATACAGAGAGTCTGTTCAGTGCGCAGAGGATACAGGCAAGTGCCCTTCGAGAGTGCATCGCGCGCTTGAGACTTTGGGGAGGGCGTGGCAAGCCCACGTGCGCGAGAATGAGCGCCTCAACAAGCAGATCGGCATCGTGTGTGACCGGGCCCCTAATTCCACGCTCGAGCTGGTCTCATCGCGGCTCCAGCTCGAGCACTACCTTGGCCGAGCACTCGACCCAGCACCTCGCCATGGAAAGAATGCCAGGGCTGCCGGTCAGTCGCGTGCTTTCCACGAGTACGCGTTGGATATCGCCTCTGGCTCTTTTGGCGCTGCCTGACAAGAAGTCGATGGATAAACAAATCGTGCATCTTATACCGCAGCTGACGCCCGACAAGTCAACTGCATGGGCTTGCAAGTGCAGTTCTTTGTTCAATGCTGTCATGAAGGGAATCAATTGCCCTCTTGACGTGGCTTGGTATTTCGGTTCAATAACCACGAGCACAGTGCACACGGAGCACGCAGTATGGCTTGGCACAGAAAAATATTGTACTCGATGGAGGCGTGTTGAAGCAAGTTTGAGCATGAATGGTAAACTCCGTATCGTGACCCCGTTGAATTTCATTTCTACTAAGCGGTTGATTGGGTGCTACTATTCTCGGTGCGTCGAGGGTGGTGAACAAACGTGCCTTCGATAGTTCAAAGTCTCTTGGGATGGAATGCCCGATGCACTTGGGACTTCAGGCAACTTGTTTATCTGCGGTATTGTCGCCATCCCGAAGGAGAACCCGCCGGCCGTAGCGGTTTTGCAGCGCCCTCTCAGCAAGGGCAACGGCAGCGCTGCGGCCTCTCCAGTTACTTCGCCAGTGCTGCTGGGAGAGGGCGCCAAGGAGGATCAAGCTAGCCGCTGCGATTGTTTAGAGGAAGAGCTCACCAAGGCAATGGATGCTGCCGAAAGGATGGGCGGGCTTGACGAATCAGCACTTGAATCGGACGAAGCAATCGAGGAAGCGAGGAGAGCGATGGCCGAGGACGACGAGGACGAGGATTATGATGATACCAGTGACATCTTCTCCAAGGTATCTGGGGAAGGGCCACTGGCCTCACTTGAGAAGAAGCGCTTGCAGCAGGCTGTTGGTTCTGGGCTTCTCAAGCCCGATCGCGCTCAGGCGAAAGCTGATGAATGGATCGCCGACGACGAGAATGAAGTCAGAAGTATTCACCACCCTGGAGATATCATGATTGAGGCCACGCTCAACATGAAAGAAGTCATGGGCACCAATGACGACAACGATGACAACGACGACGCAAACGGCGGCGACAACACTGGCATTCAGCAGGAACAACACGGTCATCCACATACAGATGGTCCGTGTGCCCACGTTGATCTTAGAGATGATTATTTGAAGGCGGCCGTGGAGGACCTCGCACCGACGTGGAGAGATCCGGTGGTCATGACCCTCGACGCCCTCAGAAGAAGGAAGGTGGCCGCAGAACCTGGTGAAGGGAATATCCCAGTGGGTTACGGTGGAATTCTTTCCTTTGTCGAGGTGAACCACGAAGGCGGCCCGATGATAAAGATTGTTTCATGGGCAAATGTAAGCGAGATGCGTGGGTGGTAATGCCGGTATTACTCAGAGAACCGCTTGGTGAGTACTCATCCAGGTCGAGGCGAATTCAAAATCCGAGACCTGCGGGGTTCTGAGATCATCCACCCAGCCATCGACACGCACGCGCACAGGAGAAAGGACAGACGCGGAGAAGACCGACCTGAGGTGCATCGATGAGTGTTACGCTTCATTGATTGCTGGGAAAGCTCTCTCTCTCCCAGCTCAGCCCTGCTGATATTGATTCATAGGAGACGGACGTGGGCGCCAAATCAGCGGGGACTTCAATAGGGACATGCGTATTGTGTGAGCGGTTGCCGCCAGCCAAGAGGGCGAGGAACGAACGCGTTATGCAACGTTCGTTATGCCTCGGCTCTTGGCACGAATCTTGCAAGACATCGTTGAAATTATGCAACATCACCGACGAGGTCACCGCGCAGTTCAGCAGCATGAACGATTGGAAGAACTGCGTCTGCGTTCCAGATCGGCTTAACTACAGGATCACGCGGGCGAAAGGCTAGGAGGATGACGAGGAGGAGGAGGAGGCTCGCGTGGAGGAAGGAGGAAAAGAAAGAGGAGGAGGAGGCGAAGGAAGGGGCCCCCGAATCAAGTATATGATGGGTGAAAACTCACCCGGGAAAACGTGCTGCGATCTGCGTCGAGGTTTCATCAGATACTCAGGAATTTGCGCCGGTGCTGCGGTTCCGGAAGTCGGCGGAATTAACGAGTGACTTTGCTGGTCGGGCCTGCCTCGCGCGCAAGCATCGGGGAGCTTCGGGGCAGCGTATCTGGCCCAATTCGCTAGGGGGCGCTGATCAACAGGAAGCAGCGCGCGATGTGCGAGGGGAGACCGTCTGCCGTCTGCCGACGTGCGAGGGGGGATTGGTTTTTCCTTCCTGCTCGCTTCTCATCCTCTGTCTCACCTCGCGTCCTTTGTCATACTGCCCCCCCCCTCCTTCCGCGAGTGGTCCTCTCTCTCCTCTTCGTCTCTCCCCCCACAAGCAAGCTATGTTTCGCGGATGTCTATGCGCGCCGATCGCCCGCCACTGGGCGCGACGCGCCACGCTGCTGCCCGAGGGGGCCAGCTCGTGGGAGGAGGTCAGGCGCGGGCGCGGAGATGCACTTTGATTCGCGTGCGTTCAAACATCCGTCCTATTGATGCTGATCGCATGGCCCCCCTAAGCTTGGAAACCTTTGAACTCTCATAAGAAACCTTGCCTTGCCATGTGATCGGCAAAGCTGTCGGCCCTTGCGCCAGCCCCCACGATCCGCGTGAGGCGTGTGCCGTGATGTGGCGCTGGCGTATACCTCCGCAGGGTTCCCCAGTGGTCCAGGGCCTCTCAGGGCCCAGGGGTTCAATGGGCTCCCGAACAGCTTCGGACACACGCAGCCGCGGCACGCATTTGGCGCGTCCGGTCGACACGTTTGGTGTCGACACGAGACATGTGCGAGCAGCATGCAGCCGAGATGCGGTGGCAACAAATCCTGGATCCACGTGCTGATATTCGTTGCAGCCTGGGCTTCTGTTATCTCCGCAGGGTTCCCCAATGGCCCAGGGCCTCTCAGGGCCCAAGGGGTTCAATGGGCTCCCAAACAGCTTCGGACACCCGCAGCCGCGGCGCGCATTTGGCGTGTCGGGTCGACACGTTCGGTGTCGACACGAGACACGTGCGAGCAGCATGCAGCCGAGATGCGGTGGCGACAAAATTTTGGTTCCACGTGCTGAGATTCGTTGCAGTCTGGGCTCGCGTCATCTCCGCATGGTTCCCCAATGGTCCAGGGCCTCTCAGGGCCCAAGGTGTCCGATGGGCTCCCAAACAGCTTCGGGCACACGCAGCCGCGGCGCGCATTTGGCGCGTCGGGTCGACACGTTTGGTGTCGACACGAGACATGTGCGAGCAGCATGCAGCCGAGATGCGGTGGCGACAAAATCTTGGTTCCACGTGCTGATATTCGTTGCAGTCTGGGCTTGTGTTATCTCCGGACTGTTCCCCAGTGGTCCAGGGTCTCTTTGGGCCCAAGGGGTTCAATGGGCTCCCAAACAGATTTGGACACACGCAGCCGCGGCACGCATTTGGCGCGTCGGGCTGACACGTTCGGTGTCGACACGAGACATGTGCGAGCAGCATGCCTCCGAGATGCGGTGGCGAGAAAATCTTGGGTCCACGTGCTGATATTCGTTACGACCTGGGCTTGTGTGACCTCCGCAGGGTTCCCCAGTGGTCCAGGACCTCTCAGGGCCCAAGGGGTTCAATGGGCTCCCAAAGAGCTTCGGACACACGCAGCCGCGGCGCGCATTTGGCGCGTCGGGTTGACACGTCTGGCGTCGACACGAGACATGTGCGAGCAGCATGCATCCGAGATGCGGTGGCAACAAAATCCTGGATCCACGTGCTGATATTCGTTACGACCTGGGCTTCTGTTACCTCCGCAGGGTTCCCCAGTGGTCCAGGGCCTCTCAGGGCCCAAGGGGTTCAATGGGCTCCCAAACAGCTTCGGACACACGCAGCCGCGGCGCGCATTTGGCGCGTCGGTTTGACACGTTTGGCGTCGACACGAGACACGTGCGAGCAGCATGCAGCCGAGGTGCGGTGGCAACAAAGTCCTGGATCCACGTGCTGATATTCGTTGCGACCTGGGCTTGTGTCATCTCCGCATGGTTCCCCAGTGGTCCAGGGCCTCTCAGGGCCCAAGGGGTTCAATGGGCTCCCAAACAGCTTCGGACACACGCAGCTGCGGCACGCATTTGGCGCGTCGGGTTGACACGTTTGGTGTCGACACGAGACTTTCTGCGATCAGCATGCATCCGAGATGCGGTGGCAACTGAATCGTGGCAACACGCGCTGATATTCGTTGCAGCCTGGCTCTGTGTCGCGAGTACTGGGCTCGTAATGGGTTCCCCAGTGGCCCAGGGCCTCTCAGGGCCCAAGGGGTTCAATGGGTTCCCGGACAGCTTTGGGCGCGCGCAGCCGCGGTACGCATTTGGCGCGTCGGGTCGACACGTTTGGTGTCGACACGAGACACGTGCGATCAGCATGCAGCCGAGATGTGGTGGCAACAAAATCTTGGATCCACGTGTTGATATTCGTTGCAGCCTGGGCGTGTGTTACCTCCGCAGGGTTCCCCAGTGGTCCAGGGTTTCTTAGGGCCCAAGGGGTTCAATCTGCCCCCAAACAGCTTCGGACACACGCAGCCGCGGCACGCATTTGGCGCGTCCGGTCGACACGTTTGGTGTCGACACGATGCATGTGCGAGCAGCATGCAGCCGATATGCGGTGGTAACAACATCCTGGTTCCACGTGCCGATATTCGTTACGACCTGGGCTTGTGTGACCTCCGCAGGGTTCCCCAGTGGTCCAGGACCTCCCGGGGCCCAAGGGGTTCAACGTGCTCCCCAACGGCTTCGGACGACGAAGCCTGGGAATAACATCGTCGCGAACCGCCTCCAGACGACTACCCTTGGGGATGATATCGTCAGGAGCCGCCTCCTCTCGACGACCCTAGGGAATGGGCTCGTCGGGAGTCGCATCCCGACGACGACCCTTGGGATGATCTCGTCGGGGGCCGCCCCCCGACAAAGACCTTTGGGAAGGCCTCGTCGGGGGCCGCCCCCCGACGACGACCATTTGGGATGACCTCGTCGGGGGCCGACTCCCGACGACGACCCTTTGGGATGACCTCGTCGGGGGCCGCCTCCCGACGACGACCCCTGGGGATGACGTCGTCGGAAGCCACCCCCCGACGGCGACCCCTGGAGATGACCTCGTCGGGAGCCGCCTCCCGACGGCGACCCTCGGGGAGGGCGTCGTCGGGAGCTGCCTCCCGACGGCGACCCTCCGGGGGGGGCTCGTCGGGGGCCGCTTCCCGACGACGACCCCTGGAACGGGCCTCGTCGGGGGCCGCCTCCCGACGACGACCCGGGGGATGACGTCGTCGGGGGCCGTCCCCCGACGACGACCCTTGGGGGTGGCCTCGTCGGGAGCCACCTCCCGACGACGACCCTTGGACACGCCTCGTCGGGAGCCGCTTCCCGACGACGACCTTTGGGAAGGGCCTCGTCGGGGGCCGCCTCGTGACTGCGACCCTCGGGGCGAATCTCATCGGGAGCCGCCTCCCGACGACGAACCGTGGGGGTGACCTCGTCGGGGGCCGCCACCCCACGACGACCCCAGGGGGGGACCTCGTCGGGGGCGCCCCCCCGACGACGATCCGTGAGATGGCGTCGTCGGGGGCCGCTTCCCGACGCTGGCCCTTGAAGGGGTGCCGTCGGGGGCCGCCTCCCGACGCCGACCCTTGGGAGCGCCTTCGTCGGGAGCCGCCCCCCGACGACGACCCCTGGGGATGACCTCGTCGAGAGCCGCCCCCCGACGACGACCCCTGGAACGGGCATCTTCGGGAGCCGCCCCCCGACGACGACCCGCGGGGGCGTCGTCGTCGGGGGCCGCCCCCCGACGACGACCCTTTGGGAAGGACTCGTCGGGGGCCGCCCCTCGACGACGACCATTTGGGATGACCTCGTCTGGAGCCACCCCCCGACGACGATCCTGTGATATCACCTCGTCGGGGGCCGCCTCCCGACGCCGACCCTGTGAGAGGGCGTCGTCGGGGGCCGCCTCCCGACGACATATCTTTGAGAAGACATCGTCGGGGGCCGCCTCCCGACGACGACCCCTGGGGATGACCTCGTCGGGGGCCGCCTCCCGACGACGACCCCTGGGGATGACCTCGTCGGGGGCCGCTCCCCGGCGACGACCCCTGAGATGGCCTCGTCGGGGGCCGCCTCCCGACGACGACCCCTGGAACGGGCCTCGTCGGGAGCCGCCTCCCGGCGACGACCCGCGGGGGTGACCTCGTCGGGAGCCGCCCCCCGACGACGACCCTTGGGGATGACCTCGTCGGGAGCCGCCTCCCGACGACGACCCTTGACGCGACCCCGTCGGAGCCGCCTCCCGACGACGTCCTTGGGGATGACCTCGTCGGGGGCCGACTTCCGACGACGACCCTTTGGCATGACCTCGTCGGGGGCCGCCTCCCGACGGCGACCCGCGGGGGTGACCGCGCCGGGGGCCGCCCCCCGACGGCGACGCTTCGAGGGGGCTTCGTCTGGGGCCGCCTCCCAACGGCGATCCTTGGGGAGAGCTTCGTCGGAGCCACCCCCCGACGCCTACACTGGGGGGGGGGGGGCCTCGTCGGGGGCCGCCTCCCGACGACGACCCTGGGGGATGGTCTCGTCGTGTTCCAGATGCACATGCAGTGATATTGCGCTGGCGTGCACCTCCGCAGGGCCACCCAGTGGTCCATGGCCTCTCAGGGCCCAATGGGGTTCACTGTGCTCCCAAACATCTTCGGACACGCAGCAGCGGCGCGCATTTGGCGCGTCGGGTCGACACGCGCGGCGTCGACACGATACATGTGCGAGCCGAGCAGCATGCGGCCGAGATGCGGTGGCAACAACATCCTGACCCCACGTGCTGATATTCGTTGTAGCCTGGGCTTGTGTCACGAGCGCTGGGTTCCCCAGTGGCCCAGGGCATCTCAGGGCCCAACGGGCCCAATGGGGGTTCAATGGGCTCACGCGAACAGCTTCGGACACACGCAACCGCGGCACGCATTTGGCGCGTCGGGTT
The DNA here is from genome assembly GCA_963575745.1 of Prorocentrum cordatum. Taxonomy (NCBI): domain Eukaryota; class Dinophyceae; order Prorocentrales; family Prorocentraceae; genus Prorocentrum; species Prorocentrum cordatum. The sequence continues at coordinate 382,157 of CAUYUJ010012113.1, read as the reverse complement.
GACATGTTTGGTGTCGACACGAGACATGTGCGAGCAGCATGCAGCCGAGATGTGGTGGCAATAAAATCTTGGATCCACGTGCTGGGATGGTTTGCAGCCTGGGCTTGTGGCACGAACGCTTGTCAGCGCGGCCTGCGTGCCAACTGCTTAGTGCGTTGTTTGCTCGCGCGGGGTCGTCTGCAGACTGCCCTGGCGGTCTGCTCTGCCACATGTGGCCTGTGTGAATTATCTGAGGGGTCTCTCCCAGATGTTCCACAAGGGCCCAGGGCCCCACATGGCCCGAAGGGTTCAAGGGGCCCCCGCACATTCTTCAGGGGTCCAGGGCCTCTCAGGGCCCAAGGGGTTCAAGGGGCCCCCAAAGGTTCCACGGGGGTCCAGGGCCTGACTAGGCCCAGGGGGCCACGAGGTTCAAAAGGCCCCCCAAAGGATCTCCAGGGGTCCAGGGCCTCTCAGGGCCCAAGGGGTTCAGGTTCAAGGGGCTCTCAAAGGTTCCACATGGGCGCAGGGCCTCACATGGCCCAATGGGTTCACGTGGTTCCCAAGGGTTCGCAGGAATCCAGGGCGCTGTATCCCCCCCCTCCCCTCCTCCCTCCCCCCTCCCTCCTCCTTATTTTTTCCTTCCTCATCTCTTCTCCCTCCCCCTCCTCCCCCCCCCCCCCCCTCCCCCCACCCCCCCCCCCCCCCCCCCCCCCTCCATCCTCTTGGGCTTCCAACGAGTCCGCCCACATATCACCGGGGCGTTTTTGGCAATGTCGTAGGTTTCTGCACAGGGTTACCGTTGGGAGGAATGGCGTTCATATGACAGCCTCCTCATGGTCAAATGCGTTTCCAGTTTGTCAGACGGCGCATTGCATTCCCAATTCACGAACGACATGCAAGGATCGATGTCGAATATGAAAGGTATATTGGTTGATTCTGAAAGCATCGGTCGTTTCTTCACCGACAATCCTGGTGATCGAGCAACAGTCATAGTCCGGGGCAAGCCTATTGACAATTTGGTTTCTGGACGGAAAATTTGTCTCATCGAAAACGGCACTGGCTGTAGGAGTCGCGGGTGCCACCACGTCATCACAGTCTGGGGCTCTGCCATTTTCGAGGACGTCATTTCATATTCAACCATGACTGATTTCATTCGAGATATTTGGAGGCACGAGGTGAACGACGGTGCTATTATCGAACTCATGCGGGCCAGATGGGGTGGTGGGGCATCGGTGAAGTTTGATCCGCAAGCTGGGATTATTGTCAAGGATGCGGAGCGTTTGCCAGAGCCCATCTACATCGAACGCAAGCGTGCTATGCAAACACACAATTGCACACTTATCAACTTCGCTTTGAGAGATGGAGTCCAACCAGCACCGCCAGTGGTAAGCATGCTGGGTGTGATGAAGAAGCCCACATCAGTTACTGCAGCTGCAGCTTCAGCCGACAAGCCCGATGAACCAACCGAAGCCAGCGGCAGTTCAGCACCGGAAACACATCGTGGGCCCAATCATTGGCCGCGCACGGTACCCTACACAGGAACCAGTAGTCCACGCTCAGGCTATATTGTTGAGATTGTCGAAAGAGGTAGTTTCACTTTCCTTGCTCAAAAAATCTTGTTGCGGGCAGCAGCGAGAAAGAAAAGCGCCATCCCCGAGCCCGGCCGCGCCGACTCGCTGGCGCAACCATCTTCATCTTTAGTACCAGCATCAGGAGTACCAGCGATGGATCAAGTTCATCAGGCTGCAGCACCTGATGGACTTGATGGTGAAGGAGCTGGCGGACAAGAACGAACGCCATCGACTCAGCCAGGAGACCCAGAAGACGGTGACGGAGCAAAAGGACCCGAGATCGAGGCGACGGAGCCGAGGGACTCGAAGGAGGTGACGGAGCCAGACGGAGCCGCGGATATTGAGACGAGGACATCTTCGGACTCTGACGCTCCGCTGAAGGACCCGAAGGAGGTGAAGGAGCCAGACGGAGCCGTGGAGATCAAGACGAAGACCTCCTCGGACTCTGACGCTCCGCTGGTTCCACGAAGACGCCCTGCAGCAGCCTCGCAACCTCGGCCAGAACCATCTGGTGAGCCAGCGGCCGCTTCGGTGGACTCGGATTTGGATATTGTGTCAATCAACTTGGCAGGGGCAACGCGTCGCCGCAGGCGCCAGCCGCGTCCTGGTCGTTATAAGGTCACCAATTTTTGCGAGGCGTTCAATTGGCATTTCCGCGTTGTCGATGAGGTCGGCCCACGTGGTAATTCTTTAAAGGATATTGCAATATATTTTGAAAGCAACGAGGTCAGCACTGCCTTTTCTGGTATCGACGCGCCAGAGGTTTCCCTCGGCATGCTGGCGGACTCGCTTTCAGATGCCCTGGCCCACCAAGGCGTTCGTTGGACACCTAAGGACAATCTGTCGCACGCGATTGAGAACGATAGTGCCTGTCAGACAGAGCTGAAGAATTTCCTCGGCAAGAGCGGCGGCTGCCTGTTTGGCGTCATCTGCAATTTTTTTCGTTCAGAGGTCAACGGCGCCATTTCAATTCTCAAAGCGGAAGGCAGAGTGCACATGGCAGTTGATGCGCTGCGTAATGTTGTTAGTTCTGGGAAAGCCACCCAACCATGGGCCAAATGTTCGGTTCACGGCGAGATGTGCCAATTGCGAAAGGCCAAGCGACACGTCGCCGGCACCACGTGCCAACCATGGTCGAAGCAGGGCGTGGGCCTCATATTGCTAGACGATTCTATATTTTCTCTTTTGGCCTGGCCAGCGCTATCATATCGACACCTTCGAGATGGACTCAATGGACTATTGTTGGCCGAACGCACGATCAAGAAAATACACCATCTTTGGTCGCAAAGCTGCAGCGCTGAACCAACTTTGCCCGCTGGGCGATTTCTGCCGCAAGTTTCACCGTGAATGCTGCATTGCCTTCAAAGACGCCTACTCCCTCCACAAATGAGCCGACCTCAGCCCAGATATCCCCAATCCGCTCCATCATGGCCGTGATGAACTGGAGCAAGAGTTGCAATGGGCCATGGCGCGACCAAAAAGCTTCGCTCAATCATTGGAGGTCACCCCCAAGATAAGTGACCCGAATCCTTTCTTTGAGTGCCTCACAGCATGCGAGCGCTAGTTTTTGGACACCTACAGCATTCAATACCCAGGCAGAGCATGGCAACTCAACCAGGACCCTTTTGCACGCCCAGAGAAGTCCCAAGGGGGTTTCATGCACACTCTCATCAAAAACATGCACCTCATCTTCTGCGACACCATTCCGGATTGTTGTCCTCGTTGGCTCGGTGGCAGCGAGGCGCTACTACTGCAAGGCCCCCCAGTTCATCCGTCTTTTCCTGGGCCACCCTTGGGCGAAAGAACTTATACGAGTTTGAATACATATGGTATCACTCGTAATCCACGCAGAGTGAATGGGATGTCTGGAAACGCCATGAACGTTGAGGTTGTTGGTTTAGTGTTGTGGCATTCTTACGAGAATTACATATCCCGAGCGGAACACAATCCCATGCTCAGCATGCTTGGGATGATGAGTCAGAGGCAGCACAAGCAGTCAATTGCCGAATCCACGCCAGTTTCTCAGGGCGAGAAGAAGCGCCGGAGGGCTATCTAGGGGGGTCCAGCGAGGGGATGGAGGGAGGATGTGGAGAGACTGAAACGATGAAAGGCAGGAGGGGCGGCCCAACGCCGCTGAAGAAGTTCGCTCGGTGTTTCGCTCTTTCCGAGGTCTTTCCGCCTCTAATTAATGCCAGCACCAGCCCCCGTTTTTTGATCGATCCACTCTTTGTGTACGCGTGGGTCAAGCTTCCGAGTGACTGTGAGGGTTGGGAAACGGGCTGCTGCGTGCAGCGCGGAAATCAAACGTAATCAGAATGATATGGGGCAGATGTGGGGGGGTAGGAATGTCAGGGGCTCGACCCTGGCGCATTCCTTCTTTCTTCGAGGCGAAGGGGGTTTGGTCGCGGGGCCCTGGATTCCGAATCCCTTATCCAAAGTAAGTTTCATTATCATCATTATATCATTCATTATACGTGACATCAGCGGTCGTGAGGTCATGATTTCCAAGTTGCTTAGCCTTCCTGCCAAGGAGTCTTGCGTTCTCTCTCGGGCTGTAAGATTTAGCAACAGTTGTTTGCAATTCGACAAGGTGTCGCATGGTCACACATGCCCACCCGTAGGTCGACTCTGCCAAGTCAAAAGAATAAGGCATGAGTTTGGTGTCAGCGTGCGATTGCAGTTTGTATATTTAGCGAAAGCTGTTTGCAGTTCGGCAAGGTGTCGCGCTCGCATGCGCAACCAACCCATTTGGAATTCGTCCTGGGTTCGTCCTGTTCGTGAGAAGCCATGGCCATGGTGGCGACCGGCGGCGCCGGCGGCGGAGGCGGAGGCGACGGCGAAGATACAGGGGCCCTACCAGTCGGTCCTGGACTGGGCCCGCTGGGCCGTCCGGGGGCGTTCAACTGTCGATGCCGACGGGGCAGATCACCGACCAAACTCCAGTGGGGAAAATATTCGGTAACCTGCCAGGGCGCGCTCATGGAGTCCGCCATCTTCGAGAAGTTTGGGGACCGTAAGCACGCCGTGAATTTCGCCTGGTTCACTCCATCTGGAGAGCGTGCCGTAATCAAGCATCTTCACAACAGGCCGCTGTCCGAAGCCACCTGCGAAAGGTATGTCAGGCGGATTATGGCAGATGGCCTCTCGCTTGGAGTTCGAGGTGAGGCATGGCTCATCTGGGGCCATTCGGGGGAGGACACGTCCGAGGTTCAGCGGGGCTTCCCCGCTCTCGCCTTTACCTGCAACCACGTCTCAGAAGCTTTCTACCGTGCCAAAAAACGTGATCCCGAGAACCCCTGCGTCCTACACACAGAGAGACTTGGGATGAGGGCTCGCGTGCTGATAGCAACCACGCCGTTGCAATGTGTCATATGGTTGATGAAATATCACAACCGGTTCCACCAAGGTTCTCCTGCTTCACTGTTCGAGATTCTGCGGGAGGTCTTGCAGTTGGAGGCGGAGTGGCAGGCCACCGACGTATCAATCGCAATCCTCACTCTCCTCCTCGTCCTCCCTCCCTTCCTTCTTCCCTCGTCCTCCTCTCTCCACTCCTGCTCCGCCTTCCCCGTATTCCCCCTTCTCTTTTTTTTTTCGTGTCTCGCGCTTCCGTCCAGGCTGAGGCCGACAGCACGGGTGTCAATACCAAGAATCCTAAGTACGAGGCGCACTATTTGGAATTTGTCGAAACGAAGTGGAAGAGCATCGGCAGTGGTGGCCCTGGAGCACAGGTCATAGATTATTTGAAGATCTGGGTCACAACCAAAAGCTTTTGTCACGGTCTCCAAGGCATTCAATCTGTTCTCACCGGAAAGACAAGGAACAAGGACAAGGAATCCAAGGAGAACGAGAACAACATGTTCAATGATCTCGAGAACTGGTTCTTTCAGCACGTCGACTTACTACACCCTGGTTTGGCTCTTCAACGCAATTAGTATAGCGCACCAGGTGTCCAACGCGATCAGAGATGTGGTTAAGGGACTGAAGTTCGAAAACGTGGAATCGAAGTACATCTCAAAGTTCAAGTACGCAGTCGCTTTCGAGACCCTCAAGTTTGCTTTTCCAGTGAATGCCTGCGAGGGGGCCCAGCGGGAGTTGCCATGCCTTTTCAAAGAGAACAGCAAGGACGTGACCGACAAGATTCAAAGTCTCTTACAATATATGATGGCGAAGGATGCCATTAAGGCCCGGGAGAGAGCAGCCATTAAGGCAGCAAAGGAGAAGGAGGAGAAGGAGAAATGAGCAGGAGGCTGAGAAGGAGGCGAAGGCGAAGAAGGATCAGGAGGAGGGTGTTCGCAAGAGGCCGGCGTTGGAGGGTTCCTCCGAGAACGCGAGTAAAGCGGGCCGGCTGGAGGAAGGAGGCAACGGCGAAAGAGACGGCAAGGGCGATGGCAAGAAAGGCAAGAGCAGAGGCGGCCAAGGCAGAGGCAGGGGGAGAGGAGGAGGAACGCCGAAAGGTCGCAGCGATAACGATCGCATGGCAGCTGCTCTGGTCAAGACCACTGTGCAAACTGAGGATGGAGACGACCGCAGCGTCACATGGATCGAGGACATGGCGTATGCTCCCCATGCTGTCTTTAGTCAGGTGATGGCCGAGGCCAACCTTCACGGGTACCACGTCGACGAGCCAGCGATTTTGGTGACGTTGTTAGCGATGGTCAGCGTCGCTTTGGAGTTTGCATTCGCCGGAAAGGTTATCTTCTGCAATATGCTGCACACTGCACGGTCGACGTTGCGCCAGGAGCTCCAGAGGTTCATTGAGGCTGCCCACTCCCAGGTAAACGTGCAAGGGAAGTCCATGGCCCTTGGTGCACTCTCTGACAAACTCAACGGGGCCTTTGCTACGATTGGCACGCCAGAACACAAAATGTCAGAAGAGGAACGGTCAAACGCGCCGCAGATACGTTCGCAGACAAGGAGATGGTTTCCAAGTTTAAGGCCTTCGTCGATACCACTTTGCCCAACGACATTCAATATCAACCTGCGATGAAGGAGTTGGCGGACTTGGTCTACAACGACATCGACCAGTTACCCAACACCGGCAAGTGCAGTACCAACCTTCTTAAGGCTATTCAGGTGTCGCTCTTCTCGATCCTCAAGCTCGGATGGTGGTCAGCCATGTCTACCCTCGTGGACTGCGTCCGCCTCGGCTTCGAAACGCCATCGGAGTCCAAGAATGTGTTCAGAGACCGCACGATGCTTGAGCAGTGCCTCTCTCTACGTCCGAAGTACGTCGTGCGCCTCTTGGAACGCGCAAACACGCTCCTCGGCCTGAGCACCGTGAAGTGCACTGGTTGGCCTGATGTCTTTCTCACCCTGTGGAAGTCGGCATCCGCTGATGTTGTTGCGGGAATTTGTGCGTGTTATTGCCATTGTCACGGTGACACCCAGCGGTTTGAATTCTGGATAATTTTGTCGAGACGCAGGCATGCCGACGCCAACGATGCCACGAATAACTGGAGCGGCGGTCACTTCCTGTGCTCTCTCGCGAGCGCCGAGGGGTTTGACTTGGACAAGGCCATGGTAAAGGAGGAGCTCGCACTCGTCGAGCAGCAGGACCTCGCCGTGGATACCACTACCGGTCCGAAGGACGACGCACCACTATCGGAGTTGTATGCGCTCAGAGACCCAGCCGCATTTTTTTCCCAAGGAGGCGTTTGAGAAGCATGAAGACGCTCAGAAGCTCCGCAAGACGAAAGCTTCGGACTTCGACATCGTGTTTTTTCAAAGCCATGGAGAAATGTTTGGAGGCGCTCTTGTTGGTTTTTTTATTCTGGAAGGACTAACGCACTTACGTCGGCGACTCAGGTCCGCCTCAACATCGTCGACAAGGCAAAGACAATTCCCGTGTGCCCCTTGATGCAGAAAGACTTCGAGCTCCCGCTTGTAGGCCCCATGTCGACCACGAAGGGCGCCAACAGCTTGCTCATAGGTGCCTTCTTAAGCGTGGACTTCTGGGTCTCGGGGTCGGGGCACAATGCAGTGGCCGTCGAAGCCCCTGTCGCCGCGTGGATGGTCAAGCAGGGCGGGAGGAAGGATACGCCCGATATGTCGATAACTAAGATGATCATTCAGATAAGCATTTCACCCAGAGGCGTTGTGCCACCGCTCTCGAAATTCAACGACGTCAGTGACTTGGCCCAGTCATGTCCAGAATGATGGATTCAGCAATCATTGACCATCCACTACCTAGCCCCCTTGAACGGGAGTTGCCATGGTCTTGAGGACGCGACCCTGATGCCCAAGTCGCGCAGCAAGGGCGGTGGCAAGGGCTCTAAGGACAAGACGATGGATGGATTCCCGGCGGGTTGTGCAGCTGCTGTGGCGGCCGAGACCAAGAAAAGAGAGCATCCGTCCAAGTCCAATTCCAAGGCGCCAGCCACCGCCAGGGCCAAGGGCAAGGCGAATGCGAAGCGTTTGACAAGGTGACCCGCTGGCGCTGGCCCCCTGGCATCGCTCGGACGTGCGCATTTATCTTTCGGCGAGGACCATCGAGGATCATCCTAGACCACGTGGAAAAATTTGGCAAAACAAATTATCCTGGCGAAAGACCCAACCATATGCAGTTGTGGGTGCCGCAATTGTGAGTACCTTCTTCGGTGGCGCTCCCTATGGGGCCACGAACCCATGAGGGGTATGCCGAAATATGGCGGGGTACACAACGCAAAGGAATACGATAGGTCAAATTACGAAAGAATGAACGCGGGTGAGCCAGAGCGCGAGAGAGTCTGAGTGTGAATGGGTCTGCGTGGGAGTGAGTATAGTTGCATGAGTGCGATCTTGGCTACGCCTAGTGTAAATGTATATGAATGCGAATGGCTCGAGCATGCCTGTCCGAACACTCGCGACACTGGGCGTGGCCGCCGCAGGCAGCTTCCGCGGGAACCCCGACGGCAGCGCCCGCGCGCCGCGACGCCCATGTCGGCACGCCCCTCACGGGGATCGCACCCGCTTCCGCCCCATCTTTTCCCCCCTCTTTGCCTGCGCGCTCCAAAAATCCAAAGCTGCGGGCGCAGAGCAGCGCGGGGCCCCCGCGACGCGCGCAGGTCGCCGCGGAGGGGTCCCAGCGACGCGCGCAGGTCGTCCGCTGCGCGGAGCACAGAGAGCTAGCCGGCCGGCTGATTGCGGGCAAGGCTCCGGCCGCTGGGCAGAGCGACGACGGGCGAGCGAGGCGCTGAGCAGAGCGCCGCGCGGAATCCCCGCGACGCGCGCTGGTCGCCCCGAGAGGGTCCCAGCGACGCGCGCGGGTCGTCCGCGGCGCGAGGCCGAACAATTATGCGGGCAGTCGAGAGAAGGCGCGGCTCGGGGGGGGCGCTCCTCAGGTCAGGCCTCGCGGATAAACTCGGTGAAGCCGAGCTCCCTGGCGAGGGCCGTCGCCCCCCTCCTGCGCCGCTTCGTGCGCGCTGCAAACTGCCCCAGCTGCTTGCGCATGCCCTCCGGCGGTCCTGCCAGGAAGAACTCGATGCGCGGCGCCCGCATGAGCAGGAGGTCCTCGTGGCGCGTGGCGCGCGAGAGCAGCGCATAGAGCTCCAGCCACCAGTCGTCGTCCTCCTTCTTGCCGTTCCCGACCTCGTGGCGGCCGCAGTCCAGGATCACGCCTGGGCGACTCGGCCGAGGGGGCAGTGCGCAGTGGGGCTGCGGCGCCATGTGGGGTGCGCCACTTGGACCTGAGATGGAGCTCCCTGTGGGGCCACGAAACGTGTGAAGGGGTGCCATGCGAACTGCGCCACTGGGACCTTAGGTGCAACTCCCTGAGGGGCCACGAAACGTGTGAGGGGTGTGCCAAAAAGGGGCGGTGGCGCCATGCGAGCTGCGCCACTTGGACCTCAGGTGGAGCTCCCTGAGGGGCCACGGAATCTGTGAGGGGTGTGCCAAAATGGGGCGGTGGCGCCATGCGAGCTGCGCCACTTGGACCGTGAATGGAGTTCCCTATGGGGGCCACGAAACGTGTGGGGGGTGTGCCAGAAGGGACGGTGGCGCCATGCGTGCTGCGCCACGTGGACCTTAGGTGGAGCCCCCTATGGGGCCACGAAACGTGTGAGGGGTGTGCCAAAAGGAGCCCCCTGAGGGGCCACGAAACGTGTGAGGGGTGTGCCAAAATGGGGCGGTGGCGCCATGCGAGCTGCGCCACTTGGACCTCAGGTGGAGCTCCCTGAGGGGCCACGAAATCTGTGAGGGGTGTGCCAAAATGGGGCGGTGGCGCCATGCGAGCTGCGCCACTTGGACCTCAGGTGGAGCTCCCTATGGGGCCACGAAACGTGTGAGGGGCGTGCCAAAAAGGGACGGTGGCGCCATGCGAGCTGCGCCACGTGGACCTGAGGTGGAGCTCCCTATGGGGCCACGAAGCGTGTGGGGGGTGTGCCAAAAGGAGCTCCCTGAGGGGCCGCGAAATTCGTGAGGGGTGTGCCAAAATGGGGCGGTGGCGCCATGCGAGCTGCGCCACTTGGACCTCAGGTGGAGCTCCCTGAGGGGCCACGAAACGTGTGAGGGGCGTGCCAAAATGGAGCGGTGGCGCCGTGCGAGCTGCGCCACTTGGACCGTAAATGGAGCTCCCTATGGGGCCACGAAGCGTGTGAGGGGTATGCCAAAATGGGCGTGCGGGACGCATGCGGGGGACCTTCGGTGGAGCTCCGTATGGGGCCACGAAACGTGCGATGATGGCGACGAGGACAACGATGATGGTGATGACGACGATGATGGTGATGATGACGATGATGGTTATGATGGCGGCCATGATGTTGATGCTGATGACGATGATGATGATAATGATGATGATAATGATGATGATGACGATGATGATGATGACGATGAGGATGATAGGAGGGGAGAGGAGGCGGAGGAGGAGAGGAGGAGGAAGGAGACGCGGGGCACCGTCTCTTCAAAACGAGGACCCAACACCACAGGATGGTTGAAGAACAAAAAAAAATCGAAACGAAACAAAACACAGGGTATGAATGGGCGTCCGAACGATGGCCAGGGCCCCCCCCTTCCTCGCGTGCCACTCCGGAAAACAGTTCGGGGAATGTCTTGCCGTCGTTAGCCGCTGCCGGGTTGTCGCGCCGGAGTGGCGTCACGCTGGAGTGGCGCGCCTTGCCGCCCGCCCTGGCCATCATAGATGTTTTGAGAGTAGGAAGAGGACAGGTTTGGAGGGATGACGTTTCTGGATTCTTTGATGCCCTGACATTTGGCATTTGGCCTCTGCTCCGGCCGAGGGGACAGCCGCAGCGTAAGTTCGTTGCGCTAGAGTGGCGCGCCTAGCTAGCCGCGCCCGTCCGCCCTGGCCATCAGCATCATATATGTTCTGAGAGGAGGAACTGAGGAGACGGACAGGATGGATGGGGTTTCTTAGAAATTCTGGGTTTCTTGGATTCTCTGATGCGCAGGCATTTACGAATTTGGCATCATTGCATTGGCGAAAAAAAAAACACGCACGAAATCAACAAGAACAAACACAGGGAATGGACGTCTGAACAATGGTCAGCCCGCCCTTCCCTTCCTCGCGTGCCACTCCGGAAGACAGTTCCCGCTAGGGGGATGTCTTGCCGTCGTAGTAGCCGCTGCCGCCGACTTCGGCCTCTGCTCTGGTTGTCGCGCCGGAGTGGCGCCGGAGTGGCGTGCCTTGCCGCCCGCCCTGGCCATCGCAGATGTTTTGAGAGGAGGAAGAGAGGACAGGTACGGCATGGAGGGATGACGTTTCTGGATTCTGCGATGCCCGGGCATGTGGCCTCTGCTCCAGGCGAGGGGGCGGGCCGGGGACAGCCGCAGCGTAAGTTTGTTACGCCGGAACGGCGCGCCTCGTTGGCCGCCCGCCCGCCCTGGCCATCATATATGTTCTGAGAGGAGGAACTGAGGAGACGGACAGGATGGAAATGGATGGTTTCTTGGACTCTCTGATGCGCAGGCATTTACGAATTTGGTATCATTGCATGCGCTGCTAGGGAAAATCGCCCATATCATGTCCTCCCGCCTGGATCTCCTGGACCCCTGACTCCTGGACTCCTGGTCCCTCCCTCCATCCCTCCGCCCTCCTCCCCCTCTGGCCGGCTGGCCGGCCGGCAGAGAGAGCGCCTTCCTCCTCTCCTGGAGACTAGTCCCCGGGGCGATGCCAGGCGTCGCGGCGTCTGCGAGTGCCCAAGGAAGAACAGCAAGATATAGAGGTTCACCATTCTTGAATCCAAAGAAATCCCCAAAGAGGCCCCAGGGCCCGCGAACCCCCCCCCCCCCTCCCCCCCCCACCCCCCAAATATTCCCAAAGGATCCCAGCGAGCATCCCTAACCCAGGCTCGGCGGCGGGACGGGCCGAAGGCGAGTAGATGCTGCGCGGAGACCTTTGTAATATATTGTGTTCGACGATTTCTTTTATACTAGAGGTCGTGTTCGAAGTGAATATTGCAGCTACAGGTCGACAGGAAACGCACAATTGCAGCGATCTTTTTGCTTGACATGCAGAAATCACACCCGCAAAACCATTGATTGTACGCGGAACGAACGCGGGAGTCTTGTATTTTAGAGAACATGAGCCTTTGGTTTTTACGTTGACAAAAAAGAGCATGATTTTTTAAATTATAGGAAAAACAGAATTGGAAACGTGACCACCAACGAAAATCCGCGTCGCAAAAACTGAAGAGATAAATTGTATGGGGCGGTGGTCGAATGGCCTGTTTGGCCGTGTGGCGGCCGTTTTCCTGCCGTTTGGGAGCTTTTTTGTGTGTTTGCGGGGCCGCTTGAGGTCGCGCAAGAGGCACCTGCCGGACAAAGGCCAAAGGGGAATGAACATCACATGTCAATATAGGTGGTCGCCGCACCGACTGCACCACCTACATTATGTTCCTCTGACGTACCAAATTCGAGATCCTAGAAGATGAAAGCCAACCCAACTCTGGCACGGCTCTCATTGATTCCCGTGTCCACGCGGGAGAACGAATCGACCAGACGTTAGCGCGGTTCGAGAATAGCCCGCTACGAAGCCGAAGCCGCCGGCTTCAACATCCCCAACTTCCAGATCCCAGATATCAGCAGTAATATTATTCAGAGCTCTGGGAGCGGGGGCGTCGCGGGCACAGCAATTCCTGCTGCCTCTGAACCGCCACATGCCGAGGGGCCAAGCACAATTTGATGCTCTCCTCGAACGTACGAGGTCAGATGCTCACATAGCTGAGAGGGCCCCTGGCAACATTGGTGGTATTTTTAGTAACGGTCACCGAACCGAAACCTTCCACGCAGAGGCCGATGCAGGGCAAACTGCTATACCGCCGACTGAGACCACAACACTGTTGGCTCAGAATGGCGGAGCGGCCTCGGGGTCGCAAGACCCCTGGGCCAGATCTAGGGGGCCGCCCGACGCGGTCTCCCTTATACAAGCTATGACCCGGATGTGCTCTGCGGGGCAACCCGCCGCGTCCGACTTCGACTCCGGCACCGATACCGACGCGTCTTCTGATGATGAAGCTACCGCTTTGGACTACTCTGATATGTCTACATACCTTACCGAAGAGCAGCAAGCTCAGCGGTAATTTTTTGGCCATCAAAAGCACAAGCGCCGTTGGCGGAGGTTCATGAAGAGACCAGTCAGAAGGGTAAGACGCATGGTACGGCGGACATCTTAAAGGAAAAGGCAAGGGTCGAAGAGAAGGCGAAGGTAAGCGTCGGCGACTACATTGTAGAGGCATACTAGCATCCCTAGCGTCTTCCACTGGGCACCAGTGCGAAAACATTTTTTTTAGGCGCTGGCAGAAGCCGTAGGCATACATCAGGTAAAGGTAAAGGGCGACGAGGAAATCCAAAGGATGCCAACGGTAGAATCATGGGGTGCACAACGTTTCCGACGCGAGTGCCCCCAAGGTGATGGAAGAGGCAGGGGCCCGTCAATATATTAGGCCAAAACGGATTCCGACATACAGTATGTTGATTGGGGGTCGCTTTTGGCCGACCCTGCCGACGGCTCAGCCACAGTTATTCATTTCATGGCTGCCAGGTATCTAAGTGCCAGCATGACCCTCGAGAATAACGCCGGCGAGTTGTTCGAGGAGGTGTTCGCTGGCCACGGCGACGTCGACTTGGCTGAGTGGCTGGGTGCGCCCATCGCGGGGCAACCTGCAGATGTTGAGTTTGTCGAGAACTTCCATATGCCCGTCGAAGGTGATTCTGGTGTGGCGGGGGCACCCGCGGACCCAGAATCTACCATTCCTGCAACGGATGAAGAAGCACATGCAATGCTTCATCCTCGTGTGGTTGGAAATCCGGCAAACGCAGCATCGGTAGATGATGATCCATTGCGGGGAACCCCGCGCAACGCTGGTGACCTATCTGAACGCATTCAATCTGAGCTTGGACATAATGAACAATTTCCGCATATTTCTGTTGCGACAGATCGGTCCGCTAGCAGTCCGAGGCGAGCGCCAAGTCGCCCACCCTTGATAAGGAAGAAGAAGTACCATGACGACCAAAGTCTTTCGCCAATGGGCGACGAGGACGAACAGGGAGATGATGACCGTCTGGCGCGTCGCGGTCGAGCTCCTAGTCCCTCGCCAGATCGGGTGCGAGCCCGCCCCAGCGGCGCTCTTTCGGGCGGCGTTCAGCGTCTTCACCCTCCCGAGGTGGGAACTTCAAGTGGCCCGCCTGGACAGGCGCCAAGAGCGCATGCCCCCCCCAGGAGGGGGCGCCCGCGGGGGAACCCGCCTCAAGATGATCAAAGAAGGAGGTCCAGAAGGTGAAGTACAGCGTGTAAAGGGCGGGGGCGCACGTGGATTATCTCGTCAGCACATGCCTTCAGATCAGATGGAATACTGGTTGAACAGAGGTTGGAACGAACATCAAATTCGACACTGGTATTCTTCGTCGGGCCAAGCGAAACGATGAAGGCACTATCATTCTCTCAAATAAGGGGCATTCAAAATCGCTGGAACAGCTGGTCGCGCGCGATCTCAAAAGGGCCACCATCGAGGACCGAAAGCGCCACATAAGCGCTTGCTGCAGATGCCCCAGCCATGCCGATTACAGGCTTGGCTGTCCCATGAGACGCCCATCAAGGGGCCCGAATTTCAAAAGGACGCCGTGGGTTTGGTCCCATGGAAATGGTCGGGTGTACTGCACTGACCCCCCAATGAAACACCATGCGACGAGCAGCTGGCGGAGAAGGCGTACGCCCCTGCTACGCTCACAGAGATTGAGCAAACAAAGCTTTTTGGCAGAACTTGATATCTACTCACTACCTGAGGAGGCCGCGGCTTAAACTGACCCCCCCCCCCCCCCCCCTTCGCATAATTCCGCCCAAGAAAAGCCGAAATGTAGCCGTGCCCTGTGGGCGAGCAGCTTTCCTGCGAGCGTGGCTTTTTTCATTGAGCGAGCAGCTTTTCTGCGTGCGCGAGTAGCTAGAGCTTCGGCGCGTTTGAGTGTCGGGCGCGCCGGTCTGCTCTAGCGCAGCCCGTGCGAGCTTCAACCCGATTCGACTGCGGATCTGCGCGTGCGCCATCGCTCCATGATGCGTTCTGCGAGCTTCAGGACATGGCGTGTTTTTTGTTGTCGCTGTGATGATGCGCGCGCCCCGCACGGGCGCCTTCGTCTGCCCTGGCCGATTGGGTGGGCACTGCAAGATCTTGCAAGGTTTAGGGGTCTCTCGCGCTTTTCGTCGGTCCGGGTCTCTTCGCGGTTTTCGCGCTCACGGGCGTCCAGCGGGATCGCCCGTGAGATGCAGGTGGCGCGCGCCTTTCCCCCGTTCGTTTGTTGCTATTTTGGTTGTGCGGGAAAATGACAGTCCGTTTTATTGCAATACAAGCACATATAAATCATCAGCAAAAAACCTTCCCGCTCATCCCGCGCCCTTGGACTCCCTCCCACGGCAATCACCCCCCACAAGACCAGCCCCAATATGCACTTTGATGGCGGGGGCTTATGTGACCCCGACGTCGGGTTCACTCATTCGTTTCTTTGCCATGGCTCCTCCACCCTTCATCCCTCCTTGGTCCTCCCTCCTCCCTTCTCGTCCCTCCCTCCTCGTTCCTCCCTCATCCTCCCTCCTCCCTCCCTCCTCGCTCCTCCCTCCTCCCTTCTTCCCTCCTTCGCCCCCCTCCTGCCTCCTTCGCTCCCTTCCTCGTCATCCGAACCATGGATAATCTTCAATGCCAGACAACTCGATTGAAGGCCATTCCCAGAGCTCCCATCGCATTTTGGCCTCATGTTTGCCTCGCCTGCGCCTCGGCTGTCCCGCGGCTGTCCCGCGGCTGTCCCGCGGATGTCCCGCGGCTGTCCCGCGGCTGTCCCGCGGCTGTCCCGCGGCGGGCCGCGGCTTTACTGGCCCGGGCCGCAGCTTTATTGCCCGACGGCCCGCTTTGCTTCGGCTGTCCCGCGGCTGTCCCGCGGCTGTCCCGCGGCTGTCCCGCGGCTGTCCCGTGGCTGCCCCGCGGCTGTCCCGTGGTTGTCCCGCGGCTGTCCCGGCGCAGTCTGGCGCTGTCATATTACACTTGAACATGTGTTTTCGGTCGCCAATACCAGCGGCACGCGGCACTCCGTCCGGCCCCACACAGTCGGTATCATCATTATAGTTGCATTGTTGCCTGCGGACACTGCTCGGAACAACGAGAAGGCGACGCCAACTTGTTCATAGTATTGTCATTAAAGGAGTTGGGCTTCCCGGGGGCCTCCTGGGGGGGCGCCGTGGCCACTTGGGGCCGCCTTGGGGCGGCCGCGGGGCATCTCGGAGGCAAATTGGAAGGTATCTTGAACGACGCTGGGTGCTCATGAGTCATATTTGAGGTCATCATGGGCTTTCTGGGGCCGTCGCGGAGCCATTTTGGGCCATCTTAGGCGCTCTAGCCCATCGCGGGGGAAGAGCTTCAGACCCATGGTTTTAGGAAGAGGGCGACGCATGGGGGG
This sequence comes from Prorocentrum cordatum, assembly GCA_963575745.1. NCBI lineage: Eukaryota > Dinophyceae > Prorocentrales > Prorocentraceae > Prorocentrum > Prorocentrum cordatum. The sequence goes on along the minus strand of CAUYUJ010012113.1, from coordinate 365,739 downwards.
GCAAAGCGATTCCCTGAGCCCATTCACGCCGATCGCTTCCAGTGAAAGTTCATGCGCGCGCCATTGTATTCACGCACGCGTTCTCGTGTGTGCGTGTTCAGTTGCGCGCGTTTTCTCGCGCGCGCATGCGTTTCCACACTGCCCTCCAATTATTGGCCATGTGTGTCTCGCCGTTTCGACCTACCGACGCCTGTTCTTACTGATTTTTGTAAGAGATCACATGCCCCGGAATTTCCTACACCTGTTCAACAACCAGGGCATGCATTCAATTGCGCATGCACCTGCCGTTTCACACCGAGTTATATATGCCCGGACTTGCGTGTGCACATTGTGCCGTCTCGGCGCTCTCTTGTCGTTCGCCCTCCACGTTGCTTTCCTTTTCTGTGTCCGCCAGGTCCGTGACCGTGTCTGTTCCTGTCAAGGATGTAGTTCCTATGGATATCCCCATCGTGGAAGATCGTCCCTGTGTAGCCGACATGCTACCCCGTCGCTGTGCTACAGCAGTGCTGCAGCTGCGCAGCCGTCCTCAGTCGTGCTGCTGCGGCTATGTCGCGGCGTCCCGCGGCGATGCCGCCCAAGAACCCGCTTTGCTTCGGCTGCCCCGCGGCTGCCCCGCGGCTGCCCCGCGCGCCCTTTTCAGCGCAGGGCGGGGTCGCCTCGACGAACGCAAGCCGCGGCCTCCTCATCACTACCTGGCGCAGTTCAATCGCGATTGGCACGCAGGGAAACCTGCCGACCATGAACCAGAAAAAGCCAATCAGAAGCTGATGCAGATGAAGATGATGAGACGGCTGAAGAGGGTGGATCCTACGGAAGCTGCCCTTGACGACGGTGAGTCATGTGATTCGGGCATCACGGACATTACTTGTGAAATTGGTACTCCGATCAACCATGCTTGCGTTGTCACCAGAGACATGGAGCTCTCTCCTGGCAGGCGGATTGCTCACCGCGCTCAAGGTGCGGGCTGGATCATTACATGCATAGCCGAGAGGCGCGGTGCTGATAAGTACTTACTTGCATGGAAAATGAAAGTACCCATTAAGAATATGGCTCTCAGGAGGCCAGGTGGTGACGATCTGAATCCTGATCGAGGTCCCATAAAGCGTCATCGGCGGTGTACCCCCGGGGCGCCGGCAAGGTCTACGGCAAAATCAGCGCACGAGCCGAAGCCAGAAACGATCGAACTCCCCTCGCTTTGTGATTCTGATTCTGCTTCAATAGTCCATCTTTTGGTCCTGATCATCTTAAGCCCAAGAAGAAGAAGCGGAAGATCCCAGATGATCCTGATCTTGGGGACAGCAAGAGATGCGCGGGGCAACCTGCTGAGCAACGCGCTGATCGACAACGATCTAGAGGACCAGCAGTGGCCGCCGCAGCAGCCATACTCCAGGTCACCAGCATGCCTACTCCAAAAGAGCATGTGCCACGCCGCGGCCCTACACCAGGTCGGACGCAAAGGTCAGGAGGGACGCCTCATTTGGAAGGAAGGACAAGGGAGGCCACTTCCACGAAGCGCACTGATAAGCTCGCTGCTACAACACCGAAGGTGCCAGGAGCAGTGCCCAGGGACAAGGATGCCGAGTCCTACAACACCAGGGAGAAGAAGCACCCAGACTTCGACATCAGTACCCCGCAAGGAACTCCAAGGGCGCCCAGGGGGTCTGCTGGTGCTACCGCATCGGCGGCGAGCGCGGCAACGTTTGCAGCGCCAGCGCCAAAGGCTGCTCCACGTTCTGCGGGGCAACCTGCTCAGAGTTCTGCGGGGCAACCTGCTGGCAGCCCAGCGGGGCAACTTACCCCTGCGCTGGGAGTACCACTGGAATGTAAAGAATACTGGGACAGGCTGCGCACTGGCAGCCGCATGAAGATCAATCCAGCATATCATCAGCGGAATCATGATGGATATGATCGCTACATGGTGGTGCAATCCAATGCCATGGGCACTGCTGCCCAGTCTGACGAAGGTGCACGGATGCGCCAAATAGTGCGCAACATCTTGCGGAAGCGCCTTGCGCTCACGTTGGATTCAGAAAAGGAGTAGTTGGAGAACATCCCCAGCACAGACAACGTTCGCAGGCCGAGGTTCAAATTCGAAGATTAACGTGAGGTGTCTGAGTGGCTGACGACAGCCCTCCGTCGCAAACCATTTCACAGTGGTTGCTTGTCAGACATATGTATTCGCGAGGTTACGACATATGACGAGTACGACGGTTGGGCAGACTTATCGCAGTTACTCAGTACATGGCCTGAGAAGGATGCGAGAGGTACCACCCCGAGCATCTTGACACGGTACGCCACCTGCTCAAGCATCGTGACTGGGCGTACCAGGCTTACGCTGTCTTGGAGCTCATCGGCATGATAGATGAGTCCGGAATGAAAAAGAACAGGTTGCAGATCAAGAAGATGAGGTATTCCGATATGAATTACGACACCTACTTCATCCGCCAGACCAGCGGTGACAGCAGCCTTGGTATCAAGTGCCCTGAATGTTTATATATGAGGATCACTGACCTATCAGCACCTGCGGCACCTCGGTATTTCATTCATGGAACCCAGTGGGAGAAAAACACTAGGTATTCTCAGCGTTGGCTTATCTTGCCGCGCCGACGACACCGGTAAGAAGAGGGGCAGACAGTTCGTACATGGATGCCCATACCTGCCCGGTGACAACATAATCCAGTCTGGTTTACGCATGGATTCCGAGGTCCTGATCATGATTAGCTTGAGGAATTTGTTTCCTGGCAATATTCCAGCACGGCGCTCGGCGAACGACATTGCCATGGCTGCAGTTGGTAATGGCAGGATCCCTCCCGCTCATATCGCCCAGTTGATCGGGGCCTTGCCCAACCACGTCTGTCAGCACAATCGCGCGGGACAGATATGGATACATCCCTTATTTGAAGGGCGGCAATCAGCCGTGCACGAATATTAGAATTGATGATATGTACGAGACCCGCAATGATGCATCATCTTTGAGGAAGCTTATGCCAGATACCCCCTACAAGTTGAAGTGTCCCGATCCACCTCCGATTGTATTCTCGCGCGTACTCATGATGGACGCGTACTATGCGGGGGCACCTGCAGGGGGATCTGATGGATCATGGATACAGGCTCGGAGCGCTGATATGACAGGTATCACGCCAAGTGACATTACGCCTACCGACACGTTGTACGCCAACGATCCGCGGCGTGCTCAGGTTCAACAGCTGCCAGTACCTGCAGGGCAACCTGCTTCATTCGCCCCTATGAGAAGAGCTACTACACCATCTGGTACTCCCAGAGTGTTTGGAACAACAACAGTCTGCAGGCGAGGCTCCAAAGTATTCCTATGGATCCGCAGCTCTACCAGGCTCCTACAGGCGACGTCGCCATTTGCATCGCCACGTCCAATTACGGGGCAACCTGCTACTTCTGACACATACGCCATACAGAGAAGTTCAGTTGGTCAGCAGGAGTGGATGTACCGGCGGATGCGCGAGGCCGCTCAGAAGATGCGGATGGGTGGTATTGACCTCCCCAATGCCATCTGGACGTCGCCGTAGGAGTATGTTCCGGATCCAAATCTTTCGCCGGACAAACCCAATCGGTTTAGTCATGTGCCAGCATTCTTCAGTCATTCGACTTGCGATCCAACGCCTGCTGACCGTCCAACGGCAGCGCCAATGGATCATCCACTCTTTCCTGATTATTATGCACAGGTGAGTGGTACTCCTCGGGTAGGAACGCAGCCCGAAATTCCATATGTTCGGGCGACGGCCAACGATTTCTACCAGTCGCAGTTGACACGCGGCTCAGGACATGCATCAGGTGTGCCAGGACAGATACTTCACTACGGTTATCTGGCCCCCCCCCCCCCCCCATGGATCAAGATGTGCAGCAACAGGCTCCAGGCCTAGTGCTGCCGCAGACCACGGGCGAGATGCGCCCTGAAATCCTGGCCATACACGCGGCGCAGCAAGCCAATTTGGCTACGCAGGCCACACGGCAGCGCCGACATCAGGATCGTCAGGCCAAAAGAATGCTGAGCCGCGCAGGGCAGCCTGCTAACCACAATGCAGCAGGGACACCTGCGAGCAGTCCAGGCATGGCTGCAACAATGCAGCTACCGACGTGATCGCCTATCCGATTCGAAGCTGGAGAATCCACCCTGGAGCGTCAGATGCGCATCGGGCCAGCGGCAACACTGCCCATCACCAGTGACGGCGATTTCAGCAAGTGTGCCATATGCCTGGCCTGTTCATGAACCACGACAAGATCTGGCGCCTCCAGTGCAGCCACTTATTCCACGCACGATGCTGGGATCGCGTGGTACACGCCCTTGTGGGTAGACAGCTGGCTGGAAACATGGAAGGTTCCGCGAGCGAGGCCCTCTGTGCTATATGCAGGGGTGTTGGCCTCAGTACTGCCGAGTTCCACTGCGCCCTTGCTAGAGATCAAGAATCACTCAATCGTCACGAAGACATTCTTCAAAGTGCGAACGAGTTCAGGTACCCCCGTGAAGTGCTCAACCGCGTAACGGCCATGATGGCCAGCACCGCGGCCATAGCGACGACGACCCCAGCGGGGGTACCTGCATCACTGGTCAACGCGGGGCGAGTAACGGAGGCAGCTACACCTGCAGAGATACTTGCTATTGACGCACCGAGGCCACTGGTAGCAGAGACCGACAGCAACGCAGGGACACCTGCTCGATCGGCTCCACCTTCGGTACCAGTGGATGACACGTGGTTGAGGCGCATGGAATGGGCTACCAACAGGAGTGCCCAATGGCTTCGGTTTTCGCACTCATCTATGCCACATGGGCGAGGTCTTCGTTCACGCAGCCAGCGCAGAACTGAGAGCCCCGTAAGCGTACTCAGCGGCAACAGTGGGATACCTGAACGCGACATGCTGCACGCGGTATTAATAATAAATATCGATGGCCAGATGAGCATGCGCGCGGAAGGGGGATACGCTTCTGGTTGTACCCATCGCCTCCACGTCACACCCATATATGTATGACGAATACCCTACAGCCTGGATCTTTGAAAAGAATCCTGCTACGGAAGAAGAGGCTCGTGGGTTTGTAATGGATTCACAGCTTTGTCAAGAAGTGCTTGGGTGCTGGAACAGAGGTACCGCAAAAAAGGTCGACTTGGCACGGCAGCATCTGAAGTTCCTGGAATATGTGGTGCGCGCCAGGAGTTATGATCAATGGTATGTTGACTATTCGTTTGGACATTGGCAGTACTATCGATATCCTTGGATTGAAGACGGCGCAAAACTTTGAGCAAGTATCACTTTCTTACGGACACGCCAGCTGAGCCTCGCGAAGAGGCTGTCCGTGTCAGGAGTGGGACGTGGCGCCGCGATTTGCGATAAATCCTTGCGCTGCAAGATAGCATGCAAAGGAAGGGGAGATTCCTCGGGGCGACCTGCTGTGCCGAGACTTGATACGTACTCCGCAAATGTGGCTGAGGGCTCTGGAGAGAACCTCTCTGCTATCTTGGGTCTCAGGAGCATGTCCAACATGTGGGCCATCCTGATCCTTGAGCAGGGGCGCGAGAATATGATCACCCCTGGAGTGGAGATGCACAATGTTCTGCACGGAAAGGGTGCCAGGGTACTCGACCTGATGAAGACGCCTTCCGGGCATCTGGCACTCAAAGCTGACGAATGCGAGACGGCTACTGAGGATCAAGGGTCGGTGTCCTCTACTATCACGGCCAGCCCTCAGCGCGAAGAAGCTCCATTACTCGTCAAAGAAGCATCCGGCCCAGAGCCACTTGCAGGGGCACCTGCTGTGCATAATGCCCACGCATACATGATGTCACAATATACGAAGGGCATCATTATCTCTATTAATGGGGAGACGTTCGCCTTCACGATCCAGTGTTTGGTAAACAACACCTTGAGGACATGGCATCGTAGAAGTATATCATTTGGGGCAACCCCTACCTCGGCCGATGAGGACTTCGCCCTCCGCAACTTGTAGGCGAAGATAGATCGGGCCATCTACGAGGAGGGTGCGAAGTGGACGCCTCCTGATGCATAGGCAGAGACGCCTGCGGAAGTGGATGATACTGCTGAGAAGTCTGATATGTTTACTTCAAGCAGCAGTTCTGCAGCGCAGCTCGGCACTGGTATTTGGACGCCCCCATCGCCAAACGAGCGACGGGGGCAGGCGCGCGCCACGGCCACTCGCGCTTGCACGGACAGGCCGAACACCCAGATGCTGTCAGCAAACGCGAGGGAACCTGCATTCTTTTCCCAGGCACCGGCTGTGCGCGCCAGGGGCCGCGGCTAGCCCGGCTTCGCGGCTGCCGCGAACAGCAGTAGACCCGGCTGTGTAGCCGCTGCAGAAAATGAAGGATCGTCGCATCATTACCACTCTCGTGCATTCGTTGTCGAGGACATAAGGAAAGCTCGCGCTGAACTCCGAGCCCGTGGATATATGTGCGATCTTATTACACATACGGAGGTTATGGCCTCTACTGGTTCACAGTAATTGGGTGCGCTACTCCCGGGTGATTACCAACTGTAGTGGGTTGCAGCACCTGGCGTGCGAGGTCGCCTGGAAAGAGGGCAGGGCCGCACTAGCAGCGCATCCAAAATATGATGTTACAGGCTCGGGCTCTACGCGTGACCATTGTACTTGCGGGGCCACCAATATATTTCTGGAGACAAGGTCCCATGCGATATGTAATTGAAAATCTTAATTCGCAAGGCATGCGCATGCGTTTCTGCCACTTCGGCCTCAAGTGCGACCGCGCGAACATGTTGCCCAGAGGATCATATCTGCAAGTGGCGACTACGTGCACACGCATCCCTACCAATTTATGGCGATTCGCATGCAATATAGCAGGGGAACCTGCAGAACCGACTGAGCATTTTCTAGACTGTCATGGACAAGGTGCTCAGAAGACTGAATGGCAGAACAAAACACAAACGATCCTGACCGCAAGGTTGACTGACCAAATGGGTTCACATAAACACAAAGGGAGCACACAAGTGCTGTACATCTGAGTATCCATGCTCGTGTTGATAAAGTAGTTCGAACTTACGTTCAGTCTCCTAAGAATGGGTTCGGTCTCCTAAGAATGGCCCTGAACGGGGCCACGTTGTGAGACGGGCGGCGATGCACCTGGGCGACAATGCGATCGTCCAGGACATCAAGATCCAGGACCAGCCGACTGGGTACAACTATAACGCACCATTACCGATGGCGTTACCAACATCCGTATTCGATTGTACTGGGAGCAGCCGGAACCGACTCTTCTGGGAGATGGCAGCACGGCCACGCTCAAGGCGAGTGGCGATCATCGATGACGATCGCCCCCCTCCCCCTTCAATTGAGCGCGGCAGCGTGCAACCCTCTATTCCCGAATTTCCGACACTTAGCTCACCAGAAACAGAACAACAGACAGCACTACCAACATATGCCAGAATTGCACAAAAAAACAGCAAGCAGACAAAGAAGCTGGCATCAAACCGCGCAAGACACCCGCAATAGTCGAAGAAGGCAACGATGATTGTGGAGACGACCTCAAAGGACTCGGGCGTACTACATACTACACCGACGTACCTTTGGACTCCGACACGGGTAGTGACGACGAAGAGGAGACCTTCATCTCCCTACCTGCAGGGCAACCTGTTGAACCCTATGCAGGTGCACTCCCCATACCCCCCCCCCTTGTGTTACGGACGACGCAATAATGTAGATGGGTTAGAACTACGCAGGGAAATTGGAGGCATCTCCCAGCTAGCATTCAGCCGAGATCTGTCTTCAGGGGGAAACCTCGACAACTGTGCTTTCGTTGACCTTGGGAGCAAGGGGGTCCAAGATGCAGTGATCCAAGGCCTTGCGGCCGGTGCCGCCGACCCTGAAGGGCAACGGCGACGACGGCGGCGGCGGCGGTAGCGACGACGACGATGTTGGCGCTGGTTGGGTCCTCAAACGTGCTTCTTGGGGTTTCTTCCGGGCGCTCTCGGGGGCTTCTGGGGGGATGTTTGGGGGCCTCTTGGGAGTTTCTTGGGGCTTCTTTGGGCTTCCTGGGGGCGTCTTGGGGGCTTCTCGGGGCTGAGGGCTCGAAATGTCCGTTCGGGCCGTCGTCTGGGCACTCTTGGAACCGTTTTGGGGGCCTCCTGTGCCGTCTTGGAGGCGTCTTGGGCCGTCTTGGGGCATTCTTGGGCCGTTTGGGGATTCTCTTGGAGGCCTCTTGGGCCGTCTCGGGGCGACCTTGGGGGCCTCTTGGGCCGTCTTGGCGCGCGGGGAAGCGGAAGAGGCGAGAACGCCAAAATTCTTGCAAACCGTATGGGGAATCCATGGTTTTTGCTTGGGGCTCTCGTGGGAACAGTCCTGGAGGCCTCTTGGGGCGTCTCGCAGGCCTCTTGGGCCGTCTGGAGGCCGTCTAGGCGTCTTGGACAGATCATTCGGCGATTCGGGGCCCTCTTGGATCGTCTTGGGGGCCTCTTGGGGCACTCTTGGCCCGTCTTGGGGCTTTTTTGGGCTCCGGGATTCCCAGGGGGGGCGGCGTGGAAACCCGGGCCCCCCCCGGGGCCCACCCCGGGCCCCCCCCCCCCCTTCCCGGCGGGGAAGGGATCAAAGGGAAGGGGCTTCCCTTCCACTCAATTACGACGTTGCTCAATTCGCTTTGGACTGGCACGCTTCAGGTGGAGGCCCTGGAAGAGGGGTGGAAGCAACGACGCTGTTGGGAAAGGGGAAGGAACGACGGCGACGAGGACGAAGAGGGAACAGGCGGAGAAGCCTCTTCCACACGCCGATACAGGGTCGGCGGCATGAACATCAACAAATATATGTACCACGCGCCATGCTTGTTGGGAGGGTAGCTGCACGTCAAAATGGTCTTCGACGATTCTACCTAAGAGAACAACCAGTTGGGACTTGTGTTTTTTTCAGGTACCACCATGGATTACGCTGGTCAACGGCAAGGGCACTTGCAAAATGAACGTGAATCAATGTACTACTGTCTACGTGATTCCCATGGGGTACTGGTACGAAAACCGATGGAGATCATGGCCAACCATCGCCTACTATTCGCTCCCGCCACTTCGTCGGTATGCAATAAGGAACTGTCCATGGCTGCGCAATATACACCAAAGACGCAGTCGCTTTTTGTTGAATATGTTCAGATCGCACGCGATCTCTTCCAGACAACTCGTGGTCCTTTCTATGGCTACCCATATTCGTCCGCCGCGTTGGCGGCCAAAGCAAGGGGATGCGATTTGGGCGGCCCGAGTCTTCCCCGACAACCTGATGGCTCGATCACGAGACCACCGTCGGGAGGGCTTGGTTGTCCTGCCTACGCGGATTACGTTAACATGCGCTCTCCATCTCATGATAGAGATCCGAGACATTGCAGATGGCACGACAAGGGCGACTATCACTGGGAACGCCCGAGCTGCAAGAAGAACTACGGGAAAAACAAATCTGGACATGTACTAGCACCTGGCAAATGTCAGTTTGCCAAGCCTTGGAAGCTCCCCGACAATCATGGGCAGATTCTGCCAGTTCCCGTCGAACCGGCAGCAGGACCTGCACGACCAGATCTTGCTGAAGCAGCAGCACTACCACCTGAGGCACCAGCAGCACCAGCACCTACGCGACTGAGAGCACCGGGGCCTGGCTTGAGAGCTGGACCTACCGCGGGCGCAAGCAGTCACGACATTGTTGTTGGGAGACATGCTGCTGAGCCTGCTGCAGGGCAACCTGCTCGAGCGGAGCTGGTAGTTCGGATGGCCATCTCCGACTGCCACAGGTTAGAGTCAGACGTGGTCGACAACAAGGTGGAGAAGCACCTCCACCACCACCGGCAGGGAACCCTGCTGCGCGACCACGACTACCAGACTGGTCACGGTTCGATGTACAAATCAGTTCACAAAATTTGCGAAGCCTTGACCCCAGCGCGGTAACACGCGAGTTGCGAAAGCTGCACCTACGCTGGTTCCATGCGAAGGAGCCTAAGATGACTCATCTTAAGCAAAATAGGTCTGGGCAGTGTTAGACTCAACCTCATCAAGGGCGTCTGCGACACGTGCCGAGAATGCAGAGCTTGGGACAAACCTGGGCGCACAGTTATGCCCTCCTACTGCATTACATGGCAAATTAAATGATGAAGTGGAATGTGGCTTGATATTCTTCAAGCAAGAACACAATTAATTTCACACTATCGACCGTTGTATACGAAATGCTACTGGGATGGAAATGGAAATACCAGACAAAACTATGACCACATCCTGAATTCACATCATCAGTGCTGGATGCAGTTTGAACCGGCCAATAAACTTTACTCCGACTGAGGAGGTGCCCTTAATAATGTCACTGCGAAAGGCACTGAACATAGAATGCGCGCGGGTGGGCGGCAATCTACGACGACCGAGGCCAGACATGGCATCCTACGTCATCTACTTCACGCAATGAGGCTGAACTCAGTAGGTTAGACATATCTCGTGTGTTCACCAGACTACTGCACGAAGCCTTGTTCGCCGCCAACGCATTTACCTTCTATAATGAAGTGTCTCCATGCATCGCATTGTTTGGACGGCAACCAACAACGCTCCCTGACTTTCCTGTTCTGGACCATGCGCAGCCGACAGCGACATCATATCACTCTCGTGAACAGACGATACTCAGAGTATGTATTGAAGCGATCACACAGGCTACGGCAGTAGCTAAGACCAACCGCGCTCTACGCACTAAGACGACAATCGCAGGGCAGCACTATTATGACGAAGGAGATTTGGTCGACTACCATCGCCCTACGACTTCTAAAGATGACTGGGGAGGCTGGAATGGCCCGTTCCCAGTCGTACAGAATGATCCCGAAAGGGGTCGGGTCATCATCCGAGTAGGCAATCGAGATGTTCAAGTACAATTCGGTGATGCAGTACATTCGCTCTACGTTGAGGCACTCAACGCCCGAGAGATTTGATCCGACAACGCTGCACCGCGCACAGTGGCGTTCGTCGCCAGCCTGTCAGCGGGGAGACCTGCCCTGACATTTGGTTTTGTGCCGACCAAGAAAGGTTCGCTTCAGATGACAACTGCAAGTCGTCTATCCCCAATGGTACACTTGGCCCTACAATATCTCGTCAGAAACTTCTTTCGCATCGAGAACGTAGTTTCGTTCAGATTAGCCAAGCGTATTCATAAGCTACCTCCGGTTACTTATGCTCACAGCTGCACATTGGTCCACTACGACAACGACGTGAATCCGGGATTTCACTACTACGAAGCAGAAGGTACTGCTCTGAGTCTACATGACATAATTGGATCAGCACATTCACGAATCATCCAATGCCTGAAGTCCACTAAACCTCAGGCAGGCTTCGATCCGGACATGTCAAAGTTTGAGTACTTGGCTGGTGCACCGACGCCTGAAGGAGCCACACGAGAGCCTTCGGAAGCCGAACCAGAACATGATGACGGACGGCTGACTACGATCTACGAGGTACGAGGAAGCAGAAGCTGATATTGAGTCACATGTTATGGAGGTGCGGCGCGCAGAACTGCGAAAGGAAAGAGACTTGTTGGGGCAAATCCATTAGAATACCTCTTCACCGCACCCACGCAGATGGTTGCTGATCAGATTGCGCTGGTGGCTGTAGTGGAGGAACAGCGGGGACACCTGCCGAAGTGGGGACGCACTCACGATCCCGATACCGAGGAGACGTACGACGCCCCCTTGTGCACCATGGTCGAAGACGACAGCTACGGACTCGACTCTGACGAAAACGGTCGATACGTTGAACTGTGCTTTACGACAGTAGTGCCAAAGGTAGCCTTTTCCGAGTAGCAACACACGTTATTAGATGCCGACCGGGTGAACACTATGCGAGTATATGTTACCGCCGCTGCAAAGCGAGCTGTGGTCGTCAAGGAAGACGACCTCCTCGCCAAAGCTGACATTCAGGCGAATCCCGAGAAATTATCGAAGGCCCTGTTTACTGAGCTCAAGACATGGTTCGACAAGAAATGCTTTAAGATGCAGGAGACAGCCAAAGCGTCGAACATGATGACTTCGAGAAATGTATACACATGGAAGTTCGTGAAGCACGGCAAGGGCAAGATGGAACGTACCATCCGACTTATCTTGGTACTTCGAGGCTTCATTGACCTTGAAGCTTTCGGCGTGGAAACATTTTCGGGAACTGTCAGCAGGTCGAGCCAGAGGCTACATGCTAGCACGGCAGCGTGCAAGAAGCAGTGGGTCATTGCTTCCCTTGACATCGACGTGGCCTTCCTGAAGGGATTGACCTATCAGGAACTCGCTGAGGCAACTGGTGAAAAGGAACGCGTGGTGTGCTTTACTTCGCCGCCTGGATCGGCAACTGCGCTCCGTGCTCTTCCAGGATTCGAACTACGACGAGTCGAAGCACTGTCTACACTGCTTGAAACCGGGCACAGGCACTAAGGACGCCCCACGGGCTTTCTCACTTAAGCTCAGGAGAACCACCAGACGATTTGGCGTCCGACCCACGTCTTACGACGAGGAGGTCGAGACGAGCAACAATTTGCTCACGGCCAAGCATGTTGATGACATTCGTATGGCCGGTACTGAGGACACTATTTGACACCCGAAGCTGGGGATTGTTGACCGCCGCGCTTAAAATCTTCCGACAGGTAAATTTAGCGACTTCAAATTATGCCTCGGGGTCTCCGGTGTAAATGACACTTGTTCAAGATTCATCGGGATCTCTCGGCCTTCTTCTGCCCCCGCCTCGTTCGAGCTGGTGGACTTCGCTGGTGGACTTCGCCTTGCAGGAAGAAACATAGGGAGGGTCCTGGTGGGGCCCGGCTCCTGGGTCTACCCTGCCTTCGGGAAACCCCCAATGGGCTTCGCTTGGCCCCTGTGGCACTGCCAACGCACTGACGAGAGCATCGTCGGTTCCGTTCCGCGGTGTCTCCCGGCGCCCAGCCTCGGGGATTGGACTTCTTGAGTGCGTTCTGGAGGCCTCGGAGCCCGCCGCGCTGCGCGCCCACTGCGCGCGCGGACAATCTCGGCGCGCTCGGATTAAGCAAGGGAAAGGTGAAAGATGCCTTGGGCCTGGGCTGACGCCCCCCTCCCCGCCTGGCGGCCGTGGGACTTGGCGCTCGCGGCGGCGCGATCTTCGCGAGCGCAGGAGAGGCCCTCGGGTGTCTCTTGGACGGAGACGGCCGACGCACTCGCGCCACTCTGAGGCGCTACTGGATGGGAATGCAGGCCCTCGCGCGGGCCCTTAGCTGCCGGGCCTTGACGGGCCACGCCCGCAAATGGGGCGCACTGGGCGTTTCCAGTTCTCTGTGAGTTCGCGCAGGCGAAGGCGAATTACCTGAAAGCCTTTCTGAAAGCTGAGCCCCTGTGGGAGTCGAGCCGCCAGGAGGTGAACGCCCTGAGGTCGGGCCTGGCATCTCTTTGCGACTGTTGCCGACGCCTCGAGCACGGGCGTGCCGTCAGCGCGAGTGAGTTCGGAGTCGAGACAGTCAGCGAGGTCGGCAATGTGCAGGAACGTTCGCGCTTCCGGAGCATGGCGGGCCGGTCGGCCCGCGACCACTTCCACGCCGTGCGTCACATGGTGCTTGATTCAAGTGGCCACTGGCGTCCCCGTGCGGAATTGGATGATCTCGGGCCCTCAATTGATCGTGCCGAGCGGGGCTTGAACCTTTCGTTCGAGGAGATGGGCACCGCCATTTGTCATGGGAAACGTTGGGACGAAGTGATGGTGAGGCCCTGGGAGAGGGTCTCCGAGGGGGCCCTGGCCCTGGAGAGCCGTGCCCTTCTTCGTGCCCTAGATGTCTTTATCAGTGCTCATGGGGGCCCTCGGCGTCGCCTGCTCATCCTGTCCGATCATTATGTCAGTCGCCCTGCCGCTCGAACGTGGACGATCCCGTAACTGCACATTCCAGGCGTGTATTCGGCGCGCTCTGGCCCTATGTTTGGTGTTCATTGTCAGGGCGCACGCGAGATGCCCCCCCCGCCCCAGCGAGGTCGACCCGGCCGATCGAGGCCCCCCGATACTGCGACCCCACGCTTGACCATAATTAGACCATCACTTTTCCCTCGGTAAGTTTTTTTTTGTTTTTTTGCATTCTACCCTTAAGCCTGTTGGGCATGGAAAATGCAAAGTGTTTTTGCATTCTACACGGCGACGACATCATAGAAAGGAATGATGCCCTTGCCTGGCTCACCTCGAGGCCTGATTCACATGGCAAGACAGATGGTTCTGAGGATCGTGATGGCATGGTGAACGCGAATGAGTCGTCCGAATTGGACGCGACTGTTGATCTTGATGTTCTCGCGAAGTTGGATTCTTCTGACGAGCTGAAGTTACCTTGCGTCGACATTTTCGCGCAACCCCCAGCTGATGCGGGGCCCCTCGGCCGCCGCAGATCTGCGAGGCCCTTCCGCTCGCGCCCAGAAGCACGGTCTCCTCCTCGAGCCGCCACCGTCACTATGGGCCGGTACCAGGGGCCAGTTAGGCCAGGGCCTCTCGCAGGAGGAGCGGGCCCGACCGCCTCCGCGGAGGCGGTGGCTGAGGGCTTTGAGCCCGCCAGGCCGTCAGCGGGAGGACTGCCCGCCCTCGGAAAAGCAGAGAGCGCTGGCCCCTCCAAGCGCCGCGAAGCTGAGGCTCCGCAGCGCGGCCAGGCAGCCCGCCCATCAGCTCGCGCGCCTCGAGCATGCGCTGCCGCGGCAGCCTGCCGACAAGAAGTTGCCCAATTCGGACGACGAGCCTTCGCCGAGCCCGAGGCTGCGTCTCCAACGGGCCAGAAGCTGGGGGCCTGATTCGCCGGGGGCAAAAGCTAATCGCCAAGTCCGCGGCCCCCCAGCGCCCGGGCGAGGCCGGCTTTTCGGGGCGCGTGACGATCAAGGATGCCGCGGCCCGCCCCTGCAGGAACGCCATTCACCACCCGCGACTTCTGGAATCGGGCCCCCGGCGCCGCGAGAAAGCGCGTAGGAGGCGACGCGGTCGAAGGTGCCTTCGCGGGCCACGTGAATGGGTCCTTCGCCCGGGGCAAGCGCGCCCAACGCGGCGAGACGCCGATGGCAACCACGATCCACTTCCCCGTCCTTTTGGAAGCATGGCCCCCGAAAGCCTCCACGCCCCCGGTGGGCCCTCTGGTCGACGAGCCGAAATCCTTCACATCAGTAATTTTGGGTCTCGGAGCCCACAGGGCGGTTTTTCATGTTTTCCATTCGGCGTTCCATGAAGCCCGATGTCATTCCGAGGCCGCGCGTCGAACGTTTTCGATGGCGCGTCGCGTTATGCGATGTCACGTGCGTTGGGGTCGTCAAAGGCTTGCGTGCTTGTTGCGGATCGGTTGATGTGGGCTGGGGTTTCTCAGGATTGTACATTTGCTTTGCGCTGGGGCGGTTTCGACCCCCATCCCTGGCTGATCCACCCCGCGGGTAACGTCGCAGGAAAAGTTCGATCATTTCGTTCGTAGTGCCAGCGATGCTGTCGCGGACATTGACCGCGCCACGGGGGGGGGTCGTCCAGAAATTTCCTACCATATTGCAGTGTTGGTTCTTCGTTCACCATCCTCATCAACATCATCAAAAGACCCCCCTTGTTCCCCCGCGTTTCTGCTTCGCCACATCCCCCGCAAGTCTCGTGGCCTTGTGAGCTGCTCCACCGAAGGCCCCATCGGCAGCGTCCTTAGTGCGCCGCCCAGCCCATGTCGGCACGCCCCTCAGACGCTTCGTGCCCCCATGAGGAGCTCATCGGAGGTCCCGGCGGCAAGGTCCACATGCCGTCGCCCAGGCCACATCGATGACACCCTCAAACATTTCGTGCCCCCATAGGCAGCTCCACCAACAAAAAAGTCCCAGCGGCAGGTTTCCCAGGCCGCCGCCCAGCATATTTCGGCATACGTTTCTCACGCTTCGTGGCCCCACGGGGAGCTACACCGACGGCCCCACAGGCAGGGCCCACAGGCCGCCGCCCAGCCCATTCCGTCATACGCTCACACGCTTCGTGGCCCCATTGGGGAGCACCCCCGATGGCCCAAGCGACAGGGTCCACATGCCGTCGCCCAGCCCATGTCGTCCACGAGTGGCGCCCAGCACGGCTCCAAGAGCGCCCCAAGAGGCGCCGAGTAAGTTGCACCCTCATGCAAATAGTTTTTGTCACTTGTGGGGGTCCTCTTGGGGCCCTCTTGGAGCATTCTTGGGGCCCTCTGGGAGCGTTCTTGGGGCCTTCCCGGGGCCCCAGTGGGCCCTCGGAGGGCCCCAAGAACGTTCCCCGAGGGCCCCAAGAGGGACCCCCCAAAGTGGTACAAAGAATTCGCGCGAACGTGCAATCTGTTGTAGGCCTTTCGGGGCCCTCTGGGAGCTCTCTTGGGGCCCCCATTGGTGGCGCCTTGGGGCCTTGGGATGGCTCCAAGAGGCTTCGGGATTGCCCCAGACCGCCACAAGACAGCTCCGAGACGGCCGTCGAGCACCGCGGGTGAAAGCAAGTGAGGCTAGGGAACAGGGCCTCTGGTAAGCCGCCACTGCGCCCCCTGGACTACCCAGACAGCGAGGGGACCTGAAACGCCCTGGGGCTCCAGGGGCCCCAGATTAGTGAAGTGAAGGTTTTTGCCTGCCAAGCACCCCGAAATTCTTCACTTCACTAAACCGGACCCAGGACGAACACGCTACGCTCCAGTCCCGCGGGAGATCCGAGACTCCCGCCGCCGCCCGGGGACGCTGCTGCATTGCGGTGCTCTGGTCACTGTTAATGGCTTCCGCGGGCTGCAGCGGCTCACTTCCATGACTACCCCGACTCACGAATCCAGTGGTTGGTCTGGCTCTATGGGTTGGTTTCGTTGTGTCGGTTGATTTTATGCTTGGTTGGCGGTCGGTGGATTTCGCGTTGTTCATTGGTGTCGTGAAGTGATTTGTCGTTTGGTTGGTCAGTGCCGTTTTGTTGATGGTGCCGTCGTTGGTTGGTGTGTTTCTTGGTGTCGTTTCGTTGTTTGGTGTCGTTTTGTTGATTGGTGTCCTTTTGTTGGTCGGTGTCGATTTGTTGGTTTGTTGGTTGGTGTCGGTTTGTTGGTTGGTGTCGTTTTGTTGCTTGGCGTCGTCCTGGCGGCGTGGCCGATAATCGGCGGCCTGCAATGGCGCCAGGATTTGTTTCGGGCCAGCCTTGATCGCCCTCATCATTCTCATATTCGTCAGCGTCAGCACTCGTCGCCCCCATCCGCGCACACATGCGGCCCTGGTACGGCTCTCACGCGGCCCTGCGAAGGCCTTCACTGTGCTCCCCAAAGCTTTCTGAGGGGCCCCCCAGAGGCCCCAAGAGGGCACTGGAAATTGTCGCTTCCAACTCCGCCAGGCGGAGGTCAACAAGGGTCTCACTGGTGCACTTCCAGGAATCGTCGTTCGATCCTCTTGGGGCCCTCCTGGGGCCTTCTGGAGCCGTCTTGGAAGCTCCGAGCGGCTCCATGAAGGCGCCGGGCGATATCGCTTCCAATTCCGCCAGGTGGAGTTAGACCAGGGGCTCACTGAGGCCCCTTTTTGCGCCCTCCTCTGCCTTTGAAAAAGCCCCGATGGGGTTCTTCAGTGCCGTCTTAGGGCCCCTAAGAGGCCTCCAGTAGGGTATTGAAGTTATCGCTTCCAACTCCGCCACGCGGAGTTGAACCCAGGGCGGCTCTCTGTGGCCCTTTCGGGGCCTTCTTAGAGCTTTTCTGAGG
This sequence comes from Prorocentrum cordatum, assembly GCA_963575745.1. Lineage (NCBI taxonomy): Eukaryota > Dinophyceae > Prorocentrales > Prorocentraceae > Prorocentrum > Prorocentrum cordatum. Next base: position 348,086 of record CAUYUJ010012113.1, on the reverse strand, counting down.
CCCTAAGTGGGCCCTGGGAGGTGTCATTTTCACGGGCGTTGAAAGTGACACCGCGGAGGGCCCTCTTGGGCCCTTATTGGGGCCTCTCTTGGGTCCCTCTGGGAGCCCTCTTGGTGCCGCCCTGGGGCCTTCTCGGGGCCTTCTTGGAGCCTTTCTGGTGCTCTTTAAGTGGGCCCTGGGAGGTGTCACTTTCACGGGCGGTGAAAGTGACACATCGAAGGGCCCGCTTTCCCTGGCAGCGCTGCCCGTGGCCGGGGCATTGTGCAGCGCATCCCTCGTCGAACGCATTTTGTCGGACGCGTGGTCGAATTCCGCCAGTTCGGTCGAGATGGTGGTCAAGCGGTTCGGTTGCAATGTAGCCATGCGGATCTGAGCTTACCATTTCTTGCCATTTTGGCGGGGGCTCGCAGGAGCGTTTGTGTTGTGATCAACTGTGCTCGATATATCCAGCGGCAGCGTTTCATCCCAATATATTATTTTGAAAAAAGTCAGCAGGGGCCAAATTGGTGATGTGAAGCAACATAGGTCTCGTATCTGGAGCTGGCGCCGCCTCGCTAGCTTCGCGAGCCGCAACCCAGTGGCGCGAGCCGTGCGGGCCGCTGCGGCGCCCGACTTAGCTTGTCGAGGTTTCTGGGAGATGGCGCCCCGGATAGCGCGGGCGGTGGCGACGTGCCGCGGGCCTGGAGAGCCTCCCGCCGCGAGGGGGCAAGATTTGATCCAACCAGCTGTCGGCGGGAGCCCCGGGCGCGCGCCAATGCCCACGCGCGCCCGCCCCGGGCGAGAGCCGACCATCTATTCGCAGGCGGAGATGGCGCGAGTGCGGAAACAATCGCATCACATCACGTCGCCATCAACACTGAACCACCACAGTGAGCACGCACCCATCACAGCGCAGCGGCGGTGGCGCTGATTTGGCCCCCTGGTGCACCTCTCGAAAAAAAGGAAATGGACAGACAAGGTTGTTGCTGCCTGCGTTGCTACTCCCTGCGCCAGTTTCAACTTGCGCGATTCGGAGTCCTGCTGGTCCCTGGGGGGTCACAGACCACTCACTCTCCAGCGACAGAGACGCAGCAAGCCTTGAGACAGGCAACCTCATCATGAACTTGGTCATTTAATTCATTTGGGCCCTGGGCGCCCTCAGGTTCCCGTGGGCTTTTGAACACCTACCTAGAGAAATATGTGGAAGTTACCCGAGGTCCTCGAGCTCGCTGCGAGAAAAAACACCCGCCGCAACGTTGTGGCCGATTTTCGTTTGTGTTTACGGACGACCCTTCAGAAAAATTGCCCGACTCATTTTTGGCCATGCTCCTGATTCTGAGTTATTATGTGTCTAAGTGTTCGTTGGGCGGATATGCTCTGGCAGAAAGTATTGCGAAGGCCTTGAGGCCGATGCCGCCGTCCCTGCAGGCAGCGACGACGAAGGCAATGGAGGTAGAAGGGACCCAAGATGCCCTCAGATGGCTCGAAGACGGCGCCAGATGCCTGCAAGGTCGTCCGAAGACAGCTCACGAGGCCTCTTCCGGGGTTCGGGAATGGCTCCAGAGAGTGCCAAGATAGGCAAAGAGCGCCCTCAAGTGGCCCGCGAGGGTTCCAAGACGGCGTCAAAAGTGCCGCCAGAGGTTGCCAAGAGAGTCCAAAATTCGAGAAAGGTTCCCAAGGAGCTTTAAGACAAGCTGAAAGGGCCCGCAGACGGCCCCGGAGGGCCAACGCAACCCCAGAACGCAGGAGTATGAGAGGCGGAGGGCTGCGTATCCGAGGGGGGACCCCCCCCCGGGAGTTGCCCCGGGACCCCCCCCCGGCGGGGAAGGGGTCAATGGAAGGGGCTTCCCTTCGACTAAAGGACGACGTTGTTCAATTTTTTCCGTGGACGTGTGTAGGGGGCGACGGCGCTGTGAGGAAGACGGACAATCCTCTCCCACACGCCGACAGGGTCGGCGGATTGTTCTTTCACCGCCGTCAAACATATTGAAATCACAGGACAACGTCTTACCTGACGTATATGTTGGACTCTCGTCGCCCAATCCTACCCTTGGTTTGCCAATCCCCAGTCGATTCAGGAAACACCCGAATTCGGGGATTACTCGGGGGCTACATTTTTTGTTTCCAGCGAGGCGCCGCGTACTCTTTGTCTCGCCTCCGCAGCAATCGATCCCTGTGCAGATGCGCTTGCTTCGTCACCGAGTTCCTCTCGACATATTCGCTGTGCTCGACAAAAGGACAATATCTGGCCGTCACCATCTGAGAGTGCTCTGCACGAGATTGTGGCGACTGTCCGTGGCACATCTGCAAAAGAGTCCCTCCCCCCCGCCCTGGCGGATTTCAGTTTTTGTTTCCAGCGTGGCGCCTCGTACTCTGTGTGTGTCGCCTCCGCAGCTATCGATCCATGCGCAAATGCGCTTGCTTCGTTACCGAGTTTCGTTGAACATATTTGCCGTGCTCGACACAAGGAGAACATCGGGCCGGCGCCGCATCCCTGTTGACCGCGGGCTTATTTAGCCGTCAGAGGGGACACCCCTGCGTGGCTGATGAAACATGTATGCTTAGATTTGTTATTGGGGACTAGGACAGGGATGGAAAGGGGAAATGCGGGGGCAAAAGGAGGAAGGGAAAGAGGAGGGGGGAAGAGGGGGGAGGAGGAAGAGGATGGGGGGGAGTGGAGGTGGGGGGGAAGCAGATGGGAGGAGATGAGGAGAAGGAGGAAAGGAAGAGTAGTGAGAACAGGATTTCGGAATGTTTGACCTTTCCTTTGTGCTCCAGAAGCTTGCGCAGGCCTGTGGGGACCTCTGCAAAACTCCGCGACAGGAGCCTCTGTTGGCGTTCACGGGGGCCATCGTCGCCATGCGCACCTGGACAGGTATGGGAGACAATCATGAGGGGAGGGAGAAGAAGGACAAAGAGATGAGGAGAAGGATGACGATGAGGAGGAACAGGAGGCCCATGGATAGCTAGGAGGAGCATGGTTTTGATGGATGATGCCAAAGGAGGCACAGGGATGAGGCGGAGAACGAGAGGAGCAGAAGGGAAAAGAGTGAGGAGGAAATGACGGTCGCCCAGGAGCAGGAGGAATACTAAAGCAAATTGATGTTGAGGAGAAGGAGGAGGAGGAAGAGGAGGACGAGGATGATAATGAATCTACTTGGATGACAATTGGGAGGGGTGAAGAGGATGAGGAGGACGGGAAGGATGAGGGTGAGGAGGATCAGGATGAGCGGGAGGCAGTGGGATGATGTGGAGGATGGGGAGGAGTCAGGAGAGAAGGGGGCGGCCCCTCCGGCCCACGCGTGCCCGCATGACGAAGAGGATGAGAAGGACGAGAAGGTGGGCGATGAGCATGATAATGACGTTTCCGGCGGAGGTGACCTACACGCTGTTGATCACTTTCATGATCATGAACCTGGTCATTGCGGTCATCCTCGAGGGCTACGAGGACTGGGCGCCTCTGTTTGAGAAACAGGTGCCGACAAGATCGGAGGTCAGCGCGGATGTCCTGGGTCGGCGCTGGCCCTCTTCGCTCTCTCCACCCCCCCCCAGCAGCGCCTCCGGCGCCCCCCCCCTGCGCGTCCTGCGCGCCAGGGAATGGAGGGTCCAGTACCGACCAAAGAACTACGCGCGGACCTCCGCAGGGTTATGGTTTTGCAGTTCTCTTTTCTGGCAGCGGTGTCAGCCGATGTGTCTGGGGGGCCTCCCTGGCATGCAGGGACCCCATGCCCGCTTCTGCTTGCGAACTGCGTTTTCCCGTGTATGCCCTTGGCAGGAGAGGCTGAGGTCGACGGCAAGGGAGGACGAAGAGGTGGGGTGGGGGGGACACGGATCAGGAGACGGGAACACGAATCGAGACCGAGAGCGAGGGCGATGAAGCAGAGTCGGAGCAGCAGGAGGAAGCGGAAGATCTGGGCACAGAAAGGTAGTGGATGAGTGAGCGGAGGAATTGCATGCGTTGACAGATGATTAGCCGAGGAGGACGCGAAGGAGTACGCGGAGAAGGAGGAGGCGGAGGTGGGTAGTGACGATCAGGAGCATGGCGAGTACGATGCAAAGAGGGTTCCGGGACTGCCTAACAACGACTCATGGTGGCAATCAGACCCCAGGACGAGTCGTTAGTTCCGGGGACCGCGAATTGAGACGGTCAGGAGATCGAAGGTCTGGGCCCTTCACAGCGGCGACAGTTAGATGGTCGACTCCGCAAGGGCAAGATCCCTAGCAGTTTGCCATGACCAACATATCGGGGGTTGCCAAAGGTGCTCCTGGCCCGGGGTGCCCCCAGCTTTTTCAATCCATTGTGGAGCCCCTGGGGCCCTCTTGGCGTCGTGGGGGGGGCTCTGGAGGCCGTGGCGGACTCCTTGGAACTCTTTTCTTGCAGTTGGCGTGGCGCGCTGCGATGACTGTTTTCTGGCAGATGGAATGTGCGTGGGTGGTGCAGGGTTTGGACCTGTGTCGGGTCTGTCGTTCGTCGAGTGTGGTGTGGTCGGAATGCCATCGTCACCTGAGCTGGTGGCCGGCGTCGGCTGCGTGGGTCTGGCGGTGCTTTGAGCCGCCGCCGGTTTGCAGATCGTTTGTAGGAGTGCCGTCGTTTCGTCGATGTTGGTTGCCCAGTCGCATTTCATATTATCATTGTCGTCGCGGCGCGCGTTCGGTCATTGCGCGACTTCCTGGATGGCTTTGATTTTGTTATGATTCAGGGGGCAGGATTGCTTGTATGCAGTGAGTTGAAGGGCTGGTTGGCGGTGGTTACTGCAAGTCTGAATTCTGCATTGTTACGATAGTGGCTGGCAAATTCTGGCATGTCGTTGCCATATCGGAACCTTGGTTGGGCGCGCGTGGGTTTTCAGGGTGGTAGAGATGTGTCAGCGTGCATAGCGTCTTTGAGTTTTGAAGTGTTCAATTCGGCTAGGGCGTGGTAGTTGGAAAGTCGAGAGTGGCATTACTTGTGAGTCGGGTCGCAGTGGAGGGTGTGGGAGGTCTCGGTGTGTGCAGAGCTCGTTTTTGGTTTTATCGAAGTACCTGTGCCACCCTGGTAGTAGTAGATCGTCGGCTTGGAATCGGTACGTGTAGGTGTTGGTGGTTTCATGGTAATATATTGCGCAATGCCATCAGTCGTCCTCGCATCCGTCGGTGTCTCTGTCGCCGGCGTGGCGGGAGCAGGGAGTCCAGCCGGCGAGCAGTGCGCGTCGCGTCCTCCATGTGGAGGTAGCGATCTGATGTAGAACTCCTGCGTGTCAGCTGCGCCGTCAACTTTAGCCCAGGGGTCGTTTTCGTCTGTGCTGCTGTCGGAATCGGTTGTGTCGCAGACTAGGTCAATTAGGTTGTCTTGGACATGTCTCCATTTTGTTGTGGGGGGGGGCGGTTGTGGCTGCTGTTGTGGCGCTGTCTGTGCCGGTGGCGTGGGTATCTGTGCATCAGGCGGCAGTGTGTACTCGTGACTTACGTCGGGTGGCGGTCTGTCTTGATTTGTCGGCTTGCGCTGCTGTGGTGTAATGGCAGGTTTGTGCCCTGTACATGTCAGTCTCACTTTGTCATCGTGTTCGTGCTGTTTTCGTTCTGCTATGAGTAGTTGTGCAAGCTCGCCCTGAACAAAAGTGTAGTGTAGATGGTCGTGTGGTACGTTCGTGGGTGTGATGACTGCCTCCCTTGTCATGGGATTCCTTGGGTCTGAATTGGAATTGTGGTCCGCTGGGGCGGGGTAGTTCTGGCGTAGGCTGTGGACGGATGAGATTGGGCTTGCGCTGTTGTTCGATAAGGTGCGCGTTGGGGTGTACTGCAGTAATTGGTGTTTGGGCTAATTTGCATGGCATTTGGGGCCACATGGGGTTGGTAGCTGTTGGTGAGGTCAGTTCGTAGTGCGTGGGTGGCATGGGTCTTTTGGGTTGGAAGTTATCGGGTTTTAGCGTGCCGAGCCTGCCCATGCGTCCAGCAATTCGCATTCGTAGTCAGTCGCGTCGTGAAGCTCTACGTATTCAGGTAGGTCGTATGTGGATGGTGGCGTGATGATATGTCTGCGCTGCTTCTCCAGAGTGCAAGTGGCCCAAGGTGGGTGTAGTGTTGATGCGCCTGAGGTGTGTATGAACAGAACAGAACAGAAGCCTTGCGCCGGCCACAGCGCGTGAGCAATGGGTGAAAATGTGCACGGAAACGGATGCCTTCAGCACGCCGCCCATGCCTTGACCGCCTGCTCCCACCTGCGAGCTGCACCGCCCTCTCGGCGGAAGTAATCAGCAAGTCGCTCATGGGAGCCGGCAACATTCAAGCAGTTCTTCAGCACCATGGGCCCCCAAGACTGTCTCGGGCGGCCTCTTCTCCTTTTCCCCAGAAGGCTCTTGAGAACCAGACCGCCCGGCTCAAACACCGAGCTTCTGACTGGATCCTCGTCTGATCTTCTCGCCAAATGGCCCATGTACAACATCTGTCTACGCGCAAGACTATGGCTCAGAGCCCTGGTCCTGTTGCAATGTTCTTGTGGGTCGGTCATTGAGCTAAGGAACGTGGTTTTATTGTCCCTGGTGAACTTGGCGGGCATGCCGTAATCCTCGTCAATATGGGACTCGTATGGTTTGTCATGCTGTTGGTAGAAGATATTGCACAGGATCTCTCGGAGGCTTCTTCCGGTGCCGTCTAAGTTGCAGTGCGAGTACCTCAGCCTGACCATGTTGTCGATGTCGTGCTTGAGGCCCTCCCAGGTCATGTTGACTAGCGGTCGTCGTCGTACTTCGTAGTCGGTAGCATCGTCTTCCACGAACGGCTGCTGGTTCTTGCGGTAGTCGGCCCGTCTGTAGTACGTGGTGTTGGTTGGTCATTGCGACAAGTGTGTTATGATAGTGGTGTGGGATGAGTGTGTTATCCGCTTCTGTAGGGCTTTTTTTAATTTTTTGCAGCAGGAACGTAAAGTATTGTCGATTGATGTCGGGCAAATAGGCGATTGTGATGTGTGCCTGTCTTGTTGCGCGTGCCCACCCTATTTACCCTTTAGACGTGGGTACTGGTGCGTACTCGAACCCCAAAGGTTGGGAACTACATTCATAGTATTTGTTGATCCGCGCGTTGGTGGTGTCGTCCTGTCTGTTCGGCTGTACTTGTGCTCGTAGTACTTGCGCAGATGGTGGTTCGTATTTCGTGGGGGTGGCAGCGCGTAGTAACTTTCACGGGTTCTTCTTGCGTCGCGTTTTGAGTAGTGGTGGGAGTTCGTCGTTGCCGTCGTCTTCGTATGGTTCGGTAGAAGGCCGGTATGGTTGTCCGATGAGAAGTTTCCGTTATCTGGCACGTTGGTTTTCATTCTTTTCTGAGTGGGTCATGTGAATGGAGAGGGCGGGTAGGTAGACGAAGCGCGTGGCGTTTGCCCACTTGTCTGCATGTACAGCATACGTGTCGGTCGTTGTCAGTATGTATGGCGCTAGTCCTGGGAACATGGTTCGGATATATATATATATACATATATATATAAAGGGCGATGACATATGACATCGTTGTAGTAATGACATGCTTGAGCCTTGCTGTCATGACGTTAAAGCAGCGTGGCTGGCCGAAACCAGTATGGTATGTCTCCACTGTCAAGGCATGCGAACTACAGCGGTATGAAATTCGCATCAAGCATGGTTGGTTTGAAAATCGGAGCGCAGGAAGTATGAAACACTCATTGTCACATGTTACGAAATGGTCATAGCCATGCCTCTTCCCCAGGTATGCCCGCGTGGGCTCCCGTTCTGGGTATGAGGCTTGTAGTCGGTGCTTTCGTAGTCTGCCGGTCGTAGTGCTGGTCGTAGTCGTGCTGTCGCTGTGGGTCGGTGCTGCGTATCGTGGTGCTCGACAGTGCTCGCAGGACAGACAGCGTGTAATACGGTAACCATGGTTGGAGCCAAATCAGCAACGGTAGAGTAGGCCTTGGTCTCTTCGCCTGTTGAATGTAATCGATGGCGTGTTAGGCTCGATGATGTCAAGCCCTTTCTTCGCTGTGCTGAATGGTTCCTTGTATACTGCAACTACACATGTCGTACCCGTATGTGACATGTCACAGAGCGTCCAGACGGTCCCCATGCAAAAAAACGTGTCGCACCGTCCAGATAGCCCCCTTGTAAAGACCGCCTAAGTTTTGTTCCGTATGAGGTATCTAGGCAGGAGTGTAAGAGTTACTGTCCCTTGAGCGCGTGTGTGGGAGGCGAATGCAATGCAGCCCATTGTGCCTTCCTATTCCTCCGTTTCCTTCAGCCTCTCCTCTTCAAGCCTCATTCTCATCTTCCCCTCCTGCTGTTGCTGCTCCTCCTCGTGATCCTCATCGCTCTCCCGTCTCCTCCGTCCCGCCCCCTCCTCATCCTCGCCGTTCTCATCCTCGTCCTCCTGCACCTTCTCCCATAATGTTGATCCTCGACCTCCTCCTCATCGTTCTCATCCGTCTCATCCACATCGTTCTCTTCCTCACCCCATTCGTCCCCCTCGTGCACACCTCCTGGTGTTTGGTGTCTGGGGTTTGGGTGTTTGTGGCGGGGCGTTTGGTGTTTGGGGTTTGCTGTTTCGGGTTTGGTGTTTCTGGTTTTGTGGGGGTGTTTGGGGTTTTGTGTTTGTGGTGTTCGGGTTTTAGGAATTTGGGTTTGGGGTTCGGTGCGTGGTGTTTGGGGTTTGGTGCGTGGTGTTTGGATGTTGGCGTGTGCTTTTTAGGGTTCGGTGTTTGGGGTTGGTATATTTGGTGTTTGGGGTTTGGTGTTTTGTGTTTGCTGTTTGGTGTTTGGGGTTTGGGGTCTGCATTCGGGAAAGCGCGCGCTGGCTGCGATCCCCCCCTCACCAAGAATGTCTGGGGGGATCGCTGCCCAGGCCGCGCGCGCTCCGAACTTTGCATTCCCGTCCCAGACCACCCACGCTGAAGCTCTTTAGGATTTAGGGCTTCTATCCCCCAACGACCCTATCAAGGGGGCCTGTCGTGTTCGGCGAATGCGTTGGAGTACGCACGCGATGCGCTCTGTGCTGGTGCGCGAGCTTGCCTTGCCGAGCTGCTCGTCGCGGCCTTCGGCTTTGAATGGCGCCGCAGGGCTGCCGCAAACGCAGGAGTCCACGGGGGTTGACAGCGATGCGCACGGCAGTCGCATTCGCTCTCGGCGCTCGCCGTTGGCATCGACCCCGCTGAAGCGACTGCATTCATCGATGCGCCTTCGGCGCGAACTTCGTATGGCTGGAAGGAGAGCGCGAGGGGGTTGGGTTGGCAACCCCTCGTTATGGTGCGCGGGCATGGCTGCGGCAGCACCTGCATGGCGGGGGAGCGCCTGGCAGCGCCAGGAAGCGTTCTCGAGCACCTGGGGGCGCTTGGGAGCGCCGGGGAGCGCTCGCGAACGCCAGGGAGCGCCAAAAGGAGCGCCTGGGAGCGCAGTGGGGCGCCTGGTGAGCGCCTTGGAACGCTTGATAGCGCCGGGGGGCACCTTAGGAGCAACCGGGAACGCCAGGAAGCGCGAGCCCTTGGGAGCGCAGGGGAGCGTTTGGGAGCGCCTGGGGCCGCTTGGGGACGCCTGGGAGCGCCTGGGAGCGCCGGGAACGCCTGGGATGCGCCTGGGAGCGCCGGGGACCGCCTGGATGCGCCTGGCGGTGCCTAGGGGCGCCTGGGAGCGCCTGGTAGCGCTTGGGAGCACTTGGGAGCGCCTGGGAACGCCTAGGGCCTAGGAGCGCCGCGGAACACATGGGAGCGCTTGGAGGCGCCAGGGTGCGCCTGGGAGCGCCTGGGACAGCGTGGGCACGCCTGGAAGAAGGCCCGAGGGCGCCGCGTGCTGCATTTCTGTATAAGGTTGTTGCCCCATGGGCGGCCGAAAAGACGCCGCGTGATGTATTTTCATCGGTTTGGAACCGCAGGGGCTCAGGGGATGGAGCCCATCGCGAGGACGTCATCGGCTGCGGCTTAGGCTGAAGGTGTTTTTCTTTCCAGGTCGAACCAGCGGAGCCGTACACGCGCGGCGTGCGAATTCCTCCTCAGCGCTACGCGATTGGTCGGCGCGGCGCACCCTGTATGGGCAGGCTCGCTGAGCGCTCGGCCAGGCGCCACGGGCTACGGACGTTGCACAGCCCGTGGCTTGCAGTTTGGGGTTTGGTGCTTGGGGTTTGGTGTTGGGGGTTTGGGGTCTGGGGTTTGGAGTTTTGTTGTTTGGTGTTTGGGGTTTGGGGGTTTGGTGTTAGGGGTTGGTATTTGGGGTTTGGGGTTTCCGTTTTGTTGTTTGGGAATTTGGGTTTGGGGTTTGTTGTTTGGGGTTTGGTGCGTGCTGTTTGGGTGTTGGTCTGTTTTTTTGGCTTGGGGGAATCCGACAAGGATCTCATTTGGAAATCCAACCGATTCGGCATTTGGTCACGTTCGCCCGGAGAGCCGACCGATCTTCCGGGGAACTTAGCCTGAAAACCGTTTTTTTGTTGCCTCACTCCCACGACGGCCTCCATCGTCGAAGCTGGTATGATGCCACGCCACCGTCCCTCAGCCACTTCCAGGGCCAGGTCCTGGAGGTGGAGGAGGAGGAGGAGGAGGAGGAACAGGTCCGATGCCAGGACGCGCACACTTACACCGCCTAAGGTGCCGATCTTCCAGGGAGATCGATTCCCAGGCGGCGGATATTTATAAAGCCTGGCCTCGCACAGGTTGAGTTGGAAGATGTAGACGGGGTCAAGACAAGGAGGAGGATGTGGAGGTGAAGTGCGAGCATGATCAGAAGGAGGTGCAGGATGAGGAGGAGGAGGAGGAGGAGGAGAAGGAGCAGGAGGAGAAGGAGCAGGAGGAGGTGGATGTGGAGCAGGAGGAGGAGGAAAAAGGAGAAGGAGGAGGAGGAGAAGGCAGACGAGGTCGAGGAGGATGTCGGTTCGATTTGGAAGGTAACTCCCAGGCGACGACGACGTTGCGATTATCAGGCGCTGGGGTTGCGAGCTCCTCTCTGCCACCCGCCAAGCCAGGACGGGAAGCCCACGCGGGAGGGGGTGGTCATCGACAAGTGCGTGCTGCTCTGGAGGACCCCTGCTGGTTCGCGGCAGCCGTCCATCGTCCGTCGTCGCCTGGTGTCCGTCGTCGCCGGTCGCCGTTCTCAGTTGTCTTCGTCGGTACCTCGCACGTCGCCGTTGGTGTTCGTCGTCGTCCGTCTCCGTTGTCAGTCGCCGCCGTCGCAGGTCACCGCTGCCAGCCGCCGCCAGTCGCGGGCGTCTGCCGTCCCCAGTCTCCAACGAGCGCACCCTGCTCCGAAGGGCCCGGCCCCCCCCCCCTCGCCTTCCCGCCTTGGCGGTCGCCGTACGGCGCGCGCGGCACGCGCGGGCCACCGTGGCCGCGTTGGGCCATGCGGCCGGCCGCCGTGGGCGCCGCGGCCCGCGCGGCTGCAGCAGTCTCCGCGCCGGGCTGAAGCGGTGGCGACCCCTCGGAGCTCGAAGGCATCGAAGAGCGCTGAGCTTGCAGGCGGTTCGCCGTTCTCGGCCCCTATGGGGGCCCCCGCCATGCCCCAGGACAGCTAACAGAACTACTCAGGATGAAAAGCCGGCTGGCCCTTGGGAGAAGGGTCGGGGCTTCGGAGATGTGCGCACCGAGGGGTGATGCTAGGGCCGGCCCGAGGTATAAGATCGAGGTCGGTTCGAGGAGGGTACCTTGCTAATCAGCGTGCTTGTTGGATGTTCTTGTGCATCCTGAGGAGGATACCCTTGGCTGTTACGTGTGCTTTGGCCAGCAGGGTCTCATGTTCTTGAAGGATGGTCTTCGGTCCTAGGTCCGACCGTACGGCGCTTGCTAGGCGACATTGCGCCGTGGGCAGGGATTGGCTGGCTCCCTGGGATCCCCCTTGCAGAGGGTGGGGCGCTTGGCAAAAACGGGGTCAGGAAACCACGATTCGTTCAAGAACGATCCACGCGCAGGTTGTCACGGCACGAGTCCGCAGTACCCGCTGGGCCTTGCTCAGGAGTGTGAGTCATGTTGGAAACGGGCTCTAGGCCCAGCACGAGTCGTTTTCGCTGAGGTCGACCTCGCCAGCGCTCGCCTTCGCCGGGGTTGCATTCGCCGCGGTTGGAGCCCAACGCGCGAGTGAAACAACTGAGTTTTCTCAATTCGTTCTCCGGTGACCCACCCGCAGGTGGGTCACCTGTGCGGACCGCGCTGTGCAGAGGAAACGTAATTATGGGGTGCGCCAACTCATGACACATCCGTTTATCCGGAAGGGCTCCACCCCCTGCCACCAGCCTCCTCGTTATCATAATGGGGTACGTCAGAGTCGCGTCGGTGCGTCTCGGCGCTGCTTTGGCGCATCTGAGAACATCATGCGGGTGCTGATCGGAATGATCAGCGCATATTGAAACGTTGGCGTTGCCCTAGTGGTCTTCGGCCCATCCCGCCACCGTGCTTGGGTTGTGGGTGTGAGGCCTCTTGTATATGTGTGTTGGGGTGTGGGTGCCGCTTGGGGGCCCCTCAGGGCCTCGTGGGGTATCTTCTGGGCCTCTTGGAGGCCTCTTGGGCGCGTCAGGGGCGCCTCTTGGGACCTCTTGGCGGCCTCTTGGGGCCTCCTGGGGGTGTTCGGGGCACACACACATATCACATATCGAATGTTCGGTTCGTGGTCCCCTGCTTGGGCCCCTCTTGGGGCCGTCTTGCGGTCCGGTTGGACCGTCTTGAGCGCTTCTTGGGCCATCTTGGAGCCCTCTTGGGCCGTCTTGGGGCCCTCTTGGAGGCGTTTTGGGTTGTTTTGGGGCGGTTGGGGAGCTTTTTGAGCCGTTTTGGAGCGTCGGAAAGCCAAACATGCGAGAAGGCCCAAACTCTTAGACAAATCTTTGTGGAATTTACGATTTGGGCCTCTTGGGGCCTCTTTGGGCCCTCTTGGGCCGTCTTGGACCATCTTCGGGGGCCTTGGAGCATTCTTGTCCGCGGCAACGCAAATATGCATCATTTGCGAACGTTCATGGCTTCGGTGGCGCGAATGTAGCGTACGTAATGTATTGTGGCTTGTTGCCTCAGGGACGCAACAATGATGTAATTTACCAGGGTTTGTGGCCTCGGGAACGCGAGCGAGCATTGTATAATTTACGAGGGATTACGGCCTCGGGGGCGCGAGTCTCGCATACTTGTACGTGTGCCATTCCCCCCCAGGAATTCAGCGAACGCGATCCGGGTGTGGTAACGGGGTCCTTTGGGGCTCCCCCCCTCGCGCGGACTTGCACAATTTTCAAGAGGAAACAGAAAGCAGCATTGTAACCTTGGAGACTTAAACTGCAACTGGGGCAGGGAGCAGCAACTTCGCCCTACAGCCTGGTGGCCCCACAAGGGGGCCGGCGGATGATGGGAAGCGTCTTCGAGGTCTGAAAAGCGAGCTGGACGTTGTGGCCGAGTCTGCATCATATCCAATCATATCTTACTCAATAGAGGGTGGCGGATCGCACGACATTTTTCGTTAGCGGATCCACAGAACAAGCGATTTCGGTCGAGACATCCTCACACACATTGGATATTCGCGACATCGCGTTTAACAAAAACAAGCGTTTCGCTTGAGACATCCTCGAAAAGTTGATCGCCGCGAAATTTACTCATCTGTAACAATTTGCGTTTCGCCTGAGACATCCTCACACAATTGAGATGTCTCCGGAGGTGTTTTACTGCCGTTTATGTTGAAAACGGCGTTTTCTCTAGGGACATCCTCGGAAAATGCTCGGCATCACGGCGGACCAGAAAAAAGAACACGGCAGAAATGTTGCAGTTCGTTGGGGACATATTCGAAACTAGTGAGATGGTTTCAGCCTCGTCTTGACATCGTTATTGAAGTGCTCCACGAAGAAGAAACGATAGCCCAAAACAGATTTCAATATGTCTCCAAACGCGCCCTGGTGACTACCGAAACTGACGATTTCGCTGGGACATCTTTAAACAATTAACAAAACATACAACAGCAACGTTTTGAAAATTGCTGTTCTAACCTCGTCTTGGGATCGCTCTTGAAAAGGCTTCCAGACGGCCCAAACCAGGCTTCTAAAAATGACGATTTCGCTTGGGACATGCTCAAGAAAGCATTGGCATGTTTTTGATGGCGTCGAGGCAGCCCCAAATGAGCGCCAAACGAGGCTCAACCTGACCCCAGGAGCGCCCTCGAGATTCCTCAAAGTTAGCATGTGGCTCGAGCCATCCTCACCAACATGAATTGTTCGCAACACCGCCTTTCACGAAAACAAGCACTTCGCCTGAGACATTCACCAGAACAAGAAAACCGCGAATTCACCAAACGCATGGAAATGGGAACCTGAGACATCCTCGAACTTTGAGGGTAGCTTTTTGGGAGATGTTATATAGAATCGGGGGTATAGCTCGCGCGTCGTCGCCTTTGGCTCAAGGCACGCGCGCCCTATTTGCCCGGACGCTGCTTGTGTTTGCTATGTGCTGGAAAGATCATTACATCGATCTTATCCAATCCTATCCGTCCAATTTTTCTTACTGAACAACCTCAGTACGATACCGGACGCTATTTGCCATCCGCTTCCCATGGGATCGGATGCTCTTTGAATTGCCATAGTCACTTCAGACTTGGTAGCGGAGCTGGCCGCACTCTCGTGTGGTCAACTCTTGCTCTTCTTATCCTCGCGCTATACGGCGCGATCTTCGTGACCAACTACCACCCTGCGCCACCGCTCCCAGTACATTTACGAGGATCAACTCAAGAGCAAGAAGCAACACGAGAGGTACGACGTCTAGACAACAACATTGGTACCATATACGCTTCATCACTGCGCTACTACCAACCGCTCTGCAACGAGCCAAAAGCGCAGCACTTGAAGCAGAGGCGGGGCGACCCGCAAGATAAAGCGCTTCGAAGACTTGACAAGGCGCTACCCCAGCGCGGCAACGCGCCTAATAACCACCCTTATCTTCACAGCCTTGGGCTGGTTGTATTCGCCATCATATAATTCGCGCTGGGGGCAGCAATCGGACACATGCGCCGTGGAGATGACAGCACCGATGGGCAAACGCATGGCCCATACTGGGACCCTCAAGGCAACGTACCTTTCCGCGAGTACGTTTATGAGGTCAACGCGTGGATCAACGTCACAAGTGGACGCATGACGCCACAGGCCCAAGCGGCCGCCATACAACGCGGCCTGGGTGGCCTAGCGAGGACACTCGCCATGAGGGTACTGCCTGACATCATAAACTACGGCGCGGGCATCGATGGTGTCCACACCGACCCAGCAATCTACATCATGTTCCTCCTAAGCATGAAGTTCGAGCGCCTGGAAGATGAGCGCCAGCTCACTTCAGGCACACAGCTCATCGACTTTCATGTGCCTCACGGAGAACGAATCGATGTCACCCTCACCCGGTTCGAGATGGCCCGCCTTGAGGCACAGTCGGTGGGACTTGACCTTCCCAACTTCCAACTGCTCACTACTATCCTATTCCGCACCCTAGGCGTTGGCAACCAGCGAGCCATGCAACTCTTACAGCCACTCAACCACCAAATTCCCCGAAAACAACAACAGTATGATGAGTTGCTGGAGAGGATCCGTTCGATAGGCCATCTGTCAGAACGGTCTCCTGGTAATATAGGATCAGTGCTTGGAAGGGGGAGGGGATCTGGCAGTGGAAATTTCTACGCTACCTTAACCACTGAAGCTCAGCCTGGAAACGGGCCCTCAAGCATATGGGCCGACGATCCTGGAGAGTCTACTGCACTACTAGCAGGGGGTCGATCACAACCAAGCTGGGCAACCAGCCCTCCTCCTAGAGAACCTCAACCACACCGCTCTTTATGGGGTGAAGCAAACCCCTTGACCGACGGTGTATCCACCTACTTGGGAGACGACGATTTCGACTCCGGCACCGACACCGATACTATATCATCAGACGGTGTTGAACCTTTAGATTGGTCAGACATCATGAACATGGAAAGTGACAATCAGCGAGCCGAACACCTGTTCTGGTTTTTACAACAGGCAAAGCGGAGGTGGAGGAGGTTCACACGAAAACCAGTGCGTCGTGTTAGGAGGAGGATACGGAGGAGCTTCAAAGGAAAAGGTAAAGGCAAACAGGGTCGTCGTAGGTTGAATGGACGAGGCGTCGCGGCCTTCCTCCAGAGGCTCTCAGATGACCAGTAGGATGAGATATTTTTCGGGGGAAGGGGCCGTGGTAAAGGCCGTAGAGATACCTCAGGCAAAGGCAAGGGTAGGCGGGGAAGCCCGCGAGGTAGAGACGGCCAGATCCTAAAGTGCCATGAGTGTGATAGTACCGATCATATTGTGAAAGATTGCCCAGCGAAGGGAAATTGAAAGGGCAGATCAACCGAAGTCCATTTCGGCTCAAGTGAACCAGTTATTGAATATCTGAGCCTCCAAGAATTTGAGGTCATGGAGCAGATATTTTTCACTTGGGTCAGCAGCGTGGATAATTTGGATGATCGAGGCGTACGGCCGCGGACTGTACGCGTACAACCTCGAGTACCTCCGCAGGTTCGTTGTCGGCAACTTCGAGCTGACGCCTGTGGAACATGGAACGCTGGGAAACCCGCCTTTTTCCTTCTTTGACTGGATGTTCGGCAATCCAGGCAACATCATGGCCTACGAGAGCAGTGGAGAAGATGATATTGTTCAAGCCTCGCCTTCGGAGGTTGATCGCAACCTTCAACCTCAACCCGACCTCATGCTTGGGAACCGGCCTACCCCCACATATCCTCCAAACTACGCTGATCTGATGGAGATGGAGTCTCAAGCGTTCGTGATGGGCGTGCCAGGGGACCCGTTTATACCCCCTGGCTCGCTTGCCCCAGGCGAGTACGGACCACGCGCTCTACTGCAGACCCTCATGAAGATGCACGCTGTGTTGGTCATAGCATATCCCGAGAGTCAAGAGAGCATCGCAGCTGGCCAAATGATGCTACAAGACACTGATGCCTGTGACGACTCGGAGTTAGTGCTGGCGGCCCGTACTCTCATCGACAGCGTGCACCCTGAGGACGTGCAGCGGCATGCGTGGTACTCCAGAGGGAGATGGCGCCAGGCCCTTGAAAGGGCCATCGCCATGCGCGGTCAGGCTCTTCCTCCGCCAGGATGGGGTCTCCAGGCGGCGGGATTGCGGCCCAACCATACGGCCATGCGCAATATTGCCGGGCAGCCTGTGCTCGGCAACGAGCCTGAGCCGACAACCGTACCGCCTACGCCGGGACAGCCAAGCGATGCTCAGACGCTGGCAACGCAGGGAAACCTGCCCGTCCCGGCTGGACCGATGACCGTCGTCATTGGTGATTTTATATCAGAAGATAAAGAGGGCGATGGATGTGGGCTGTGCGAGGACGAGACCACAATCCTCATCATGGAGGTCAATGGCGAAGAAGAGGTGGACTTTAGTCCCGACATGCCCGACGCACCACCACCGGCGCCGGGCTCCAGTCAGCAGGGAGACTTGCCCACTCTAGATGATCCGCCTGGGATCTCGCAGGGGCCCCCGCCGGCTCCCGCCCAGGCTACGTCGGCAGCTTCATCTGATGAGCACGCCAGGAGGCCTCGCTCTCACCCACGCCTCAGGGAAGAACCTCATCCGCAAGCACGGCTCCCTCGCGAATGGAGGCAAGCAGGCCCAAAGGAGCATGCTGCTCGGCGAGGGGGTCAATTGCTTCCATACAATGACCCCAGGCGTCAGAAGGGTGAGCATTCTGCTTTCGGAAAGGGCAACCCAGCCTACCGAGATGCCCAAGGCAAGTCCATACGATGTGGATACCAGCTCGCGACGAATATTCGTCGTCCTGAAATACAAGAAGTACGGACGCAGCTGCGAAGTATCATTTAAGCACGCACGCTGTACAGACCAAATGCAGTTTGTGACCGTGCTCAGAGCCATTTCAGGAGCATAGGCCTGGATGCCCTGTGGGGCTCAACGAGAGTTTGAGCCCGAATAGAGGCCGCACTCCTGCCAAGGAGGGCCACCCACCATTGATTCCGATGGCCCAAGACGAGATCGCAGAGATCAGCCGTGGTCTCGGAATCACAGTTCATATGAGGCCTAGGGCCGAGGAGGTTCAGCCTCCGAGAGGACTGGTGCCGATGGCCCAGGAAGAAAAAGATGCGCTCTTTCGTCTTCCTGGCATGCGAGGAAACTCGCCCGGCGTTTCCAGTCAGGCCCAACAGCCAGAAATGATGGATGACGATGAACAGAGGGCCCAGCGAGCTGCGGCAGATGAGGAACGCAGACGAATAGCAGAGGAACGCGCCCGCGAGGCAACTCGCCAGATGCTGCTGGAGTCCCAAAAGATCTATATGGAGGGGGCGAAGAAGCCCCCACTCCCACTCCAACCGAAGGCTAAGAGCGAACACCAGCACCTAGGACGCCTTCGGGGGAGAGACCGAAAACAACAGCTCGCTCTGAGGATCTTGGGTCAGATGTGCAGATGGAGGTGCCTCGTTCTAAAACGCCGAGATCACCGACTAGAGCAACTCCGGCACAGAGACCCGACCCCGGGCAGCAACCTCAGGACCCCGTGGAGGTACGGAGGCGCCCACCTAGCCGTAGCGGATCTATCGCCAGCAAGGCCAAAGCCTTCGAGCGTGCAGGGTTTACCCCTACGCCGGCCGCACCTGCGGCGGCACGCTCCAAGAAGTCCGAGGAAGGTGCTCTGTCTAGGGGCACCTGGGTGCCTGAGATTAGGGGCAGCGCCAGCCGAGAATCACCGCGGGGAAACCCGCCAGGCGCTGCAGCTGCAGCTTCTTCCTTTTCAGGAGCCGCAGCCTCTTCGGTGACAGAGGCTCCCGCGCGGGGAAACCAGCCCGAGGACCAGCTGCACCGCCCAGGGGACGCGTCCTTCACTAGTGGGAGTCAGGCCGTGATCAATGACAGACTTGCCCTGCGGAAGCTTCCACCGATACGCTCGGTGGATGAGGCATTCATGGAACGATGCAGGCAAGAACACATTATCCTGAAGAAGAATCATACCCTCAAGCAACTGAGCAAATGTCTCAGTCGGATATGCAGACGCGCACCCGACAGACCGCACAATCCTGTGTGGAGCCTGACTACATTCGACGATCATGATGGCTGGATTAACCTCGCAGAGCTCGTAAATCAGTTTCCGTGGAACTACGGACGAACGAGACAGGACGGGTGCAATCCCAAACAGGACGAGGCCAAAGTCATCGCCGCGAACTTATACGGCCGAACGGTGGACCAAATGGCTGCCATCATGATGGCGATTGTTCATGTTCGCGAACCAGACGGTGAAGAGAAACAACGCCTTCAGTTCAAGGTGTTACTGCGGGATTCTGGTAAGCCCGACATCTTCATCCGTGCCTCTCAAGGGCGCTCGTGGACGCTGAAGGCTCCATGGTCGTTGTACAAGTATATTGTACTACGCGACAACCCTGCCGGGAGACCGGCCCCATACCCCGAGGTTGCCATGCATGGCACTCGATGGAATGCCTTTGAAGGCATTATGTGGAATGGCCTCTCTTGTCGCCCAGAACACAACACTAGGAAAAGAGGGTCAGGCCGGTCGCACATCCACTTTGTACCGACGGTTCGCCGTCGCGGTGTGAAGAGTGGGTGGGACCCCGAGTCCAATCTCGTCATCTTTGTGGACTGGCGTCAGGCTCTGAAGGACGGGATCAAATTTTGCTGGTCTGACAATGGAGTCTTCCTATCCGAGGGAACAGACGGCATCATTGAACCGTGCTATGTTTCCCACGTGGAAGACCTCTCCACGGGGAAGCAATGGCGTAACCCAGAAGATCTGGGCGATCGCACGGCACGCGTCTCCACCGCTATGATGACGGCCCCGAATAGGTGGACTGATGTGGGCAGTGCTAGTGTCAAGTACCAGTGGTCTCGTGACCAAGAGGGTAATGATCCTCCTACGGTTTACGGTCACAGAGAAGCTGGGGACCACTACAGCCCCACCATGCTGGGAAACCAGCCCGAAGTCCACCAGATCTTCATGATCAACGAGAGTGAGGCAGGAAGCGCTGCTCCAAGCCGTGCCCCAAGCCAAGGGCCTAGTGCCATATCTCGGCAGGTTTTTTAGCACCTCAGATCTGGACCAGATCGCGGGCGGACAGACTGTGCCAGCAAGACCCCTGGGCCGCTGGCCAGGGAGCCATGTCCGCCATGGTGACGCGTAATCGTCAGGCCATGCAGGGAAACCTGCCCGTCAATGGATTCCGACATGATACGCCCGAGCCGCAGGGGGACCCCCAGACGTTCGGCCGCATCTTCGGAGAGCCTGCTCGATTTGAGCAGATGCCTGGGAGCCCCTCGCATAGCATGCACACACCGAGGGGCATGACCCCAGTGGCGACGCCACCAGCGCAGTCTCCGTTCGGGATTCCCGGTCGCGCTGCCACGAATGGCACTCTCATGGAGAGGATCGCCGCGGCCAGAGCCGAGCATGGCACAGCTCTCCTGAACACGATGCCGCCCGGCACGCCAACGAGCCAGCAGGGAAACCTGCCCGGCACTACAAGTCACCACCGACCATTTGCTGGCCAAACTACTGTTGCTGGAGTACCTGATGACTACCGTGCAAGGGTGGCCGCTGCGGTGCAACAGGTGCAGAGTCACAACCTGCCCCACCCGAGTGGTCAGAGGTGGAGGCCGGCCTGGTCCTGGGAGCCAGAAGGTCCCAATCCACGGGATCCTGCTCGGCAGCGAGCCTTCATCCCAGCATTCAATGCTCACCCGAGCATGGCCCAGGACCAGAGGCCAGCGCCAGCACGCATGGATCCGCCTCTGTACCCTGATGGGTCTAGAGCCCCGAACAGGTTTGTCCGCGAGACGGCGGATCAGTTTCATAGCCTCACGAATGCGCGCTGCAGTGATCAGTCCATGCATCCGCACATGGCCTTCATGCCCGCGCCGACGACGCCAGAGGTGGCCGTCCAACCCGCTGCCCATTCGATACCATCTGGCAGTGGGGGTGTGCCTGACTATATCAGGCAGACGTACCGCACTCAACAGGCTTGTTTCAGGCGCAGGCAGGCCGTGCAGAGTATGCGTGACCAGTCACGCGCAGCTGCAATTGATGTCGCGAGGAACAGAGGCTCACCCATGCGAGGAAACTCGCCCGCTGTGACGCTTGCTGCCTCCGCAACGGCAGCTCCTCCAACAGTGGCTGCCGTTGCGCCGGAGGTACTGGATCCCGCAGGGGATCCTCCAGCGGCCTTCATGGACTCCGAAACGGTCCTGGAGAGACAGCGGCGGGTGTACCCCAGAGCGGCAGATGTGGAAGCATTCACTGGGATGGAAGACACCTGCGCAGTATGCCTCGAGGAGTTTCAGCCGAGGGAAAGCGTTTACCGCTTGAGGTGTAACCACTTATTCCACGAGGAGTGCTGGAACTCGAATGTGGTGGGCCATGTTGCCAATCAGCGTGGGGGAGACCCTCAGCAACCACCATGTGCTATCTGCCGAGCGCCTGGCATTATAGCGTCATCATTTCCATGGGCCGGCTCCTCCACTCAGGCCCCTGAGCAAGCAGCGAGGGAGCTGCGGGAGTTGAGGGGCATGGTGGAGGAGATGACAGCCAGGGTGCTGGACAGGCAGACAGCTCAGCCCCAGCAGCAGGGAAACCTGCCGGAGGAGGTGAGGCCGCCGATGGAGACGGGATACTTCGACCAGCTTATCTCGATGACGGCGCCCCAGCAGGGAAACCTGCCTAACACTCCACCTGTCGGACAGGTGGCTCCTCAAATGTCTCCCCAGAGTGGGGGTGGGGCAGAGTTGGCACTGGGCCCTGAACAGCTGCGTGAGCTGCGTGTTCGCCATTTCCAGACCCAGATGGACAATGCGCGCGCAACGTTCATGCTGGGCGCCGACAATCCTGAGACTGAGAGTGCTTCGTTTGATCTCTCAGATTCCTCAGTTGCGACAGCGGCAACAGCAGTCAGGGCCGTCGAGCTCTCAGCTACGAGCAAGGAGTTCGATGAGTGGTTGCAGCACAGGGATCACCTCGCGAATGAGGGGTTGCAGGACATCGCCCTTCATTCGTATCTGATGCTGACGAGACGCGCTACCCGCGAGCAGCATACGAGCATGCGTGACGAGCATGCCAACTGGCGGGAGGAGCAGGGCGCTCAGGCTCAGAATCGTGTCGTACTTCCAGTACATCGACCTGGCACGTATGGCCGAAGGCAGGCCGGGTGCCAGCACAATGCGGGGAAACCCGCCAGGGAGTGCGACCGAATTGCGGGGAAACCCGCCAGATGGCCCAGCTGGCGCTTCAGAAACAGTGCACATCAAGCAGCTTAGTAAGACTTTTCTGGAGGATGGTGGAAACTCTATCCTCATCGATGTAGGCTCGAAGATCAACATAATTGGAGAAAATACGAGCCGCAAGTTTGTCCACGCTGCTGAGGCACATGGTCGTTCTTGTACATTTGAACCCCGTTCTCGTCTGAACATCAACGGGGTTGGCGAGGGGTCGGCCCCGGCGGATACCGTGGGCACTTGCAGTATTGCCTGCGAGTACCAGGGCTCGACCCAGCTCGATTCGTACAGGACGAACATTGTGTCAGGCTGTGGCAAGGACCTGCCAGCCATCCTGGGCCTCGACAGTACGCAGGACAAGCGCACTATTATTGTGCTCGAACGAGGCCAGGAGAAGCTGATATTCCCTGGGAAGGGACAGGTCAAGATGGAACTCCCCGAGGGCTCCAAGATCATGCCGACGACGAAGTTGTCATCAGGGCATCTGTCAATCAGGTGTGATCGATTCGGAGCTGCGGGGCAACCCGCCTCAAGCGCAAGCAGCACGTCGTTCCAGACGGTGCTGACAGGCGAGCCGACCCCGGCGCAGGAGCGCAAACAATTGCAGGGAAACCTGCCTCAGGGGTTGCTGGAGACGCTCGCCAAAGCGACGATGAGAGGCGACAGCGTCGACGATCAGGAGACGTTCGATTGCTTCGTAGCCAGGACACTGGCCCAGCATGGTGGACGCGTGCCCATGGACGCTGTACGGTCCCGCCGGAAGATAGTGATGGGGTGCGCGAACCATGGGCTGCAGACGGTCAACGACGCGAGGTCGAAAGGCCTGTTGAAGCAGTTGATGGATAATCCATCTATGCTGGCTACGTTTGCGGAGCAATCCGCCTCTGAGGCCACGGCGCGCTGCAGCGCTGAGATCCAGCATCTGAGGGAAGCCCAGATGCTGGCAGACGTTGCAGGCGCATCTTCTTTATCTTGAAGATGGCAGGGCGACGCTGCCCCCTCGTCGTCTTGCCTGATGGCCGAAAGGCCAGGGGGTAACAAGGACAGCGGGGCAACCTGCCTTAGTAAAAGAGCTTTTGTCATTGAAGATACGAGAGAGGCTTGCGCCGACCTCCGCACCCGAGGTTATATCTGTGATCGTATTTCCCACAACGAGCTTATGACGACTGTGGGCACATATTACCTGGGTGCGGTGATCAGTGGAGATTACACTCTAATATGGATTCATACCCCGGGTGACTGGTATGCACGAACTCCAGGGGAAAGAGTGGCCCCACACTGGTCACGTATCCAAAACATTTTGATGAAAGCCAGGAAGCTCCGTATGCAAATCATAATGTTTGGCCCCCCCAGGATACGTTCGGAAGTTATCCCCAGTACGTGATACTCTGGAAGATCTTAAGTTGTCAGTGATACGGATGCGTTTGTGTCATTTCGGTATTCGGTTCAATATGCAAGACAGTACACCGAGTGGTACCTATATGCAGGTAGCAACATCAATACCGATCAGCTCTAAGTTGTGGGCATGTACGTGCAAATTGGCGATGCCACAACATGTGTTGGATTGGTACGGCCAAACGGCACGACATGCTGAATGGCGAGCTCAGACACGCAGTACACTCATCCGTCACCTCAACGACAAAATCCTGGGAAGCAACACCACGCACGGAAACGTGCCGATATACTTGAACACCTATACACGTACGGACCACAACATCCATCACTATGTGACGACCAACAAAGGAGGACCGAAATGGTCTGATGTTATCCGACGTGTAACATTTAACCTGGATACCAATACGGTTATTCAGGATATTGCAGTAGCCGGTCAACCAACAGGATATGATTGGCATGCACCACTACCTGCAGGGGTTGCCAACATCAGCACACGGTTGTACTGGCAACCCGAGGAACCGGTCTTGCTCGGAAACGAGCCTACTCAATCACCACAGAAACCTAGACGCGTCATCATAGATGACTGTCCTTCCCCCCTCCCGACTCTGGCGATTGGCGCATGTACCCACTCAACAACGACGATGGGCACACAGACCGGTGAACAAGACGAGCAAGTCTTACCTACGGAGTCGCGTATCAAACATAAGGAAAGGCTCAAAGCCGAAAAGGAAGCCGGCATCAAGCCTCGCCGCATTAAAAAGCACGTTGAAGACGGAAACGACGATTGCGGTGACGACTTGTCAGGACTCGGACAGGATCTTATGGCGACCTGGAGCACCGACGTCCCTGTGAACTAATAAGCTCCGATGAGGATGATGACCTGTTCCTTACCCTCCCCACATCTATGCCCGACACACACGCTGACATATATTGCATAGTAGTTACTCTATGCTATGGTCACAATAACTGCGTGGATATGTTGGAGCTTTGTGGAGGTGAGGGTGGCATTTCGGAGCTTGCCTTCTCAGGGGGTCTCTCCTCAGGAGGCAACTTAGACAAGACTACGCGCGTCGACCTGGGAGATCCCTCGGTGCAGCGAGCTGTAGATCACTACTTCGCAATACGCTACGTACGAGTTGCCATGCTACAGCCCAGTTGCCGCACCACAGGACCACCATCCTACTACAACTACAAAGTCAATCACAATACTTAGGAACAGCACCATGAAGATGATTCTATAGGCTTGCGCCACATCCGCCGACCCCCTTTTTTTCCCGCGTGGTCGTTACCACGGCTTCTTTGCAAGCTGCGGGAAAGATTCAGGTGGTGACCTTGAACTGTGTTCGGGTGCCGTTGGGCGGGCCGTCGCGCACGGGCGCCGTTTGGGGGGCCTGTCGCGGGTGGCATCAGGCATGCACGGGGTGTTTGGGGGTTCTCTCCGAGGGTTCCGTGGTCGTCTTTGGGGCTTTTCGGGCGGTGGAGTCGGGGCAGTACGTTGCGCGCCGGTGACATCTCAAGGGTGTCGGCGGATGCCGTCCGGGAGTACTGTGGATGATCATGGTCGGAGTCTTTCGGGTAGTGTGTTGCCAGGTGACGAGGATGGTCCTGCTGACACGACGGCGACCATGGCGACGATGGTGATGCTGCTGATGATGACGATGATGACGACGTTAATGACAATGGCGCGACGATGAGGAAGATGATGGTGATGACGATGGCGGCGGTGATGATGATGATGGGGAGGATGAAGATGAGGGCGAGGATGAGGATGAGGATGACGAGGAAGAGAAAGAGGAGGAGGGAGGAGGAGGAGGAGGAAGAGCAGCAGGATGAGGAGGAGGAGGAGGAGGGGGGAGGGAGGAGGAGGAGGAGGAAGAGGAAGAGGGGGAGGAGGAACGATGACGAGGCGGAGGAGGAGGAGGGGGAGGAGGGATGAGCAGGGGGCAAAGATTGACAGTATGGGTCACGGGCCCCCGCGCCCGAGGACGCAGGTGCGAGCTTACTCTTTCTCTTGAGGCGGATGCGGAGGATGAGGAGGAGAAGTCGGCTTAAAATGGAGCCCCGGACTTGTCCGCGGGCCCCTTCAAGTAGTTTTTCTTTCCGGGTCGATTTTCGGCGGTCTCGGGCCCCGAACCTGGGCTCGAGGGGTTCGACACGCCGAGGGGCCTTCGAAGCAGCTGCCTCTCGGGGGCTCGAGGAGTGCAGTTTTGAAGCCACTGGGGTGCCGCTTCGGGGCCTCTGGGGGACTTCCACGAAGGCGCTGCAGCGCGTCGGGCAGCGCGCGAATGCCGTGGACAGTGGGGGGGAACAAAGCAGGAGACGGAGACGACGGGGGAGGAGAAGGAGGGGGGGGGCGAGGACAAGTGAGGATCTTGTCGTGGATCCTGAGAGGGATACTTCTCGAATGGCCCGGGGCGCGTCCCGCGAATCCCGCTGCCGTGCCGGGGTTGTGAGTCTGAGGCCAGTGGAATATTATTGGGGATCTCGTGGTCGGCCTCTCCGAGACCTCAAGTTGCGCCGACCAAGTGCCACGCGAGGTGCGTCGTCCGTGTGCCTCAAATGGTACCGCCCACACTTTGGAGTCGTTTTGGGAGCTATTTTGGGCCTCTTGGGTGCTTCTTGTGGGCCTCTTGGGGCCTGCTTGGGGCCTCTTGGGGGCTTCTTGGGGGCCTCTTGGGGGACCTCTTGGGGCTTCCTGGGGGCGCCTGGGGGCCGAAACGTCGAAATTATATGTTTTTCCCCTTCTTGGCCCCCTCTTGGGCCCGTCTTGGGGCCCTCTTGGGGCGCCTTCGGCGCCTCTAGGGCCGTCTCGGGGCCATCTTGGGCCGTCTTGGGGCCATCTTGGGGGCCTCTTGAACCGTTTCGGGGCGGCATTCAGGGCCTCGGGGGCCGCGTCGGGGCGTCGGGATGCCGAAGAGGCGAAAAGGCAAAACAAACACCGTAAAACATAATGGGCACTCACCAGTTTTAGCATCTCGGTGCCCTCTTGGGAGGCTCATGCGGGGCCCCCGGGGCCGTCTTGGAGGCCTCGGGGCCCGACTTGAGGCCATCTTGGGCGTTTTCGAGCGCCCAATTGGCGTCTCGGGGACTTCGTGGCCCGTCTTGGAGGCCACTCGGGGCCTTCTGGGCCCGTCTTGGGGCCCTCTTGGGCCCGAAAAAGCCCCGCGAGTCGCTCGTGCCGGGCCCGGGGGAGGAAGGGTGCATCAGGGGGGGGTCGAATCGCCGGTTTGGGCGCCCCGGGGGGGGACTGGAGGGGGGGGGGCTATCTCACGCGCCTAGAGACCCACAAGGGGTCGGCGGATTTACCACACATAACTTATTGTGGTACAATTGCTGCTACTCAAGATAACGCACGGAGGTGGTTTATACGCGAACGACCCACAGGAACATGGGTGGATGAGATTTCCCCATGGAAAGAACTTGCCAACCGACCACATATTACAACCGCACGCATTGATCAATGTGCGACGGGACTCAAAGATACGGCTGGCGACTACATCAAGAAGCCGACAAATATCACCGGCAACGACGAGACGATTCTTAAACCCTTTGAGCGACTCAAATGCAACGGTCAGCATGCGCACGCACAACCGTGCAACAGAGAGCTTTCACTGGCACAAAAATGCACTCGACGACTGCAGTCTGCCTTTTTGGAAGCCGTCTATTTGGCGAAAGCCATTGGCGCCATTCGCGGAGACGCGCCTACACGTACTGCACATGCTCACCCTGCTGACCTTCTTGATCAAGCTGAACCAGGAGAAGGCATGAGACGCGTCGGCGATCGCATCTTCCCAAAAGTGGCTACATGCCCAGCATGCATCGACAATGTCCGAAAGGACAATCCTAGCCATAGCAGAGACCCCACACAGTGTAAGTATCATGACTCTATCTCTGTATATTGGCCATGTCCTGCATGCGAAAGGGATCTTACGAGAAGCAAGGCCACCTCGACACTGAAACCGGTAAATGTCGTTTTGCTGAACAGTTCAAATTTCCAGATGACCATGATCCCGAAGGCAAGAATGTGCCAGCTTGGTGGAAACCTCCACCCAAACCTGGAGAGGGCAAAGCTTCCGCATCAGGTGGCCGCCAAGGTGCGCACGCCAGGCCACCGCGACCACGATCCTTCGGGAACACTGACCCTACATCTGGCGCCAGCAGTTACGACATGCTACGAGACGCGCCCGAGCGTGGAAACACGCCTTCTGCGTCTTCTGGCGAACCGCCACAGGTAGCGGCCCGCCGCGGCCGCCTACAAGGCGTACCGCCACCACCAGATGCAGTTGACGAAGGAGACCGACTGCGGAGAGCTACAAGGAACCCCCTTGCCTCAACCAGCTCGGGGGCTCCACGACTACCCGACTGGGCGAGATTTGATATCCAACGCAGTCTGCAAAATCTCCGTAGTCACGAACCTCATGTCGTCAAACAGGAACTCCGTAAATTGCACCTACGGTGGTTTCATGCGAAGGAACCCGATATGATGCTAATCCTAGACAATGTGGGACTGGACAACGTTCGACTAAGTATGATCAAAGAAGTTTGTGACACCTGTCGGGAATGTAGAGCATGGGAACGTCCAGGAAATTCAACGCTACCTTCTGTAAGCCTTCCTGGAAATTGGCTCGATGAAGGTGAAATGGATATCATGGTTT
Organism: Prorocentrum cordatum; assembly: GCA_963575745.1. Lineage (NCBI taxonomy): Eukaryota > Dinophyceae > Prorocentrales > Prorocentraceae > Prorocentrum > Prorocentrum cordatum. Next base: position 319,898 of record CAUYUJ010012113.1, on the reverse strand, counting down.
ACAGGAAACGAACCATATTTCACATTATGGACCGTTGTATTCGCCTGGCAGCAGGCCAAGAGATTTCCGACAGAGAACGTGACACTATACTCGACGCCTACCACTATTGCTGGATTGCCTACCATGGACCCTTCAAAGTCTTGTACTCAGATGGAGAAGGCGCCCTGAACAGTGATACTGCCAAGGCCATGATGGCGAACAAGGGTGCAACACTTCGTGTCCGAGCGCCTGGCCAACACGCGACTTCGATCGAGTCACGAAACGGTTTTCCCAGGGGCGTTCTCCACATGATTGAGGAAGAGTTGAACAGATACAACAACCTCGTTGTATTCACTAGAGTATTGGCTGAAGGCATCTTCGCCGCCAACGCCTTCATGTTTTACAACGGAGTATCGCCAAGCCAAGCACACACTGGACGACAGCCCTCCTTTCTTCCTTACTTCGACACCCTTGACTTTCCTAAGGGGCCCGAGACGTCAGGTCACGAAGAAGCACGTCGCGTCAGGGAAGTTAGCCTAGAAGCAATAACTCAAGCCACGGCTGTAGCCAAGACAAATCGTGCTCTCAGGGCTAAAACGGCTCCAGATGGTGCTCGCCTTTACTCAGCAGGGGGCCTGGTCGACTACCATCGACCTGCTGCCATTGAGGACGATCATGGAGGCTGGAATGGCCCGTTTCCTGTGATCCGCAATGTGCCTGAAAGAGGACACATCGTTGTCAAGGCAGGATCTCGTGAGGTAATTGTAATGTATCCTGATGCTCGTCACGCGCTATACATTGAATGCCTCCTTGCACGGGAACTTGGCATGGACAACATGGCCATGCAAACCGTCCTTACATATGTGGCGCACCTTGGCGCAGGGAAACCTGCCAAAGTCTTCGGCTACATTCCAGACTATGAGTGGATTAACCTCGCAGAGCTAGTAAATGAGTTTCCGTGGAACAACGGACGAACGAGACAGGACGGGCACAATCCCAAACAGGACGAGGCCCAAGTCATCGCCGCGAACTTCTACGGCCGAACGGTGGACCAAATGGCTGCCATCATGATGGCGATTGTTCGTGTCCGCGAACGTGACGGTGAAGAGAAACAACGCCTTCAGTTCAAGGTGTTAGTGCGGGATTCTGGTAAGCCCGACATCTTCATCCGTGCCTCTGAAGGGCGCTCGTGGACGCTGAAGGCTCCATGGTCGTTGTACAAGTATATTGTACTACACGACAACCCTGCTGGGAGAACGGCCCCATACCCCGAGGTTGCCATGCGTGGCACTCGATGGAATGCCTTTGAAGGCATTATGTGGTATGGCCTCTCTTGTCGCCCAGAACACAACACTAGGAAAAGAGGGTCAGGCCGGTCGCACATCCACTTTGTACCGACGGTTCGCCGTCGCGGTGCGAAGAGTGGGTGGGGCCCCGAGTCCAATCTCGTCATCTTTGTGGACTGGCGTCAGGCCCTGAAGGACGGGATCAAATTTTGTTGGTCTGACAATGGAGTCTTCCTATCCGAGGGAAAAGACGGCATCCTTGAACCGTGCTATGTTTCCCACGTGGAAGACCTCTCCACGGGGAAGCAATGACGTAACCCAGAAGATCTGGGCGATCGCACGGCACGCGTCTCCACCGCTATGATGACGGCCCCGAATAGGTGGACTGATGTGGGCAGTGCTAGTGTCAAGTACCAGTGGTCTCGTGACCAAGAGGGTAATGATCCTCCTACGGTTTACGGTCACAGAGAAGCTGGGGACCACTACAGCCCCACCATGCTGGGAAACCAGCCCGAAGTCCACCATATCTTCATGATCAACGAGAGCGAGGCAGGAAGCACGGGTCCAAGCCGTGCTCCAAGCCAAGGGCCTAGTGCCATATCTTGGCAGGTCTTTTAGCACCTCAGATCTGGACCAGATCGCGGCCGCTCTAAATCCTGAGCAGGTGGAGCAGTTGGCGGACAGACTGTACCAGCAAGACCCCTGGGCCGCTGGCCAGGGGGCCATGTCCGCCATGGTGACGCGTAATCGTCAGGCCATGCAGGGAAACCTGCCCGTCAATGGATTCCGACATGATACACCCGAACCGCAGGGAGACCCGCAGACATTCGGCCGCATCTTCGGAGAGCCTGCTCGATTTGAGCAGATGCCTGGGAGCCCCTCGCATAGCATGCACACACCGAGGGGCATGACCCCAGTGGCGACGCCACCAGCACAGTCTCCGTTCGGGACTCCCGGTCGCGCTGCCACGAATGGCACTCTCATGGAGAGGATCGCCGCGGCCAGAGCTGAGCATGGCAGAGCTCTCCTGAACATGATGCCGCCCGGCACGCCAACGAGCCAGCAGGGAAACCTGCCCGGCACTACAAGTCACCACCGACCACTTGCTGGCCAAAGTACTGTTGCTGGAGTACCTGATGACTATCGCGCAAGGGTGGCCGCTGCGGTGCAACAGGTGCAGAGTCACAACCTGCCCCACCCGAGTGGTCAGAGGTGGAGGCCGGCCTGGTCCTGGGAGCCAGAAGGTCCCAATCCACGGGATCCTGCTCGGCAGCGAGCCTTCATCCCAGCATTCAATGCTCACCCGAGCATGGCCCAGGGCCAGAGGCCAGCGCCAGCACGCATGGGTCCGCCTCTGTACCCTGATGGGTCTAGAGTCCCGAACAGGTATGTTCGCGAGACGGCGGATCAGTTTCATAGCCTCACGAATGTGCGCTGCAGTGATCAGTCCATGTATCCGCACATGGCCTCCATGCCCGCGCCGACGACGCCAGAGGTGGCCGTCCAACCCACTGCCCATTCGATATCATCAGGCAGTAGGGGCGCGCCTGACTATATCCGGCAGACGTACCACACTCAACAGGCTTGTTTCAGGCGCAGGCAGGCCGTGCAGAGCATGCGTGACCAGTCATGTGCAGCTGCACTTGATGTCGCGAGGAACAGAGGCTCACCCATGCGAGGGAACTCGCCCGCTGTGACGCCTGCTGCCCCCGCAACGGCAGCTCCTCCAACAGTGGCTGCCGTAGCGCCGGAGGTGCTGGATCCCGCAGGGGATCCTCCAGCGGCCTTCATGGACTCCGAAACGGTCCTGGAGAGACAGCGGCGGGTGCGCCCCAGAGCGGCAGATGTGGAAGCATTCACTGGGATGGAAGACACCTGCGCAGTATGCCTCGAGGAGTTTCAGCCGAGGGAAAGCGTTTACCGCTTGAGGTGTAACCACCTATTCCACGAGGAGTGCTGGAACTCGAATGTGGCGGGCCATGTTGCCAATCAGCGCGAGGAAGACCCTCAGCAACCACCATGTGCTATCGGCCGAGCGCCTGGCATTATAGCGTCATCATTTCCATGGGCCGGCTCCTACACTCAGGCTCCTGAGCAAGCAGCGAGGGAGCTGCGGGAGTTGAGGGGCATGGTGGAGGAGATGACAGCCAGGGTGCTGGGCAGGCAGACAGCTCAGCCCCAGCAGCAGGGAAACCTGCCGGAGGAGGTGAGGCCGCCGATGGAGACGGGATACTTCGACCAGCTTATCCCGATGACGGCGCCCCAGCAGGGAAACCTGCCTAACACTCCACCTGTCGGACAGGCGGCTCCTCAAGTGTCTCCCCAGAGTGGGGGCGGGGCAGAGTTGGCACTGGACCCTGAACAGCTGCGTGAGCTGCGTGTTCGCCATTTCCAGACCCAGATGGACAATGCGCACCCAACGTTCATGCTGGACGCCGACAATCCTGAGACTGAGAGTGCTTCGTTTGATCTCTCAGATTCCTCAGTGGCGACAGCGGCAACAGCAGTCAGGGCCGTCGAGCTCTCAGTCACGAACAAGGAGTTCGATGAGTGGTTGCAGTACAGGGATCACCTCACGAATGAGGGGTTGCAGGACATCGCCCTTCATTCGTATCTGATGCTGGCGAGACGCACTACCCGCGAGCAGCATACGAGCATACGTGACTTGTATGCCAACTGGCGGGAGGAGCAGGGCGCTCAGGCTCAGAACGTGTCGTACTTCCAGTACATCGACCTGGCACGTATGGCCGAAGGCAGGCCGGGCGCCAGCACAACGCGGGGACACCCGCCAGGGAGTGCGACCGAATTGCGGGGGAACCCGCCAGATGGCCCAGCTGGCGCTTCAGAAACAGTGCACATCAAGCAGCCTAGTAAGACTTTTCTGGAGGATGGTGGAAACTCTGTCCCCATCGATGCAGGCTCGAAGATCAACATAATGGGAGAAAATACGAGCCGCAAGTTTGCCCAGGCTGCTGAGGCACATGGTCGTTCTTGTACATTTGAACCCCGTTGTCGTCTGAACATCAGCGGTGTGGGCGAGGGGTCGGCCCCAGCGGATACCGTGGGCACTTTCAGTATTGCCTGCGAGTACCAGGGCTCGACCCAGCTCGATTCGTGCAAGACGAACATTGTGTCAGGCTGTGGCAAGGACCTGCCAGCCATCCTGGGCCTCGACAGTATGCAGGACAAGCGCGCTATTATTGTGCTCGAACGAGGCCAGGAGAAGCTGCTATTCCCTGGGAAGGGACAGGTCAAGACGGAACTCCCCGAAGGCTCCAAGATCATGCCGACGACGAAGTTGCCATCAGGGCATCTGTCAATCAGGTGTGATCGATTCGGAGCTGCGGGGCAACCCGCCTCAAGCGCAAGCAGCGCGTCGTTCCAGGCGGCGCTGACAGGCGAGCCGACCCCGGCGCAGGAGCGCAAACAATTGCAGGGAAACCTGCCTCAGGGGTTGCTGGAGACGCTCGCCAAAGCGACGATGAGAGGCGACAGCATCGACGATCTGGAGACGTTCGATTGCTTCGTAGCCAGGACACTGGCCCAGCATGGTGGACGCGTACCCATGGGCGCTGTACGGCCCCGCCGGAAGATAGTGATGGGGTGCGCGAACCATGGGCTGCAGACGGTCAACGACGCGAGGTCGAAAGGCCTGTTGAAGCAGTTGGTGGATAATCCATCTATGCTGGCTACGTTTGCGGAGCAATCCGCCTGTGAGGCCACGGCGCGCTGCAGTGCTGAGCTCCAGCATCTGAGGGAAGCCCAGATGCTGGCAGACGTTGCAGGCGCATCTTCTTTATCTTGAAGATGGCAGGGCGACGCTGCCCCCTCGTCGTCTTGCCTGATGGCCGAAAGGCCAGGGGGTAACAAGGACAGCGGGGCAACTTGCCTTAGTAAAAGAGCTTTTGTCATTGAAGATACGAGAGAGGCTTGCGCCGACCTCCGCGCCCGAGGTTGTTTCTGTGATCGTATTTCCCACAACGAGCTTATGACGACTGTGGGCACATATTACCTGGGTGCGGTGATCAGTGGAGATTACACTCTAATATGGATTCATACCCCGGGTGACTGGTATGCACGAACTCCAGGGAAAAGAGTGGCCCCACACTGGTCACGTATCCAAAACCTTTTGATGAAAGCCAGGAAGCTCCGTATGAAAATCATAATGTTTGGCCCCCCAGGATACGTACGGAAGTTGTCCCCAGTACATGATACTCTGGAAGATATTAAGTTGTGATACGGATGCGTTTGTGTCATTTCGGTATTCGGTTCAATATGCAAGACAGTTCACCGAGTGGTACCTATATGCAGGTAGCAACATCAATACCGATCAGCTCTAAGTTGTGGGCATGTACGTGCAAATTGGCGATGCCACAACATGTGTTGGATTGGTACGGCCAAACGGCACGACATGCTGAATGGCGAGCTCAGACACGCAGTACACTCATCCGTCACCTCAACGACAAAATCCTGGGAAGCAAGACCACGCACGGAAACGTGCCGATATACTTGAACACCTATACACGTACGGACCACAACATCCATCACTATGTGACGACCAACCAAGGAGGACCGAAATGGTCGGATGTTATCCGACGTGTAACAATTAACCTGGATACCAATACGGTTGTTCAGGATATTGCAGTAGCCGATCAACCAACATGATATGATTGGCATGCACCACTACCTGCAGGGTTTGCCAACATCAGCACACGGTTATACTGGCAACCCGAGGAACCGGTCCTGCTCGGAAACGAGCCTACTCAATCACCACAGAAACCTAAACGCGTCATCATAGATGACTGTCCCTCCCCCCTCCCGACTCTGGCGATTGGCGCATGTACCCACTGAACAACGACGATGGGCACACAGACCGGTGAACAAGACGAGCAAGTCTTACCTAAGGAGTCGCGCATCAAACATAAGGAAAGGCTCAAAGCCGAAAAGGAAGCAGGCATCAAGCCTCGCCGCATTAAAAAGCACGTTGAGGACGGAAACGACGATTGCGGTGACGACTTGTCGGGACTCGGACAGGATCTTATGGCGACCTGGAGCACCGACGTCCCTGTGGAACTAATAAGCTCCGATGAGGATGATGACCTGTTCCTTGCCCTCCCCACATCTATGCCCGACACACGCGCTGACATAGATTGCATAGTAGCTACTCTATGTTATGGTCACAATAACTGCGTGGATATGTTGGAGCTTTGTGGAGGCGAGGGTGGCATTTCGGAGCTTGCCTTCTCAGGGGGTCTCTCCTCAGGATGCAACTTAGACAAGACTACGTGTGTCGACCTGGGAGATCCCTCGGTGCAGCGAGCTGTAGATCACTACTTCGCAATATGCTACGTACGAGTTGCCATACTACAGCCCAGTTGCCGCACCGCAGGGCCACCATCCTACTACAACTACAAAGTCAATCACAACACTTGGGAACAGCACCGTAAAGAAGATTTACCACGCATAACTTATTGTGGTAAGATTGCTGCTACCCAAGATAACGCACGGAGGTGGTTTATACGCGAACAACCCACAGGAACATGAGTGGATGAGATTTCCCCATGGAAAGAACTTGCCAACCGACCACATATTACAACCGTACGCATTGATCAATGTGCGACGGGACTCAAAGATACGGCTGGTGACTACATCAAGAAGCCGACAAATATCACCAGCAACGACGAGACGATTCTTAAAGCCCTTGAGCGACTCAAACGCAACGGTCAGCATGTGCACGCACAACCGTGCAATAGAGAGCTTTCACTGGCACAAAAATACACTCGACGACTGCAGTCTGCCTTTGTGGAAGCCGTCTATTTGGCGAAAGCCATTGACACCACGCGCGGAGACGCGCCTGCACGTACTGCACACGCGTGCCCCGCTGACCTTCCTGATCGAACCAGGAGAAGGCATGAGACGCATCGGCGATCGTATCATCCCAAAAGTGGCTACATGCCCAGCGTGCATCGACGATGTCCGAAAGGACAGTCCTAGCCATAACAGAGACCCCGCACAGTGTAAGTATCATGACCCTATGTCTGTATATTGGCCATGTCCTGCATGCCAAAGGGATCTTACGAGAAGCAAGGCCACCTCGGCACTGAACCCCGTAAGTGTCGTTTTGCTGAACAGTTCAAACTTCCAGATGACCATGATCCCGAAGGCAAGAATGTGCCAGCTTGGTGGAAACCCTTGCCCAAACCTGGAGAGGGTCAAGCTTCCGCATCAGGTGGCCGCCAAGGTGCGCACGCCAGGCCGCCACGACCACGATCCTTCGGGGATTCTGATCCTACATCTGGCGCCAGCAGTTACGACATGCTACGAGACGCGCCCGAGCGTGGAAACACGCCTTCTGCGTCTTCTGGCGAACCGCCACAGGTAGCGGCCCGCCGCGGCCGCCTACAAGGCGTACCACCACCACCAGATGCAGTTGACGAAGGAGACCGACTGCGGAGAGCTACAAGGAACCCCCTTGCCTCAACCGGCTCGGGGACTCCACGACTACCCGACTGGACGAGATTTGATATCCAACGCAGTCTGCAAAATTTCCGTAGTCACGAACCTCATGTCGTCAAAAAGGAACTCCGTAAATTGCACCTACGGTGGTATCATGCGAAGGAACCCAACATGGGCTAATCCTAGACAAAGTGGGACTGGACAACGTTCGACTAAATATGATCAAAGAAATGTGGGACACCTGTTGGGAATGCAGAGCATGGGAACGTCCAGGACATTCAACGCTACCTTCTGTCAGCCTTCCTGGAAATTGGCTCGATGAAGGTGAACTGGATATCATGGTTTACAAGACACGAACCATATTTCACATTATGGACCGTTGTATTCGCCTGACAGCAGGCCAAGAGATTTCCGACAGAGAACGTGACACTATACTCGACGCCTACCACTATTGCTGGATTGCCTATCATGGACCCTTCAAAGTCTCGTACTCAGATGGAGAAGGCGCCCTGAACAGTGATACTGCCAAGGCCATGATGGCGAACAAGGGTACAACACTTCGTATCCGAGCGCCTGGCCAACACGCGACTTCGATCGAGTCACGAAACGGTATTCTCAGGGGCGTTCTCCATATGATTGAGGAAGAGTTGGACTTTCACAACATCCCTGTTGGATTCACTAGAGTATTGGCTGAAGGCATCTTCGCCACCAACGCCTTCACGTTTTACAACGGAGTATCGCCATACCAAGCACACACTGGACGACAGCCCTCCTTTCTTCCTGACCTCGACACCCTTGACATCCCTAAGGGGCCCGAGACGTCAGGTCACGAACGAGAACGTCGTGTGAGGGAAGTTAGCCTAGAAGGAATAACTCAAGCCACGGCTGTAGCCAAGACAAATCGTGCTCTCAGGGCTAAAACGGCTCCAGATGGTGCTCGCCTTTACTCAGCAGGGGGCCTGGTCGACTACCATCGACCTACTGCCACTAAGGACGATCATGGAGGCTGGAATGGCCCGTTTCCTGTGATCCGTAATGTGCCTGAAAGAGGACACATCGTTGTCACGGCAGGATATCGTGAGGAACTTGTAATGTATCCTGATGCTCGTCACGCGCATTAAATTGAATGCCTCCTTACACGGGAACTTGGCATGGACAGCATGGCCATGCAAACCGTCCTTACATATGTGGCACACCTTGGTGCAGGGAAACCTGCCAAAGTCTTCGGCTACATTCCAGACTATGAGGGAAATCTCAATCTTTCAGACGACAGCAAGTTCCACCTGCGCGTACATCTTGCACTACAGTATCTCGTGCGGAATTATTTCCGAGTTGAACACGTAGTAGCAGTTAGATAGGCCAAGAGTGTGTCCGATCTACCTGCAGTAAAGTACGCCACTGGGTCTACGCTGATCCACTACGATAACGACGTCAACCCAGCCTTCCACTATTATGAGTGTATTGGCACTGGCCTGAACATTTCTCAAATCACTGGTAGCACTCACTCCAGACTCATCCAATGCTTGACATCACATGTTCCTTCCTTAGGATTTCATGACGACCTGGCCAAGTATCAGCACTCGGGCACCGCGTCTGGAGAACACGACCCGCCTGGAAACAGGCCTTCACCAGACACCCCAGGTGCTTCATCACCAAGTGAAGGCCGTCTGTCTACAATCTACGAAGAAAACGAGGAACATGGTATAGAAACCATGATGCCGGAGGAGTGGTACGATGAGTTACGTATGGACCTTCATCCCCTGGCGATCACCGACGATCATCTCTACTGCGTCCCAACAACTATGCTGCCCGACCAATGTGTTCTGGTTTCAGCATCCGTGGACGAAGAAGATATCGTAGTGTCGGAAAAGCTCGGAGACGAGCCAGAACCACATGAGCCCTGTCTTGTCTCTCTGTGCTCAGCTACACTTGACGAGGGTTATTCTCTTGACAGTGATGAACATGGGCCTTATGTTGAGTTATGTTTTACACCAGAAATGTCAAAGGTAGTGTTGGATCAGACTCAACTTGCACAGCTCGACACTGGTATGGTCGCAGCGGTGAGAGTATTAGTATCCTCGGCTGCTAAACGTGATGTGGTAGCTAAGGAAGAAGACCTACTCACCAAAACCGACACAGCAGCAACCCTACATAGGTTAGTGAAGCTTTGTGCACCGAGCTCAAGATCTGGCTTGATAACCGGTACTTTGAGATGTATGACCTATCTAAAGCTTCCAACATCATGACATCCAGATATGTAAATAAGTGGAAGTTGGTGAAGGTAGGTACCGAGAACGTTAAAACCATCCGTCTCAGAGTTGTCCTTCGTGGATTTATGGGCACTGAGGCGTTCGATGTGGAAACCTTTTCAGGAACTGCTCGAAGGCAGTCCCAGAGGCTCCTGGCAAGTGAGGCGGCATGCCATCCAGAGTGGATCTTAGCATCCATGGATATCGACAAAGCGTTCCTCAAGGGTTTGACCTATGAGGAACTTGCTCATGCCACCGGCGAGGAAACTCGCATGGTTTGCTTCGCTCTTCCACCAGGAAGCGCCCAGGTACTTCGCACACTGCCCGGCTTCTCGTCCTACGATGAAAGCCGACGCTGCCTCAGGTGCCTCAAGCCAGGGACGGGTGCAAAGGACGCCCCAAGAGCGTTCTCCCTCAAGCTTCGTACGACCACCCGAGCTATAGGCCTTACACCGACAAGTTATGATCCTGAGTTTGAATTCAGTCAAGATCTGTTGACAGCAGAGCATGTTGACGACATCAATATGATAGGCCTAGAGAAAAATATAGACGACTATGTACAACGTGTCGAAAGGGTGTTTGGTACATGCAATCTTAACAAACATTCCTATACGAACTGCGCCGTTCGCTATACGAAGAATGACCAACGGGATGTGACCATGGATCAGGACGAGTACATTAAACAACTACGTCCTATCACACACCCTGAACTCACAGGAGCGGCGGCCGATGCCAAAGCCACCAAACTCATCACCGACATGTTTGTCAGCCTGCGAGGAGCCCTCGCCTATGCCCTTCTTACTCAAGTCTGGCTTATGGTGTATATGGTCTCTCTTCAGAAAATCCAAGAGCCCACCAACCTACAAGTCAGGCGACTGAATGCTGTGACGCGAAAGCTGATCAGCAGCCCGAAACGCATCACCTTCCCTCGGATGAAACCGACGAACGAAGTTGACATGCACAGTGATTCGGGGTATCGGAAGCCCACCGGGGAGGAGGGCGATGAGACCAAGGGCTACGGCATACGCGGGGCCAACGTACTACGGCGAGGAAACTCGCCTCAAGGCAAACCCGTCATTCACCTTTGTGACGGACTGTGTAAATCACATCGACTGTAGGTGAGGTCCAGCTATGCCGCTGAGGCACTTGCAGCTGCACGCAACCTTGATGAGTGTTACCATACGCTCATCACTCTCCACGAGCTCAAGGCAGGGGCTCTGACTCCACGACAACTACGAGACATGCGTGAAGTTGGAGGCCTGGCTATTAAAGTATCCCTCACCATAGACGCTGAGTCTGTGTACAAATCGTTATCCAGCAAAGATCTTAAGATACCGACGGAACGGACCTTGCTGGGACATATCAGCTGGATACGTGAGCTCATGGATATAGGTATAGTGCATAATGTGCAGATGGGCATACAAAGGGGGGTATCGATCGGGAGCTGCTTTTGGAAGCGATGTCAGGCAATCAGTCATTTAAGTATGACGTGAAGCAGTTTGTTCCCTTTCGGGGTCCCGAGGACAGAAACAAGCCTAAGTCTAATCAATTTTAGTCTGTCCTTGTTGCCCCCGCGGTCCAGTTTGCCAGCATGGGCGCCTAATACAGAGGCGCCCTTCTAGGTGCTCGGAAACGAGCCTACCATTTCACGCTTGGTAACGAGCCTGTTTGGTTTGGTTCAGGCTCGTTGCCTTAATATCCGTTTGCTCGGTGAGGTGTGGCCCTTTTGGCTCACCTCTAGCCGGGCCGATAGCCCATTGATGTTCAAGGGGCTATCTCGTATTTTCGTGAATTGCTTTGCGAGGAAACTCGCCTTGCAGTCTGGTGTTAGGCCAGACTGTACGCACTGTTTTTTTGTTTTGCAAACATTCGCGCGGGCGGCCTTTGTAGAGCCTAACGGCTGCGCGGCTATACTCTCCGTCTCCTCCCCGTCCGACTTTAAGGGTAGCTCTTTGGGAGATGTTATATAGAATCGGGAGTATAGCTCGCGCGCCGTTTCCTTTGGCTCAAGGCACGCGCGCCCTATTTGCCCGGACACTGTTTGTGTTCGCTATGTGCTGGAAAGATCATTACATCGATCTTATCCTATCCTATCCGTCCATTCCTCTTACTGAACAACCTCAGTACGATACCGGACGCTATTTGCCATCCGCTTCCCATGGAATCGGATGCTATTTGGCTTACCATCGTCACTTCAGACTCTCGAACAATGACATGCTCAAAAGGCTGATCTCATATTACGCGTGTTAAACTGAATCTTTCGCCTGAGACATCGTCCGAACATGGGCAGGATCACGGCAGCCCAACACGCAGAGAACGGCAGAACGCGCGAGAGCACGGCAGAGCACACATGAGCACGGCAACACACACACAGGAGCACGGCCGAACACAAATAACACACGGGAACACGGCTGAACGAACAGGGAGAACACACAGGAGCACGGCAGAACACATAGGAGCACGGCTGAACACAGGAGCATTTTGGCTCAAGCCAGCTCGGTTCAAGCTTGCTTGGGCGAGGGATGGTCACGGGAGGGGATCCTCTGCGGTTCCCCCGCTCGCGGCGCGAGCGAGGCGAGGCGGCGCGGCGCGCCCGAGCGGCTGCTGATGCGGCCGTGCGGCGTGCCCTGGAGGCTGCTGGCGAGGCCCAGACCCGCCTGCGCGCGGTGGGGGCTGCCCTCGACTTGCTCGTCGGCGTGCCTGGGCTGGCGGATCGGGTCCAGGCGGTAATCCCGGCACTGGCTGCGCTTGTGCGGGGGGAGGAGCCGACCTGGTTGGAGCGGCTACGGCGCAACGTGGCGCTCCATGCCGAGGCCGACGGGGTGCTGTCGATTGCCCCCGCAGCGGCAGCGCCCCTCAGGAAGGCCCAGAAGGGTCAACGCCTGGGGCCGCAGGAGAAGGGTGCCCGCAGTGTGGGCGACCACGGCGTTTGCGTCTCTCGGCTAGGTGGCCTGGACATCGACGTGGAGATCTGCGAGGCTGAGCCGCTGCCGAAGCTCATAGGCGGTCTGCCGCTGCGGAGGCGCACGCCGCTGAGATCTTCGGCCGAGCCATACTGTTTGCGCGACTTCGAGGGCATGCGGTGCACTTGTGGCGCAGTGGCGTTTTCTTTCTGCTCCGTGGCCGCCGCCCTCGGGGCGCAGAAGGTCCCTCGAGGTGCTGCAGGCTGTGCGCCGCTGCCTCCCGTCTTGGGACGTGCTAGTGCAGAGCTTGGTGCTGGCGGTCGTGCCAGCGTGGACGGTTTGGCTGGCGCCAGCGACGCTGACTCTTCGAGGCCGTCTACGCGTGGACCCGTCGAGTCTGCCGACGACGTCGCGCCGCACCTGGACGTGCCGCACCTGGACGGTAGCAGCGTCGTCAGCGACGACGTGGAGCCGCCCCTGGTCGCGGACAGCGTCGACTGCGCCGAGGGCGAGGGCCGCTCGAGCTTGGGCGGCGTGTTCGTTTCGTTCCTGGACGGCTTCTCGGCGGCGGCGGTGGCGTGTGCGGCCAAGGGGCCGAAGTCGGGAGTTGAGTCACTCCTGGAATTGGCCGAGGCCCGCGCCCTCGGCGTCCGCCTCGGAGGTGCAGGTTGTCCAGATGCCGAGGAGCGCCCGCGGCTCCTCGATGTTATTTTGGGCAGTGCGCGTTGCATGACGCGGCCCAAGAGTGAAGAGTGAGGCGGGCAGTTGCATTCTGTGCGTAGATTTGCTCTCGCCTGCGGTGCCGCGCGGTGAAGGCCCAGTGCGGCCCCCGCGGCGAGAGGCGGCCCTAGGCGGCCCCTCTCGGGAGAGCGCGTCCTTGTCTTGGCCTTCTGGCCCCGCCACTCCGCCTTGAAGGCCCCGTAGTTAACTTTAACACAGGAGCAGGAGTCCGTAGCCATGTTGGCTCAAGGCCATGGAGAATCCGACGACCGCGAGTCGTCCGCGGCGTTTTGAGCGCGAGGGTCTCCGAGCTTAGGGCCAGCTCACTCCTGTCTTGTGCTCCCTGTCTTCTTCTCGGCGCGGGGGCGCACGCCGTCGGCCTGCGCGCCCGAGGCCGCGGCGCGCGCCTCGCGAGGCGGCAGCGGCGGCAAGAGCAGCAGGCCATGCTGGATGTGCAGCTGCGGTTGCTGGAACTGGGACTGGCGCTCCACGTGTCTCAGCTGTGGGTGCGCAGCACCGCCCTGGGCGCTGGGGCCACCCCACGGCAGGGCGAAGCCTGAGGCCGACAAGGACGGCTGGGCGGACCAGCCTCGGGGGCGCCGAGCCCAGCGGCAGGCCCGCAGCGCAGCTTCACGGACGGCTTCCACCAAGTCGCAGACCCCGGCTTCAGCGGCGAGCGGGGCGCCCAGCAGCGGAGGAGGCACGGCGATCGAGAGGCTGCAGGCAACGGTCGAGCGGCTCGAGGCGCTGCTTGCTGGGCCACCCGACGGCGTCGACAGCTGCTTCACAGACGTCGCGGCCTGCTAGCTGGAGGCGAAGAGGGCAGAATTGGCCAGCGCCCAGCGGGAGGCAGCGGAGCAGAAGGCCTCCGCAATGCCGCGGTCCACGCTGCTGCACAAGGAGGCGAACGCCATCGGCAAGGCGGAGAAGCGGCTCCGCTCAGCCCGCCAAGCCCTTGCGCAGAAGCAGGCGGCGCGGGGCCTGGCGGAAGTGCAGCTCCAGAAGGCCCTGGAGGAGCTCGCGGCGCTCGACGGCGAGGTGGAGGAAGCCAGCAGAGCGCTCCAGATCCTCGAAGAAACGGCCCGCGAGGAGGCAGAGACGTGGCAGCGTCAGCGCGCAGCCGAGCTGGCTGGGGCCAGCCATGTGCCAGGGCTCCTCGCGCAGCTGGACAAGCTGCCAGAGGCCTGGGGCCCCAGCAACTTCGAGGTGGCATGGGCGGCCATTCGCACCCAGATCGAGGCGGTACGGGCGCAGCTTGCAGGAACCCCCATCGGCCCCGAAGCGGGCGCCGTGGGCGGAGCCCTGCCTCATGGACGAGATCAGCAGCGACGACGGCGAGCTCGCAGGCAGCAGTGGGGCCTGGCAGCCGCAGCCCGCCGTGGAACGGGGTCAGGCGGAGCGGCGTGGCAGCGCGCTCGGCGAGTGGCCGCAGGTGCCCCAGGCATGCAAGCGGGAGCTGGTTGCTGAGGCTGCAGACCTGGCCCCTCTGGCTGCTCGTCCTGCTGGCCACGCAGCAGGGGGCAGCGATGGAGGAGCGCAGCCAGGGCGGACGAGCGCCTAGGGGGGCCAGTGCGGCGGAACCACGCCTGTGCGCGTGCAGCAGCGCCGAGGTAGCCTGCTGCGGCAGCAAGCGGCCCCACGTCCTCGGGAGCGAACCGCCCCCACCGGCACCAGGCCAGGCCACTGCGGCAGCTCAGGGCTGCCTCCGCGGGCAGGAGATTCTGGGGTGGTACAGCGACGCCAGGAGGTGGAGCCAAGCGGCGACTGAGGCCTCCGTCTGGCGGCACGGAGCCAAGCCCAGCCAGGCGCGGCGCCAGTGGGCCAGCGTCGCCCCGAGCCGCCCAGAGGAGGCCAGAGGAGCTGCACGCAGCAGGTGGTGCTCGTTCTTCCCCTGCTTGTTCGCGCCCTCGGGCATGGAGGTCCCGCTGGTTCGCGCGGGCAGCATCGTGTCTTCGGTTCGCGGCGCCATGCGGGCAGCGAAGGTTGCTCGGCAGGTCCCGAGCGACCTCAAGCTTCGCATGATCGGGGCCTCAGTGTACATCATCAGACCTGGGGCGGCTGACCTGCTCGCTGAAGGGCGTCCTGGACCCCCTGGTGGCGCAGGAGGCGCAGCCGCAGCCCCTGGGCGCCCGTGCAGCCATGCTGACCTTCTTTCCCGAGTCGGACAGCGGAGTCCGACCGACCGTAGACGCCCCGCTGCTCATGCGCATCTGGGGCCGCCCGAAGCAGCCCATCGGCGCGCTGGGAGAGGCGGAGCACGACCACCTCTTCATTGGGGACAAGGTGAACCGCGAGTTTGAGAAGGCAGGCTGGTTGCACTGCGCATATGCCGCGCCTGCGTGGGTGCGGGGAGGTGCATCCGTCTGCCTCTGCCTGGACATCACCAGGCTCTACGAGAGCCTGCGCCGCGACTTCCTGTGGCAGTGCGGAGTCGAGCATGGCGTAGACCTGCGGGTGCTTCGAGGTCTACGCGTGCTCTACCATTGGCCGCGTATCCTCCGCATCGTGGGCCTGGCCGCCGAGTCGTTCACCCCCCAGCAAGGGGCGCTGGGCTGGAAGTGGGTCGCCTCCTCCGCGTTCCACGGCCTCTCCCTCAGTGCTGCCCGCGCCGCCGTCCGCGCTTCGAGGCTCCGCGGTGCGCGACAGCCTGGAAGGCGCTGGGAGACGCAGGGCTGGACTTTCTGTAAGACCTCGCAGGCCAGGAACCTCAGCATGAGCGCCGCCTTCGCGGGACAAGGAGTGCATGAGGGCCGAGTACAAGCTCCCGGGGCCATGCGCAGTGCGCGCGGGCAGGGCCGCCCCCGCACCGCGGGTGTGGAGTTGGACCTGATCCACAAGGCTGGGCCTGCGGCCAGCGCGGTGCGGGGCCGCTCGGGGCACTCGGGAGCCGCGGGGAGCGCCGCCGTCGGGCGCAGTGCGGCCGTTGTCCGTGAGTGAGTGAGGGTTGCATCAGTGAGGCCAGCGCCTGTTGCCCCCGTTGGTGAGTAGGCTCGCGCGGCCCTCTTTGCCCTCTGGGGCGCGGCGTCTCTCGGGAACTCCGCCCCGTCTGTCCCTGCCCGTAATTTGGTGCATGGCTGACGCCTTCAAGGCCCCGTCTTTAAACTTTAAACACAGGAGCACGGCAGAGCACACAGGAGCACGGCAGAACAAGTGGGAGCACGGCAGAACACACAAAACACATAGGAGCATGGCAGAACAAGCAGGAGCGCGGCAGAACATACATGAGCACGGCAGTACACATAGGAGCACGGCAGACCACGCAGGAGCATCTCATAATTCACGGCAGACCACGCAGGAGCATCTCATAATTCACGGCAGAACACGCAGGAGCACGGCAGGAAACACAGGAGCATGGCAGAACACGCAGGATCACGAGGAGCACGGCCGAACACACAGAGGACAGGAGCACGGCATAACACACAGGAACACGGCAGAACACACAGGTGTGCGGCAGATCACACAAAGCACATAGGAGCACGAGAGAACAACCAGCAGCACGGCAGAACACACAGGAGCACGGCAGAACACACAGGAGCACGGCAGAGCACATAGGAGCACGGCAGAGCAGGACCATGGTCGAATACACCGGAGCAGGGCAGAACACATCGGAGCACGGCAGAACACGCAGGAGCACGGCAGAACACGTACCACCCCATGGCAAGGCGAAGCCTGAGGCCGACAAGGACGGCTGGGTGGACCAGCCTCGGGGGCGCCGAGCCCAGCGGCAGGCCCGCAGCGCAGCTTCACGGACGGCTTCCACCAAGTCGCAGACCTCGGCTTCAGCGGCGGAGGAGGCACGGCGATCGAGAGGCTGCAGGCAACGGTCGAGCGGCTCGAGGCGTTGCTTGCTGGGCCACCCGACGGCGTCGACAGCTGCTTCAAAGACGTCGTGGCCTGCCAGCTGGAGGCGAAGAGGGCAGAATTGGCCAGCGCCCAGCGGGAGGCAGCGGAGCAGAAGGCCTCCGCAATGCCGCGGTCCACGCTGCTGCACAAGGAGGCGAACGCCATCGGCAAGGCGGAGAAGCGGCTCCGCTCAGCCCGCCAAGCCCTCGAGCAGAAGCAGGCGGCGCGGGGCCTGGCGGAAGTGCAGCTCCAGAAGGCCCTGGAGGAGCTCGCGGCGCTCGACGGCGAGGTGGAGGAAGCCAGCAGAGCGCCCCAGGTCCTCGAAGAAGCGGCCCGTGAGGGGGCAGAGACGCGGCAGCGTCGGCGCGCAGCCGAGTGGGCTGGGGCCAGCCATGTGCCAGGGCTCCTCACGCAGCTGGACAAGCTGCCAGAGGCCTGGGGCTCCAGCAACTTCGAGGTGGCATGGGCGGCCATTCGGACCCAGATCGAGGCGGTGCGGGCGCAGCTTGCAGGAACCCCCATCGGCCCCCAAGCGGGCGCCGTGGGCGGAGCCTTGCCCCATGGGCGAGATCAGCAGCGACGACGGCGAGCTCACAGGCAGCAGCGGGCCCTGGCAGCCGCAGCCCGCCGTGGAACGGGGTCAAGCGGAGCGGCATGGCAGCGCGCTCGGCGAGTGGCCGCAGGTGTCCCAGGCATGCAAGCGGGAGGTGGTTGCTGAGGCTGCAGACCTGGCCCCTCTGGCTGCTCGTCCTGCTGGCCGCGCAGCAGGGGGCAGCGATGGAGGAGCACAGCCAGGGCGGACGAGCGCCTAGCGGGGCCAGTGCGGCGGAACCACGCCTGTGCGCGCGCAGCAGCGCCGAGGTAGCCTGCTGCGGCAGCAAGCGGCTCCACGTCTTCGGGAGCGAACCGCCCCCGCCGGCACCGGGCCAGGCCTCTGCGGCGGCTCAGGGCTGCCTCCGCGGGCAGGAGGTTCTGGAGTGGTACAGCGACGCCAGGGGGTGGAGCCTGGCAGCGACTGAGGCCTCCGTCTGTCGGCGCGGAGCCAAGCCCAGCCAGGTGCGGCGTCAGGAGGCCAGCGTCGCCCCGAGCCGCCCAGAGGAGGCCAGAGGAGCTGCGCGCAGTAGGTGGCGCTCGTTCTTCCCCTGCTCGTTCGCGCCCTCGGGCATGGAGGACCCGCTGGTTCGCGCAGGCAGTATCGTGTCTTCGGTTCGCGGCGCCACGCGGGCAGCGAAGGTTGCTCGGCAGGTCCCGAGCGACCTCAAGCTTCGCATGATCGAGGCCTCAGTGTACATTGCATCAGACTTTGGGCGGCTGACCTGCTCGCTGAAGGGCGTCCTGGACCCCCTGGTGGCGCAGGAGGCGCAGCCGCAGCCCCTGGGCGCCCGCGCAGCCATGCTGACCTTCTTTCCCGGGTCGGATAGTGGAGTCCGACCGACCGTAGACGCCCCGCTGCCCATGCGCATCTGGGGCCGCCCGAAGCAGCCCATCGGCGCGCTGGGAGAGGCGGAGCACGACCACCTCTTCATTGGGGACAAGGTGAACCGCGAGCGCGAGAAGGCAGGCTGGTTGCACTGCGCATGCGCCGCGCCTGCGTGGGTGCGGGGAGGTGCATCCGTCTGCCTCTGCCTGGACATCACCAGGCTCTACGAGAGCCTGCGCCACGACTTCCTGTGGCAGTGCGGAGTCGAGCATGGCGTAGACCTGAGGGTGCTTCGAGGTCTACACGTGCTCTACCTTTGGCCGCGTATCCTCCGCTTCGTGGGCCTGGCCACCGAGTCGTTCACCTCCAGCAAGGTGCGCTGGGCTGGAAGCGGGTCGCCTCCTCCGCGTTCCACGACCTCTCCCTCAGTACTGCCCACGCCGCCGTCCGCGCTTCGAGGCTCCGCGGTGCGCGACAGCCTGGAAGGCACTGGGAGACGCAGGGCTGGACTACCTGCAAGACCTTGCAGGCCAGGAACCTCAGCATGAGCGCCGCCTTCGCGGGACAAGGTGTGCGGCAGGGCCGAGTACAAGCTCCTGGGGCCATGCGCAGTGCGCGCGGGCAGGGCCGCCCCCGTACCGCGGGTGTGGAGTTGGACCTGATCCACAAGGCTGGGCCTGCGGCCAGCGCGGTGTGGGGCCGCTCGGGACACTCGGGAACCGCGGGGAGCGCCGCCGTCGGGCGCAGCGCGGCCGCTGTCCGTGAGTGAGTGAGAGTGCATCAGTGAGGCCAGCGCCTGTTGCCCCCGTTGGTGAGTAGGCTCGCGCTGCCCTCTGTGCTCTCTGGGGCGCGGCGTATCTCGGGAACTCCGTCCCACTTTAAACGCGTAGAACATCTATTCAGGCAGCCGCACCCACAGGCATACGCACATAGGCACACGCACATAGGCACACGCACATAGGCACACGCACACGCACACGCACATGCACACACAGACACGTACACACAGGCACACACACACACGCACACACAGAGAGGCAACATACCTTCACGCAAACCGGAGGAGCACGACAGGGCAGCACGGCATAACACTGCGGTGCCGCAGACCACCCTGCACGGACACACATGCACATATTCCACGCGCGCACGCGCACGCGCAAACGCGCGCACGCCACGACAGACTTGCGTAACGCATACTAAGAACGTAGGATATCTCATAAGCCCAGGAAAACAGGACGATTCCCGTTCTTGTCCGGTCAGGTTTGTCTCAACCAGGTTTATGGTGATCCACCCGTCGGTGGGTCGTTTGTGCGGCGCGCACTACACAGGGGAAGCGCGTGGAATACGAGGGCACGACCTCACGTTAAGGCCCAGAACGCAAGTGAAACCAGCAGTTTTGTTGCACCCATTTTTTTTGTGATCCACCCGCCAGTGGGTCACCTGCGCGGTGCGCACTATAGTTAGGAAACACGTGGAGTGTGCCAACTCATAACGAGGGCAAAAATGCAAGGAACAACCATTCGTCGTTGTCATTCAGTTTTCGGGTGAACAAGTTGCTGGTAGGTCACGTGTGCGGAAGCGGCGTGGAGTACAAGTGCGCCAATTCATGCCCAAACCCACAGCGCTGGTCAGTGTTTTTCCCTAAACGTTTTCTGGTGAGCCACCCGCTGGTGGGTCATGTGTGCGGCGCGCGCAGCACAGGGGAAGCGGCGAAACGCGTGGAATACGAACGCGCCAACTCATGCTGGGGCCCAGAACTCCATGGAAATGAGTCGTCGTTTGCTGAACCTTTTTCGGGTGGCCCACCCGCCGGTGGGTCACCTGTGCGGCGCCCGCTGCGCATGGGAAACGAGCGGAACACGAATGCCCAAACTCATGTTGAGGGCCAGAACTGACGGTAAGCATTCAGTTTTTTCTCAACCAGGTTTCGGGTGACCCACCCGCTGGTGGGCCACCTGGGCGGCGTGCGCTGCACAGGGGAAGCGTGGAGTACAAGTGCACTAAATCATTTTGAGGCCCAGCAAGCAAGTGAAACAGTTGTTTGTGTGTACGCGTGTGTTTCCTTGATTTTTCCCCCGGGTGCGCCGCCCGCTGGTGGGTCGCTTATGCAGCGCGTGCAGCACAATGGAACTGTGCTGATTCCGACTGCACCAACTCATGCTGAGGCCCAGGATGCTGGTGAAATGATTAGTTTTTCCTAACGGGTTGTTTGGTCACCTCTGCGGCGCGCGCTAGATGGGGGAAGCGCGTGGAGTGCGCAAACTCATGTTGAGGCCCATGGAGCAATTGACACGATTCGCTGTTGTCATCCGGCTTTTGGGTGAGATACAGGCTGGTGGGTAACTTGTGCCGTGCGCGTTGCACGGAAGAAGCGCTCGGTGCTCGAATGCACCAACTAATGTTGATGTCAAGCATGCAAGTGCAACAATTGTTTGAGTTTTTTTTCTGCATTAGTTTTCTGGTAATCCACCCGCTGGTGGGTCACGTTTGCAGAGCACGCAACACAGAGAAGGCGTGTGAGTGACGAGTGCACCAATTCCTTTTGAGGGCCAGGGTACAAGTGAAACTTTTTTGTTTCGTGAGTGGCCCAGCACCTCCTGGTGGGTGACGTGTGCGGCGCGGGCTATGCATCGGAAGCGTGTGGAATACGAATGCACCAACTCGTGTCGAAGCCCAGCATCCAAGTGAAACGATATGAGTTGTTCTGCATCAGTTTTCTTTCGGATGGCCCACCCGTCGGTTGGTCACTTGTGCAGCGCGCGCTACACAGGGGAGGCGTGTGGAGCACGAGTGCCCCAACTCATGTTTAGGCTTAGAGTGCCAGTGAACCAATATGTGTTCTTTATCATGTCTTTGGGTGACCCGCCCGCTGGTGCGTCACCTGTGCGGCGCGCGCTATAGAAGGGCTTCGTCTGACGAGTTCATGTTGAAGCTCAGTCTGCAAATGACGCATTCAATTTATCGGAACAGGCTTTCTGGTGACCCGCCCGTCGGTGGGTCTTGTGCAGCGCGCGATACACAGGAGACGCACGTGGAGTTCGAATGACCCAACTCATGTTAAGACCCAGGATGCCAGTGAAGATATTTGTCGTTTACCTTAACGTTGCCAGCTTTGCCCTGCCGCAGGGCATTTTTGGGGGCAAGTGAGGATGTGCATGGACTGGTCCACACTCCAGGTCGCAGGGCGGTTTAGGTGCAACATTTTCGCGACCCAAGGGGTGTGCGCACGGAATTGTCCCTAAACGGAGTCTATACCCACGCCAGGGTCGCAAATCGTGGCAGGTTTTTTTTCTCCTAATTTGGACGCGGGCTGACGACTAGCCTCAGCTCCCTTCAACGTCGGCGAGCGGCGAACGGCCCGAGGGCCGAAAGGGACGAGGGACGGACCCAGGACCCGGGACACAGTCGACCGAAAGGACCGAGCGACAAACCAAGGACCGAAACCACGAGGGCCACGGGCAGCTAGCCAGCAGCGCAATCTTGTTGGTACCGTCTCTTGGGACGGATTTAAGCCCTGGTCCTCAATGGCAGCCACCAGCTTCAGGTGCAAGTGCAAGTACCCCCCCACTTCACTTCGAACGCCTCCCCTCACCACAATATAGCATAGACAGGCTGCCAAAAACACGAGCCAGACGCAACGGGTGTCTGGCTCCGTCGCGGCTCGGCGCTCGTGGTTGCGCCGGGGGCTACAAGGGTTCCAAGGGCACAGACAGTACAATGCAGACCTCTCCAGGAATAGCACGGGAGAGGAACATAAACAATCAATCCAAGAGAATAGCCAAGCTTTGTTTTTCTTCTGTCTCTTTACGAGCCTGGGCGCAGCACAAACTGTAACATAGACAAATTGCCACAAACACGAGCCAGACGCTACGGTTGTCTGGTTCCGTCGTGGCTCGACGCTCGTGGTTGCGGCGGAGGCCGCAGGGGTTCCCAGGGTGTAACAGCTACTCTCCAGACCAGTCAAGTACGGCATGGGAGAGATGCATAAGGCAAGCATGCAAGAGACAGGGCGAAGCTTAGTCTTCTACTGTCTCTTTGCGAGCCTGGGCGCAGTTGAGCGCGGAGGAAAAGAGACACATGCTGAGAGGTATATCCAAGAGGCCAGCATCGCGCAGGCAGAGCACTGCGACCTGACTATGTCAGGACCTGGGGAGAACGACCAGGGAAATTCGCTTGCAGAACGTACAGGTCCTCTCACCATCCCCATCAGCAATCTTCCATCGCCTCCAGTAGTCAACTAAAGGGCTTTTTGAAGCGAATCACGAAATGTGGAAACATCATGAGGATGGGGTAATGCATAAACAATATCAGTCTGGTCACCCTGGTCAATGGGTACGACTGAACCGATAACTTCACGAGTCCGAGGGCGGCGCCCATCCCGCATTTGTTCGAGCCTGTCAATGGTGCCCTTGGCGCGGGGACGACCCTTGCATCCATGCAAATCTACCACGTTTTTCTGGCTATAACGGCCGCATCGTTCGCAGAAAATGATATCACAAAGTCTGCGCAGAGCATGGCCACCTTCTGTGGGGTTGGTGCAAGTGGCCCGAAGCAGGTGCTCTGTGGAAACAGAGCTGGACCAGCAACTTCCACAACGGAACTTACCGACACTGGGGCCCCAGAAATGCTCATGCAGGGCCCCTCCCCGAGCACCCGAGAAAAGCAGAGGGGGCGTAGAGGAAGCAGGAGGGTCAGCATCAGCTTGCCACACATCTTTGGGCAGTTTGAAGGTCCAAACCACACTGCCCGATGCATTGTGCGACACGGGTAACAAACACTGTCGCACGAGAAACCCTATCCAACATCACCTGATTTTGATAATGGAGGCTTTCACCTAGCTTAGCCATGCAGTCGGCCTCGCGATCTCCCTCATAATGTACCCAGCAAGGGCACGGCTGTGGGAAGGTATTTTAGTACTACGAATTCGGTGATATCTTATGTCTAACGCAAGACGGTTGACCTCCTTCCACCGAGAGCAATGAACAGCCCATCCGTGGGTAGTGGCCTCGGTACCTAGCCGCCACTTATTAATCAAATATTGTGCATCAGTGGTATACTCAGATTCAAGGCTGGGATAAGCGTGCGGAAGGTATCAATCAAGCGTGCAATTCCGCATCCGGGACGTCCTGGACCAGGTATGCGCCATAGGCCGAGGCGTTTGTCATAGGTCCAGATTAGGAGCACATGCCCCATCCCGCCAATAATGTGAGCGGTGATTGCCCGCAAATACCTGAGCCGTCGCCGCGACCTCCCGCACAGGATCAGGGACAGGAGGGGAAGGAAGACAGAACAACGTGGGCCAGGGGCCAGGGCTGAGGTCCAGACAGGGTTGTTCTTATATTTTCCCTGTGAGACTCAAGGGCTGCTGATGCATCAAACCTGCGCCGAAAATCTGACAGACCATCACATATATAGAAAACGTGGAAGCTCGGATTTACAAGGATCAGACCACACAGAGGGCACTGGCGCTTAAACTATGTACCACCTGACAAAAAGGTACGCAACGCACGATGCTGGATATCGCTCCAACCTGGGGTTTTCCCGCTTAGCAAGGCCCCGGTGGGGTCCAGGAAAGGGGGTCCAGCAAGTCCAGCAAGATGGTGGTGCAGTTGGTTTCTGTCAGACCCTTTGGCCGCGTATCCTCCGCTTCGTGGGCCTGGCCACCGAGTCGTTCACCTCCCAGCAAGGTGCTCTGGGCTGGAAGTGGGTCGCCTCCTCCGCGTTCCACGACCTCTCCCTCAGTGCTGCCCACGCCGCCGTCCGCGTTTCGAGGCTCCGCGGTGCGCGACAGCCTGGAAGGTACTGGGAGACGCAGGGCTGGACTTTCTGCAAGACCTTGCAGGCCAGGAACCTCAGCATGAGCGCCGCCTTCGCGGGACAAGGAGTGCGTGAGGGCCGAGTACAAGCTCCTGGGGCCATGCGCAGTGCGCGCGGGCAGGGCCGCCCCCGTACCGCGGGTGTGGAGTTGGACCTGATCCACAAGGCTGGGTTTGCGGCCAGCGCGGTGTGGGGCCGTTCGGGACACTCGGGAGCCGCGGGGAGCGCCGCCGTCGGGCGCAGCGCGGCCGCTGTCCGTGAGTGAGTGAGAGTTGCATCAGTGAGGCCAGCGCCTGTTGCCCCCGTTGGTGAGTAGGCTCGCGCTGCCCTCTGTGCTCTCTGGGGCGCGGCGTCTCTCGGGAACTCCGTCCCGTCTGGCCCAGCCCGTAATTTGGTCCCCGCCTTTAAACTCTAAGCACGTAGAACATCTATTCAGGCAGCCGCACCCACAGGCATACGCACACTGGCACACGCACATAGGCACACGCACACGCACATGCACACACAGGCACGTACACACAGGCACACACACGCACACACAGAGAGGCAACATACCTTCACGCAGACCGGAGGAGCACGGCAGGGCAGCACGGCATAACACTGCGGTACCGCAGACCACCCTGCACGGACACACATGCACATATTCCACGCACGCACGCGCACGCGCAAACGCGCGCACGCCACGACAGACTTGCGCAACGCATACTAAGAACGTAGGATATCTCATAAGCCCAGGAAAACAGGACGATACCCGTTCTTGTCCGGTCAGGTTTGTCTCAACCAGGTTCATGGTGATCCACCCGTCGGCGGGTCGTTTGTGCGGCGCGCTACACGGGGGAAGCGCGTGGAGGACGAGGGCACGACCTCATGTTGAGGCCCAGAATGCCAGTGAAGCCAGCAGTTGTTGTTGCACCCACTTTTTTGGTGATCCACCCGCCAGTGGGTCACCTGCGCGGTGCGCACTATAGTTAGGAAGCACGTGGAGTGCGCCAAATCATAGCGAGGGCAAAAATGCAAGGAACAACCATTCGTCGTTGTCATTCAGTTTTCGGGTGAACAAGTTGCTGGTAGGTCACGTGTGCGGAAGCGGCGTGGAGTACGAGTGCGCCAATTCATGCCCAAACCCACAGCGTTGGTCAGTGTTTTTCCCAACGCGTCTTCTGGTGAGCCACCCGCTGGTGGGTCATGCGTGCGGCGCGCGCAGCACAGGGGAAGCGGCGGAGCGCGTGGAATACGAGTGCACCAACTCATGCTGGGGCCCAGAGCTCCATGGAAATAACTCGTCGTTTGCTGAACCATTTTCGAAGGCCCACCCGCCGGTGGGTCACCTGTGCGGCGCCCGCTGCGCAGGGGAAACGAGCGGAACACGAATGCCCAAACTCATGCTGAGGGCCAGAACTGACGGTAAGCACTCAGTTTTTTCTCAACCAGGTTTCGGGTGACCCCCCCGCTGGTGGGTCACCTGGGCGGCGTGCGCTGCGCAGGGGGAGCGCGGGGTACAAGTGCATTAAATCATTTTGCGGCCCAGCATGCAAGTGAAACAGTTGTTTGCGTGTGCGCGTGTGTTTCCTTGATTTTTCCCCCGGGTGAGCCACCCGCTGGTGGGTCGCTTATGCAGCGCGTGCAGCACAATGGAACTGTGCTGACTCCGACTGCACCAACTCATGTTGAGGCCCAGGATGCTGGTGACATGATTAGTTTTTCCTAACGAGTTGTTTGGTCACCTCTGCGGCGCGCGCTAGGCGGGGGAAGCGCGTGGAGTGCGCAGACTCATGTTGAGGCCCAAGGAGCAATTGACACGATTCGCTGTTGTCATCCGGCTTTTGGGTGAGATGCAGGCTGGTGGGTAATTTGCGCCGTGCGCGTTGCACGGAAGAAGCGCCCGGTGCTCGAATGCGCCAATTAATGTGGATGTCAAGCATGCAAGTGCAACAATTGTTTGAGCTTTTTTCTGCATTAGTTTTCGGGTAATCCACCCGCTGGTGGGTCACGCGTGCAGAGCACGCAGCACAGAGAAGGCGCGTGAGTGACGAGTGCGCCAATTCCTTTTGAGGGCCAGGGTACAAGTGACACTTTTTCGTTTCGTGAGTGGCCCAGCGCCTCCTGGTGGGTGACGTGCGCGGCGCGGGCTATGCATCGGAAGCGCCTGGAATACGAATGCACCAACTCATGTCGACGCCCAGCGTCCAAGTGAAACGATATGAGTTGTTCTGCATCATCTTTCTTTCGGATGGCCCACCCGTCGGTTGGTCACTTGTGTAGCGCGCGCTACACAGGGGAGGCGTGTGGAGCACGAGTGCCCCAATTCATGTTTTTTGCTTGGAGTGCCAGTGAACCAATATGTGTTCTTTATCATGTCTTTGGGTGACCCGCCCGCTGGCGTGCCACCTGTGCGGCGCGCGCTATAGATGGGCTTCGTCTGACGAGTTCATGTTGAAGCTCAGTCTGCAAATGACGCATTCAATTTATCGGAACAGGCTTTCTGGTGACCCGCCCGTCGGTGGGTCTTGTGCAGCGCGCGATGCACAGGAGACGCACGTGGAGTTCGAATGGCCCAACTCATGTTAAGACCCAGGATGCCAGTGAAGATATTCGTCGTTTGTCTTAACGTTGCCAGCTTTGCCCTGCCGCAGGGCATTTTTGGGGGCAAGTGAGGATGTGCATGGACTGGTCCATGAGCGCGGCCTCGGTCCACTCCAGGTCGCAGGGCGGCTCAGGTGCAACACTTTCGCGACCCAAGGGGTGCGCGCGCGGAATTGTCCCTAAACGGAGTCTATATCCACGCCAGGGTCGCAAATCGTGGCCGGTTTTTTTTCTCCTAATTTGGACGCGGGCTGGCGACTGGCCTCAGCTCCCTTCAACGCCGGCGAACGGCCCGAAGGCCGAAAGGGACGAGGGACGGACCCAGGACCCGGAGCGCAGTCGACCGAAAGGACCGAGCGACAAACCAAGGACCGAAACCACGAGGGCCACGGGCAGCTAGCAAGCAGCGCAATCTTGTTGCTACCCTGTCTTGGGACGGATGTAAGCCCTGGTCCTCAATGGCAGCCACCAGCTTCAGGTGCAAGTGCAAGCGCCCCCCCCACTTCACTTCGAACGCCTCCCCTCACCACAATATAGCATAGACAGGCTGCCAAAAACGCGAGCCCGGGTGTCTGGTTCCGTCGCGGCTCGGCGCTTGCGGTTGCGGCGGGGGCTACAAGGGCTCCAAGGGCGCAGACAGCGCAATGCAGACCTCTCCAGGAATCGCACGGGAGAGGAACATAAACAAACAATCCAAGAGAATAGCCAAGCCTTGTTATTCTTCTGTCTCCTTACGAGCCTGGGCGCAGCACAACATGTAACATAGACAAATTGCCACAAACACGAGCCAGACGCTACGGTTGTCTGGTTCCGTCGTGGCTCGACGCTCGCGGTTGCGGCGGAGGCCGCGCGGCCGCGGCGAAGATCCCGCGGCCACCTGCGCGCCGAGCGCGCGCCAGGTTCCGCGGTTGGAACGAGGAGTCTGCGCGCCCCCGCGGGTGGCGCGCGGGCTGGGCCCCATGGCCGCGCGCGGGAAACTCGCGGGCCCCCCCGCGTCGCGCGCGGGCGTGGCCGCGCGTCCTCGCCGACAAATCTGCGGCCCCCGCGCGCGGCGCACTGGCGTGGCTGAAAAAACTTGCTGGCCGCCGCGCCTGGGCCCGCGGGAGAGCATGAGCATGTCATGGCGATCGCTGCGCGGGGAAAGCTCTGCGCTGCCCGGCACAGATGGCGGGCGCGCGCTAGCGCCCGCCGCCGCGGCCTCGCGTCAGGGCCCGGCGCGGGGCGCGACGGCGGGTCGCCGACGCGCGCCGCGCGCGGCCCCCGCCCGAAAAGTGCCCCTGAAGCGCCGCGCGCGCACCCATGGCCCCTGGGAGCTTCTAGAATGCTGTTGCCCCATGGCAGCGCGGGCTTAATCTTCCGGCGCGTTGCGTTTTGTCTCAAGACGCGACCTTTTGCAGGCCGTCGGCCCGATCCATCAGGGCAGTCAGTCGGCGTGGCCCTTGCGGTGGCCCTCGGCCATGGAGGGCATACCCTCAGAGGGTGCCGCAATTTCGCTGTTTGTTTTTCTCGCGGCGCCCGGGGGCAAGTGCATTTGGCCCCGTCAGCGACGGGCCCGCGAAATCGGACCTCGCCGGCGGCGGGGCGGGGCGCGGGGCGCCCCGGCGGCGTCGCCCAGGACGGAGGGCCCCAGAGTTAGGTTCGTGAATTGACTACGGGCGGCCCATTGGAAACCGGCCGACTTCTTCAAAACATTTTCGGCCGGAAACTCAAATTCCCAAACTGTTTCATCAGTTTGAATGGGAAATTCAAAATCCAAGACAACCTGATAACATTTCAAACGCAAAACCTCGGGACAATTATTCAATCACATAAGAAACTACAGAACAGCTTGAAGCCGAAACCTTGGAAACATTCAAACCCAGAAAAAGCTTAGAAGGCACCTGAAGTTTGTTTTTCGAGATGTTTCAGAGTTTTCTTCAAGTCTTTATAGCGTTTTTTTAGAGTTTCCCAGCGTTGATTTTCATATTTTTAAAGAGTTTTCAAGCGTTTCCAGTTTTAAATTGTTTGTTGTTTTCCCACGAACTGTTCTAGAATATTTAGTCGTTCAGAGTTTGTTCAACGTTTTTTCTTTTATATATAAAAAAACAAAAAAAACTCTCATTGTGTTCTTAGAGTTTCAAGAGTTTTCCAGAATTGTCCATCCCTGTTCACAGAGTTTGTTCGCCGGTTTCGGCTTCGGGACCTTCAGTAGTTTTTATTCGGTCAGGTTTGGGCTTCAAGTTTTTTCTTTGTATCTGTGGGTTTGAGTTTTTCGCAGGTTACGATGGCGACCTCCCCAGGTTCTGGTTTCAAGATTTCCGTCTGTGTGGACCGAAGTGGCCGTGGACCGCTTGTAGTCGCATTTCGCGAACGTAATCCTAGAGTGCAGGCGGCCCCCCCGGTGGCCCAGAAATCGCGGAAGGCCGTCTCGTCGTCGGCGCCGTCGTCGTCGGCGTCGTCGTCGTCGTTATCATCGTCGTCGTCCGTCGTCGTCGTCGTCTCCGTCGTCGTCGTCGTCGTCGCCGTCGTCGTCGTCGCCGCCGCCGCCTCCGCCGCCGCCGCCGCCGGCGGGGGGCCCCGCCGTCATTGCCGCGACTGGGTGCGCCTCGACATGTTGCCCCCGGCGCGCCCCCGAGGGGGTCGGCGGCCGAGTTCGGCCCCCCGAGCCCAGACCTCAGACGTCGTCGGCCAGGGGCCCTCAACGAGGAGGAGGAGGAGGGCGAGGAGGGGGGGGGAAGTGGGGGGTGCGATGGGAGAGAGGGGCGGGGGGGGAGGGCGAGCGGAGGGGGGGGGGGCAGGGGGGGGGGGGAGGGGGGCGAGGGAGGAGACCGAGTAGCCATTTTGGCTCGAGCATTTTGGCCCAAGTCCCTCTTGGCCCCCGGGGGCCGCCCGCGCCCGCGCCTCTGGGGGGCGCGGCGGGCGGGGGCCATGGCGGGTTTGCCCCCGCCCCTTTCGGTTTCTCCGCGCCGCGCGCGCCGCCCGGGGGCGCGGCGCGCCGCGCCGTTCGCCCCGTCGGCTCGGGGCCACCGCGGGCGCGCCGTCGAAGCGCTCGCGCGAGCGGCCCAGGGGCGGCGCGGCAACAGCTCGTACTTCCATCGAGCGCTCGCCCAATTTGAACATTTTCCGAATTTCCGCTGCGGCTCAATGTCGAACTTGCTTGTCGGCAGATTCTTGCATGCGAACTTTCTTCTGCCGCCCCTGCGCTCTGCAAGCGTTGGCGCCCGCCGCCCCGCGTTTTCGGACTCAGTCGTTGCGCCGGGGGGCCGCCTTAAGCTTTTCTTCGAACTTTCGTTCCGGGGGCTTTTCAAACCCGAACTGTTGGCCCCCCGGACTCCCACCCGAACTTTCTTTATTTTCCAAGGGTGTCCGTTGGTTCCCCACTCGGCCGCTTACAAACAGAGGTACAAGCTTGATATCTGCGACACATCTCGCGGTAGCGTCCCAGGGGCGGCAGAGGCAAGGGTGCGAGGTCAACAGGTGGAACAGCGGGCAAGGGCAGGCCCTCGCAGGGGTCGGAGCACTGCTCAGCAGGTGGCTTAGGCCCCCGCATCCCATGCCAGAACTGCTCGCGCGCCTTCAAGCGATGAGCAACGGCGCCGCAGGGGGGGGCCATCCACGGACGGTTTTTGGATGACTCCCAATGCATTACAAATCATGCTAGCCTTGGCGAATCGGTGCGCAGCGGAACCCTCGCATTCCCGAGCCGACCGGATAGCCCAAAAGCACCGGCTCCAACGCTTTGCCGAGGCAGCCTTCTTCGACGCTGCCGCCATTTCAGACGCAGAGTTCTTAAACCAAAGAAGAGAGCCGTGATCGAGGTGGCGAAGGCGTCACGCATAGCTGCGCCACCGCCGCCAGTCCGAGGGCGGGGGCCCTCTCGCTTGGGCGGGCATTTACGTCTAACACGATGCCGCGGCAGAGAGTGCCACCCGAGACTGCCTGTCTCCGAGATGCCAAGAAAACGCCGCACCTTGCCTTCAGAAGAAGAAACATCGCCACCAGGGGACAGCGACGCAACCGAAACCTGAACCGCCGTTGGTTTCTCACCCCACTTCTTATACGCACCAGGGTCGGGGAGATGATATATGCCAACCGACTCCGCCGCAGACGTCTTTATCCGCGGTGATGCCTGCCCCTCAAGCTTAGGAAACGAATCAATCTCGTCGGCCGTCTGCGGGAAGCGGCCCCAGGAGGGGGGGGGTGCGCCCAACAGGGCGCTCGACTGGGATAGGAGGAGGCTTCCGACACATTGAGATAAGGTCCTACCCACTGATCCCTTGATGCGCAGAGCGACAGGCTGGCGCCCAGGGATGAGAGGGGAGCAGAGAATTTCACCAGTAGCTGCATCAAAGACATGGTGGCCGACAAAATAATCAATCTTGGAGAAACCATCGCCGCTCTCATAAGCGCTGCCACTGGGAGCAATCACAATGCCGCCCACAAGCTCTAGAACACATGTTGCCTCTAGTTCTCCCGGTGACGCATTCCAATCGGCAGATGCGGGGCGGGGGGCGCCGATGGCGCGAACCACGTGTGCCACCTGCATGAGCGACCGCGCTTCCCGATCTGCTTGCCCTTCCCCAGCGCGCAAGTAAATGCGCAGCCGAGGCACGCCCGTGTCTTTCAATCCGTGGGGGGGGAGGTCCACCACAGAGGAGGTGGGGGTGCCCGATGGTGGGGGTGCCCGATGGTGCATCGCCCAGGGGGAGGTGCGACCACAGTGGAGTCCACGGGGATGCCCGAAAAGCTGTTGGCACACGGAGAAACCAGAGCAACCCCGGAGCACCCTCGCGCGCGCACGGGCGGGCGCGCGCGCGCAGCCCCAGACGGCGCGCACTATTTGAAGCAGCACCGAGACCCTCAGCGGAACGACGCCTGAAGACTTACTGCATCAATGGAGCGAGCGCGGGCAGCCAATTTATTATCTGCATTTGCCCAGCTGGTGACACTGATCGAATGCAGGGCCCAAGAGCGTCGATCAGCGCGACTGCCCCTTCCCCGCGTTAATGTCCAGACCGGCACGGGCCCCCCCCGCGCGGCGAGTAGCGCCATCATCCAAATCACCAAAGCTGCCAGGAGGCGCCGCGTCGCCATTGGGGGGGGGGGGGAATCTGCCCATGGTTCAGAAGCGAGGCGCGGTTCCATGCGAGGCGCTTCGGATGGTTCTCGCGAAGGCGGCGCGCCCAATCTGGACACTGGACGGGGGTCGATTTCCATATCGACTGCCGCTGCAATTGCTGGCGTACCTGCTGCCTGCCGTGGGGGCGAGCGACGAGGGCGAGCAACAGGGCGATCCAACGCTGGAATACGTTGAACCGCAGCAGACAGCTCAACCACCTGCCCCAAGGCACGAGCAACCTCAGGGATCAGTGTAGAGGACTTTGGGAGGTTCCTGAGGAGGGCCCTGCAAACGTCTGACGAGTCGCTGGGCTCTGGCTCAACATCAGGCTCTGGGACTGGTAAGGAGCCAAGGCGAACCTGCCAGACTTCGCATGCTGTCCTGAAGCGCTCACGCTTAACTTCCCGCGAATCTTTCCTAACAAGGATGTCATACAACTCCTGTTCAATCTGTTCCAAGGTACCATCAGCCTCATCAGCCATCCTAATAGACCAACAGACTCGCTGCGACAAACGAGCACACTGCTGAGGACTGGGGAGCATAGAAGTCTCGTTCTCACGGTCATCGTCAAGCTCGGACTGGAGGTGGTACATATCCAGTTGATTGTGGACGGAGACAGGACGGCAACCGTAACCATTGGGCCATCACGCTGGGCGAAGTGACCGTCGTTTCCAAACGCATCGTCCTCATCCCCGAAGTCTTCATCACATGCATCAGACCCAAACCGCGCCCGCACCACACCAGACAATGGGGCGTCGATGAAGGATTCGTAAACAATGGGGCAGCATCATCACTGGCAGCAGACACAGGACCAGGAACCACCCCTCCCGCGGCATCGGCCGCCCCTCTGCCTTTGTCCGACTTTGTCCAGGTCCAGGTCATTGGTCTTTGTCCTGTAGAGAACGACCAAGGAAATACGCCTTGAAGAACGTACAGGTCCTGCGGGGGCTGGAGAGGTAGATCCAAGAGACGGTACCAACATTGCAGCAGGCAGAGCACGCAAGATACGGCGGCATATCGCGCGGTGGGCGCGGCGCGTGGTTTGCTTGTCGACCGTGGGGAGGCTCTCGAGCTTGCCCATTGGCAGCAGAGACGCCCAACGCCTCATGGCAAAGTTTGGAACTTGACCGTAAATGGCTACGGAAAAAATCGAAGAGGGGGCGCGGCATGACGCCAAGAAGGGGCGCGCATGAATCGGCCCTTGAAAGCGGATCGCCAGTGAGGAAAGCGGATTGCCAGTTGTTTTGGTTCCCCCCCCCCCCAGACTGACAGTCCCCCGTTTCGATCCATGTTTGTATGCATATCGGGGGTTTATCGCCGATCGGCGAGGTATCGCCGATTGCATGTCGAAGTTCCCCCTCTGAACCAGTCCCCCCCCCTGTCGTTGCCCCCCTCCCCCGCCAGGAAGTACGACCCCGACCAGAGGATGTGCCTTCCCATCGGTAAGGCGATTGACTTCATCTGCGAGGCCAGGGGCGGCGCGGCGAAGATGCCGAGATGCGGGCGTCGCGGTGCTGTTCGCACTCGGCTACGTGTTTTTCCCCAGTTCGGGGCCTGGGGGCATTCACATATCGACGTGGCTCGAAAGTGCCGCGGGGAAGGTGGGACCGAGGGCCCAGGGCAGTGGATTCCTCCATTCCCCAAGTTCGCTCCCAACGGCGGATTTCAGGGGAGGCGAACGAGGAGGAGGAGGAGGACGAGGAGGAGGAGGAGGAGGAGGAAGACGAGGAGGAGGGGGAGGCGGAGAAGGAACCCTCCCCCTCCTCCCTGTCCCCCTTGTTCTCTTAACCTTCCCATCCTTTCTTCAGTTTCCCTCACTGTCCCTGTCTCCTTCCCTCCCCAGAGGTCCCTGGAGTCCCATGGATGCCCCTGGAACCTCCGGAGGCAGACAAAGTTTCGACTACCTTCGAACAGGTCGATCGTCGATCTGCGAACCCCGATCCTTCTCGAATCGTTTTTCCGTCGTGGTGGTGCGCGCCAATCCTGCGAAAGGTGTCCAACGATCGCTGCAATGTTTGGCAGAGCGCGCTGTCTTGTCTGGCACTCGTGGGTCATATCCCCGACTTTCCGCCGAGGCTGGCGCCGACGAGTGAACATAGTCATCGTGTGAACATTGACACAGGGAGAAAGCCAATAGCGCGGACGATCGCGTCGACGACGTGGAGATCGAGATCCCTAAGTTGAAGCTCGCGCTGGGTGAGTACATCATTAAACACAACTTACACGATTACTGCAAAAGATAGTTGCAGACGAGGTCAAGACAGCATTGCGTAAGTTTACCACATGCTGTTAATTAGCAGCCCAGGAAAACGAATTACGACGAACTTTCTCAACAAGTCATTGTTGGATTAATCCAAGAGGCGGAGGAGGAGGAGGAGGAGGAGGAGGAGGAGGAGGAGGAGGAGGGGGAGGACATCAAACATCGTATACTGCAAAAAACAGCAACACATGATCTGACTGAATGGATTCCACGACAAGGTGGACTACGTGTCTACATGTATTGATCTCTCCAAGGTCGAGGCCATATCGTTCAAGAGTGAAGCGATGAATAATGTCTTTCTCAAAAACATCCGTACGCGCAAGGCGCAATGGAAGTGCACATATAATATGTGCTTCATGAGCAACACCACGTACGAGAAGTGAATGATCGACAAAACCCTTGGCGGCCCCTTTTGAGAAACAAATGCTACGACCAGAACCTCTCCCAGGTCGACTGAAGCAGCGATGTCGTCAAACTCAATGGGGAACAAGATGAAAGAGGCAGGCAGCCTTGCATCATAATGTGAACGGAACTTTATAACAA
The DNA here is from genome assembly GCA_963575745.1 of Prorocentrum cordatum. Taxonomy (NCBI): domain Eukaryota; class Dinophyceae; order Prorocentrales; family Prorocentraceae; genus Prorocentrum; species Prorocentrum cordatum. The sequence goes on along the minus strand of CAUYUJ010012113.1, from coordinate 284,741 downwards.
GGGTTGGTCGTTTTTTACAACTTGAAGTGGAAGCGCGACCGTGACACGCAGTAACGACACTGTCAACGAGAATATGCTTGAACATCTGGGCATCAGCGATACGACCAGCTACCAGTATCAGCACAAGGAGACGCACAGTACATCAGGACCGCGGCATGCCCAGTACCAACTCGAAACATAGCTGAGGTTGGACGGGGAACGTGCAACCATTTTAAAAAAGGTGACGTTCCAACGTGTGTGTTGACCAAGAACTGCGTTTCACCAGCTTTAAATTCACCTCTCCCAGTTTCACGTATTTTCCAATTTAGGACCGACCCACAGGACCAATTCCATCCCATCATGTCCGAACGTTTCCAGCTACCGACGCCTACTTACTGCTCGGGCCAGCTACCGCCCTCAACAATTACAGCCAAACGGTGCTCAACATGATAGTCAGAGCGGCAGCGCGCGACTTGGAAAATTAGTTCCACGCATGTCATTTGAATGTAAGGGATTCTACCACTGATGACAGGAGCGACGAGATGATTTCGGATATGTCGCACAAACGATGGGACGCCATGCTATTGAACGAAGCAGTGAGGAACTTCAGCACCGAGACATGGTCAACTTTGGAAGGACATCTATCTTGTGCGTCCCGCCATGAGAGGAGTACGCTGGGAATTGCTATTATAATGCGCGGCGTTGGTGTGAGGATTTCATCGACTTTGTGTAGGTTTACCAAACGGTCGCATACATGGGCAACAGGACGTATTGGTAGGACACCAGCTTGGGAAGACATGTGTTTGTTTTGCGGCCGTTATCAAGACGACCACCCGCAGCGGATGTGTGTCGCGATGGCCACACTTTCACATGAAACCCAGCAGTTGCGACGCCATCGGACTCGGCCGGGTGCAGATTGCAACACAAAAGCGGGAGTGCACGAACATGGGGACGATCTTAAGTCTTAAGACGATTGGTGCGCATGGGCCCAGACTTCGCGCGGCCGGTGGCTCACGAGTTGGGCGTCGGCGCAGGTACTGGACTTGAAGATTAGAAAAGGGGAGGAAACCATCCATTGAATACCGAGCGCGCATGGGCCAGCCCCATCTTATGTCCCAGGCAGATTGAGTACATCATGGTCGACATGTCTGCGTGGCGCACTGCTCGTGAGACTGGTGTAGATTCTTATTTGGAAATGGGGTCCGATCGCAAATTCTTGCGCCCGCGGAGTACAATCGCTCTGTCTACCAAGGCACCATGCACCACCGAGCCCCAGTCGAGAATTCAGAAGGCTCACTTCAAATGGCCACCTCTGGACGAAGAACCTGTCCTTTGTCGGGGCCCAAGAGACGGGGGTCAGTGCAAACGAGTTTCAGCAGGGGCGGTCGATCGTGCAGGATCTCGCAGAAACAAAGTCGCATTGACCCTGGCTTTGGCGCAGGATCCCGCGGGATCTTGCAGGATCCTGCAAGCCTTGACTGGCTGGGGTCTGGACTGGCCCAGGCCAGTGGATCTCAGACATCGCCGTCGACGACGGGATTCCTAAGGATTTGTTTGCGCAGTTGCACGGTCGACGCGCACGCTCAAAGGGCGGCGCGGCGACGCGCCGCGGGCTTCGCGGGGCAACGGTGGACCAGAAGACGCATGACTACTGGCGGGGCGATCTCCGACTTGGATCCCAACATGGGCCCGTTACCATAGAGAGGGTCATGCAGCAACCGTCGAAACACATATTACGCCTATCTGCGCACATGCGGCCCGGTAAACCGGGGCGGCGCCAGCGCGGCGCCAAGGGGCGTCGTGGGCTCGAGCTTTCGGCCTGGAAGCGCGCCGCGCACGACTACGCAGACCATGGAGTTCTGCAACCGATCATTGCGTTCTGGGGGAGGGGGGGGGGGGGGGCGGGCAAAACGCTGATCGGCTAAGCGTTAGTTGGCGCCCGCCTCGCCCGCGCGCCCCGCCCCCCGCCGCCCCCCAATATCTCCTCGCTTCGGCCCCGCCCTCCTCGCGCCCCCCCGATTGCCCCTGGCCCCCGTGGCGCCCCTTACCCACGCTGTCACCCCCCCCATCTGCCAGTTCATGTCGTTCCTCGTCGCATCCCCCGCTGGATGCGCCCCCCCGCCGCCCGATCGCCCGCGCGCCTGCCCCCCCCCATCCTCTGCGCCCCTCCTTCTGTCGCCCCCCATGACCCCCTCGTTCTCGCGACGCTGGCGCCGATGACGCAGCCCCCCCTGGACCCATCTCCCCCCTTCTCGTCTTGGCCCGTTCCGCGCCCGGCCCCTTCGCCACTCCCCCCATCGAACCCCTTCCCCCCCGTGGCCCACCGCCCCCGCCCCCCGCGCCTTTGCGTTCCCGGATCGCGGCCCCCTCCTGGGCCAGCCAGGACATCCGCGGAAGTTCCCACCCAGCGACCACTTCCAGCGAGCGACGCGCCACAAATGCACAGTTGGGGAACGCCCCCCTGGGCCAGCCGAAAGACAGACGCGAAAGTTCCCGCCCAGTCAGCGCCGCCCGCGAGGGGCACAGTGCGCAGATCGCACCGGGGCCCGCGTTAGCAGTGGGCCCGCGCGCGTCGGTCGCCGCGCTGACCGCTGCTCCGGCGCGGGGGTGGGCCTTGCCGCGGGCATTTATGCATTTGCGCGTTGACAATGCGATTGTGATTGGCGGCCGTGCCGCCCGCGTTTGGATTGCGGCCCTGGCGCTGGCATTGGCAGCCCCCCCAGTTCGGCTGCGCCGCTGTGATCGGGCGCCGAAGGGCCGGCGTGCAGCTGGCGCGGGCACGTGGCGCCAGGGGCTGCGTTCCCCTTCTTCGAAGAGGGAAGACGAGGTAGGGCGACGAACGGTGGGCAGGGGGGCAGAGAGGACGGAAGGATACTGGGGGAGGTGGAAAGAGGCGCTCCCCCGCCCGACCCGCGGACGCTTTGGGCGCCGTCCAGGGGGGGGAGAAAGGGGGGGGCGGAGCATGGGCGAGGACGACGACGGGAAGCAAACTGTCCTTGGCCCGCACGCAGCCGCATGCGCGCGATTCAGGTGCGCACGCGTTCTTCGAGGCACTTCGAGCCCGACCCATGCTGAATTCAAGATTTCCTCCGAACCGTGTAAACGCACCGTCCTTTGCGCCCCCTCCTATGCAATCGATGAACGATGGGGCGTGCCGCATGGGGAAACTGCCCGAAGGAACGCCGCAGCGAAGCGAATGCGAAGGGGGGCTCGCGCGTCTCCCCGAGCTGCCTGGCATTTGCAGATTGGGGGCATCGTCGGCATCTACGAGAACTTATCATATATATATGTGTGGAATAATCATCGCTGGGGGCAAGGGCCCGACGCCGCGCATCGCCAGCGCCGACGGCGCCGAGCAGCATGAGAGAAACGGCATGTCAGACATTTGAGCAGATTTCTATTGGGCCCTCTACACGGAGCAGCGAACGGAGCTTCATTGGGACAACGAGGAAAATGACAACAATGGCGTGGCACCAGAGTTCGCGACGTGCATCAGAGTCCAGGACGGCGCTCAACCAGCGACGGAACGGCAAGGTTGCAGACAGAGCGGGCGCAATGGCCGAGATGCTGATGGCTGGCTGGCCGGCATTCGAACAGAAGTTGCTGAAGTTGCGCCGCGACGTGCCGCGCCCGAGTCGGATGCGCATCCACCGCGGCAGTGGCGCCGAGCTAATGCAGCAGAAATGCGCGAATTTGGCGATCCATCCCAGCCGCTGAATTACCGCCTTATCGCAGCCATGCCTTTGTTGTAGGAGGTGCTCGGCAAACTTGCGCGCGACGGGCCCGATGCGAATCTCCTTGTGCAGCGGCCTCCAAACCGAGCAATGTTCTGGCGACATTCTCCACGTGCGATAATTTCTCGTGTTGGAGCGCGGCAGATTCCAGCGACGGCGGCGACGTTGGACTTCAAAGAGGCTTCCGACATTGCATCTCGTTGGCAACGCCACGCTCTAGCTGCGCAGGGGCCTCGGACGCTTGCGTCTGAATTCTGCGCCGCTTGTGCGCGGACCAAGCCGCGGCGATATCGACGGGTGGAAGAAGCAAGGGATTCCGCTTTTTTTCCGTGGAAGGAAGCGAGGAGACCATTTCAGTTCTTTATTGTTCAACTCTGTACTAGAAGCTGTGTCTTGGAGGGCGCAGACCGAGCGGTTGCGCCGAAAATGTGATATTGTAGTGGCCTTCGGCCAGATGCTATTGTTGTTAAAGTGGACGATGACGACGACAACGGACGACCAGCGGTCGACGAGCGGGGTACTTACGACGACGACGACCGACGAAGGAGTTAATGACGACGAACCATCGACGACGACGACGACGACGACGACGACGACTGACGGCGAACGGCTGCCGACGGCCGACGACCAGCGACTGGTGACGGCGACGGGCGGAAGGTTCTTCGTTCATCGCTTTCGCATCCGAGCAATACCAAGTCAGGCCGTGCACCTCCTGGCCTGGCAGCACGCGAGTGAGCGCCTCGTGGGGCCTTTTGGTTCTTGGGGCTTCTTGGGGGCCTTTGGGGCCTCTTGGGGGCCTCTCGGGGTCCTCTTGGGGGCCTCTTGGGGACCTCTTGGGGGCCTCTGCGGGCCCTTTGGGGGCGCCTCGGGGGCATCTTGGGGGCTCTTGGGGTCATCTCGGGATGGAGGACTAGAAGGGTCCGTTCGGATTCACCCTCTTGAAGCCGTCTTGGGGGCCTCTCGGGGTCGTCTAGGGGGGCCTCCAGGGCTATACTGGGGCCCTCTTGGACCGTCTTGGCTCCTCTTGGGGGCCTCTTGGGCTGTATTGGGCGATCTTGGGGGCCTCTTGGACCGTCTTCGGCGCTTCCACGACGGAGAAAGCGATAATGTTAAAATGTGTTTAAACTTATTAACAGCTTTATTATTGTACCCTTTTGGGGCCCTCTTGGGGGTCCTCTTGGGATCTCCTTGAGGCGTCTTGGAGGCCTCTTGGGCCGTCTTCAGGCCATCTTGGGCGTCCAGGAGCGCTCTTAGGCCGTTTCGGGCGCCTCCTGGACCGTCTTGGTGTCCTGGGCCCCTTTTGGCCCGTCTTGGGCCTGTTTGGGATTCCCGGGGAGGGGGGGGGGGGCCCCATGAACCCCCACCCTTCCCCTCTCCTACCCCGGCGGGGCCACCCCGCCCCCCCCAGCAGAGCTGAAACTCAGGTTGTAGCTTTCTTAAACCCACACGCCGGATCGGCGGATTTGTGGATAGCTCGGGCGCGGGGCGCACGGGTTCGCGATTCGTCGAAGACGTTGTTCGCTATGGTGCGCCGTTTAAAGCGGGGTCAGCCCGCGCCGCGAGAAGCGCGACGCGAAGCCGTCGAAGTTGGATTCGAATTGTACCCGGGCATAACAAACATCATGCACGATCAGAAACACAAACGACCTCGCGCAAAGCTAGAATTCGTGCCAAACCCAGATATGAATGTGGAAATGCCACCACCTGGGTCGCAATCGTACTTGGGCATAACGTTCTCTCTCCAGGTCCCTCATGCGCGCGAAGTGGAGAGATCCGTAGCCATTTTGGCTCAAGTCCGTAGCGGTGGCTCAGGGTCCTGCAGTGCGGACGAGAGTATTGTGGCAAGGGGGCGTCCCAGAGACGCACGCGGCCCCAACAGCTCATATCTGTGTATTGTATTGGGGCTAGCCCCAAGATTTTGGCACAGTTACGGCACGCAGATGGTTGTGCAGCGCAATGCGCCGTGGCACAATAAGTTTCTCTACAACCCTTGGATCAAGGCCAATGGGAAAGGAAAAGGACGGATCGATGAGGAAGACCTGTGGCACGGTTACCCACCTTTGCCGAGTGGACAGCAGACCTTCCAGCCCAGCAGCGGTACGTCCAGGTCGGGCTGGTGGGGAAACCGTAAGGGACGGCCCATGGTGGAGTGCAGCAGTTGCGGCAGGAAACTCTTCCAGGACCGTCTCAAGTCGAAGAATTGGACGTGTGTGTGTGGTGGTCAGTTCTCTGATGAAGATATTGTCTCTCCTCATCCTGGTTGGTCTCGTGGCGGTGGTGGGCAGCAGCAGGCCCAAAGCGAATCTCCAGCAGCACAGCTCCGCCGACTGGCCGCACTTCTGCCAGAACGGGTCCGAGGGGCGGCTCAGGGGATCTTGCAAGAGCTGGAGGCGCCCGCCCCCAAGCCACCGCTGCAGCCAGGACAGGGACTGCAGCAGGCCACAGCCCGCGTCAACAGAGCCAGGAAGCAGTTGGACAAGGTCAAGGCTGCGTGGATCCGCCACAAAAGGGACTTGGAGAAGAGCGAGAAGGATCTCAAAGAGGCCACAGAGGAAGTGCACCGAGCTGAGCGAGAGGAGATTGCGGCAGCCAAGCAGTTCCTCCCTCAGCTCCCGACGAAGGCGGCGGCCACAGTCGACGTGCAGCAGGTCCTGGACGGCAAACTGGACCTGGAGATCAACTTCGAGTCATTGTCAGGTCTCGAGGTGCAGGAGGAAGACCTCAAGGTGCTGGACGAGGCCAAGCAGCAGCTGCAGAAGGCACTGTCCGAGGCGGTCCAGGCGTCGCACGGGGCCCTGCAGGCGAGGATCGACGAGCACAAGGCGCGTCTCGCAGACGTCGTGGAGCGGGCGCGGAAGAAGCGGAAGGCGCCAGAGGCTCCAGCGGAAGCTGAAGCAGCTGGCTCAGGAGGTGGGGCACCAGCATCAGCGCCGTCTCCCCCAGGCCCTGACCCAGGAGATGGCCAGAGGCCGCCTCCCCAGCCCGCGGCCGCTGGAGGAAGCGGCAGCCTGGACCCACAGCAGGCCCGCCTCGAGCGCGAGGTGGAGGCCTTGGTGGGGGGCTACAAGGCAAGCGCGGGTCAGGGAGGGGGGACGTGTTCCTGATGTTGGGGCCAGTGACGTGAAGAGTTTGTACATGCGCAATCTCTCTGGATGGGGATACCCGACCAAGGGGCTGCTGAAGGAGAGGGCTCACGATATTCTCATTTTTCCAGAGCTTCATCGCCTGCCAGAAGAGTGCCAGGAGGTCCTGCATGAGTGGGATAGAGCTGGTTACCAAGCATTGGTTGCCCCATCGTACCAAGCTCAAGGAGTGAAGCGAGCAGCAGGTATCTCGGCAGGAGTCTTGAAGCGGTACCAGTTCCAGACGTTTCGCCATCTGGCCAACAAGCAGGACCAGCAGCTGGGACTCAGGATGTTAGACGAGCCAGATTTCACCAAGCAACAGGGGATAGACTTCAAGGACCTGGTAGCGTTCCAGCTGAAGATAGGTGGCCAGGCCGTCACGATCATCGGAGTGTATCTCACCGCTGGCATAGGTTTGACTGGCACCAACATAGACAAGCTCATCCAGATGGGCCAGCTGATACAATGCTTGCGCACGCCTTGGCTGGCCATAGGAGACTTCAATGCAGAGCCGCAGGAGTTAGTCAAGGTGCGCTGGCCCAAGCTTGTCGATGGCATCATTCGCACAGCTGATGGAGCAGATTATACGTGTACCTTGGGAAAGAAGAGATTGATAGATTTCATGGTGTTATCGGAGTCAATGGTAAGGTTCGTTGATAGTTTCAAGGTGGACGACACGGCATGTTTCGAAGGAGGTGAGGCACACTTTGGTCTGCATCTCAGTCTAAGGCTGAAACTCGATCAAGCTTGGAGGTGGGTGCTTCAGTTACCAGAACGATTTGTCTATCCGTCTGTGCCCAAGAAGCAGAAGGACCCCACCAGCAAGCGCTCGAGGAAGCTGAAGTTGAAGCAGGCAGAGACAGCACAGCCGGAGGTTCCAGCACCACCTGTTCCACTACGACGCAAAGTGATTGGATTCAAGATGCCGCCACCTGTCGTCTACCTCACTAATGATGACTGGGGAATTGAGTTTGACGAAGCTTGTGATGAGCAACCAGATGAGCCAGATGAAGAGCACCAGGAACCAGGAGAGCCTGAGGCCGACGAGGAGTTAGAGGGGGTAGCCGCTGCGAATCCTGGGCAGACCAGAGGTTCAGAAGACACCATGACGCAGGACGCGGAGGGTCACCCCCTGCTCACGATCGGTCAGGAACAGCAAAACCACCTGTGGGAGGCTCTCCAGCATCCAGTGGACCCCGCGAAGGTGCCCAGCTACGTAAGGGACTCGTTCGCATACAACTTGGACGTGGACGCGGCCATGCATGTAGGAGCAGCCTTCGCAGGTTGGGTTGCACGCTTCGAGGGTTTTTTCTGTGCCATGCTAGATGTGCATCCGAAAGATCAGCAGAGATTAAAGGGCCGTGCGGTTTTAAAGGAATTGCAGAAGCGACCTGAGGCCCAGGGAGCCCATTTCGTGTCGTCTCGGGATCCTGTGGCCCATTGGTGGGCCACGGTTAGTTTTCTGCTCTCTGATCTGGTGGGTTCCCTGGGCGACCGAACCAAGCACAGGCCGAGTAGGCTCTTTGACAGACTCAGGGATATGGCAGCATCAACGCCTGTTTCTGCCGCGCTGCCTCTCCCTGCTAGAACTCGCGCTGAATGGGTCCGTGGCCTTCGTGTTCTCAGAGAAGCTTCGGACCAGACGATCAGAGATTTCGAAGTTAGAGCCAAGCAGAATTCGGTGCGAGCGCAGAGAGCTGTTTTGAATAATACCCTAACCTATTTCCACCAGTGGGTTATGCAGCAGGACCAGGCTGGAGGTCGAGGTCTGTATAACCGTATAAGGGATAAGTCGGTGTTTGTGGGGGAGGTTAGGGCTCGGGGGGTGACGGCTCTGGACTCTTGTCAGAGGATGGCCGTGAAGGCCGACATATGGTCGCGCAAGTGGGCAGGAGACAGCTTGAGTTTTCCCAGGGTCCGAGCTCTTTGGCAGAAGGCCCAGGCCAGGGCCAAGCAGAACCCGCGGCCCCCGCTTGGAGCCGACTGGCTCCGTAGGGTCATCTCGGCCCTGCCTGAAAAAGCGCCTGGTGTTGATAGGCTGTCCAAGAAAGATTTCCAGTGGTTGCCGCCGCTGGGTCTGCAGCAGCTGGCGGATTTCTATAACCTAGTGGAGCAAAGGGTCAGCTGGCCTTGGCAGGCGCTAGTTGTTTTAGTCACGCTCCAGGTCAAAGACGTGGATTCCGACCGTGCGATTGGCCTGCTTGCTTGGATTGTCCGCTTCTGGGGGCGTTTGCGTACCTCGGACCGAGCTGGTTGGACCAAGGAGCGAGCAGGACCGTGGGACACGGCCCTGGCAGGAAACTCAGCCCTGCAGGCCGCGCTGCTCAGATTGTTCAGGGATGAGCAGGCTGCTCACTCTAGTCTGCCAGACCACCAGAGCGCGAGTCTGCTCTGGGATGTTAAAGGTTTCTATGACAGCCTCCGCTGGGATCTTGTCCTGGAGCACGCTCTAGAGCTCGACTTTCCCCCTTGCTATTTGGCCCTGGAGCTCCAGGTCCACAGGGCTGCCAGGTTTTTGAGAGAGGCTGGAGGTTTTTCACTTGCGGTGCAGCCAGGAATGTCCTTGATCCCAGGCAGCAGTGGTGCGGTCGACCTAGGTAGAGCTGCCCTGCATTTCGTCTGCAGTAAGATAGCCACGGGCAGACCTCTACCAACACTGCACACCTGGGTAGATGACGTAGTGCAATGCATGTACGGTGACAGTGAGAGAGTTTTTTGTGAGCTCTCAAAGGTGGGCCTGGAATTGGTCCACGGCCTGCGCGCGATCAAACTCCAGATTGCTCCCAAGTCGGCCATCATTTCGTCCTCGGGTCCCTTGGCTGCGAGACTCAAGGATTTCTTCGCCGACCAAGGAGTGCGCGTGCAGGCCAAGAGTGTTGCTGCGGATCTAGGCATAGACCGAGGCCGAGTCAGGGCATCCAGGCCCAAGCAAGCCAGCAGGAGAGCCGGGGCCGAGCGTAGGTTACAGCGTCTTGGCAAGCTGGCTCGGGGCAATCGTTGGTGCAAGAAATGGGCCCGCAAGATGGCCTTGACCTCGGCCTTTTCCAAGACTAGGTACTCGGATAAGGTCCATGGTACACCTCCCTCCGTCGTTCTTGGTTGGAGGCGGGCTCTTGGGAGGCTCACGGGGGGTGTCGCGAAAGGAGGGAGGTGCCTGACCACTCTGCTAGCGCTGGAGCACGGCAGACGTGACCCAGCCTTTTTCGCGATGTTTGACACGATCGAGGCCTGGTTTCAGATTTTGACCCACAGCAGTTTTGATGCTGACAAGACCCGAAGGGTCTGGAGGAAAGTCCTTGCCGAGCTTGAGCCCAAGCCAGCAGGAAAGAGATGGCGAAGCATAGGCACTCCTGTCGCTGCCACGATTGCCACTCTGCTGGACGTGGGCTGGAAACCTTGGGGTCCTTGGGCCTGGGAGAGCGACCTGGGTGAGCGGTTCGCGATTTCAGAAACCAAGCTCGGGCAAGGCAAGGTTGATCTAGCTGACCTGTTTGAAGCTCTGGCCCAGAGCAAAGAACGGCAGCTCTGGGAAGCTGCTGCTGTGAACTCGTGGAACGGGGCTGGGCTAGAGCAGGTCCCAGACCTCACAGACTTTAAGAGGCAGCTCCGCACGCTTGCTAGGAAGGGTAAGTTTGAATGGAGGGGCATCTTGCGGGCTGTGGCCATGGGCAATAGTTGGCCACGCGCGAGGCTCCAAGATTGTGGGCTCACTCAGGACAGCTCCTGCAAAATATGTGGGGAGTTGGTCGAGTGTGATTTGCACAGGGCTTGGAGCTGCCCGAAGAATAATGATTTCTCTAAGGTCTCTGATTTCGTTCGGAGACGAGCTTTAGCTGATTGCGAGAGTAATCCCAGCTTCTGGCTGCGGGGGCTGACGCCTAGCAGCTGGACCGCCGTGCCCCCTCCCCCCGACGGTGAGGAGTTCCAGACCTACGGGGGTGACTTGAGGGAGGCGGTGGTGGATGGTTTCGTTTTCGGTGGAGGAGATGCCAGCGGGGGGCCTGACACCCAGGACCCAGCCCTCCGTAGAGTTGCCTGGTCTTGGGTTGTTTTCCAGGGCATACGTGAGGGGTGTGTTTATGACCCTAGTGAGCTCCAGGCCCAGACAGTCATGTTTGGGAATGTGCCTGGATGGAGGCAGTCGGTCAACAGGGGGGAAGCTCTCAGTTTCCTGCAGTTTCTCAAAGCTGTCCTCCCTGTTGCGGATGCCTTTTTTGTGACGGACTCGAGCTATGTGGTTAAGAATTTCAGCAAAGTCCGAATGGGGATAGACCCCAAGTCTCATCTTGACGTGTGGCAGGCTGTCAAACTTTTGATGGCTGAGCATCCGAACAGATCTGTGGTGCTAGCCAAGGTTGAAAGCCACCGTAAGGTAGAAGAAGTCAGCGACCAGGGAACCGACCCCTTGTTTTTTCTGTTGAATGATCTCGCTGACCGAATAGCGGACCAGTGGGCTAAGGATATTAGAGTTTCGCACGCAGTCAGGGACACCAGGTCCCACGCCCAGGCGATTGCTTTCCAGGTCCGCCAGCACCTCGGTCACAGTTTGATGGCCTCCATCGAGGCCGATGGTTTCCGTGCTCCTAGAGAATCGGCCTTGCGGCCGAAGAGGAGGGAGATCAACATCCAGCTGCTCTTGACTGCTCACCAGCCTGTTTGGGGGATAGGTTCCCAGGTCCGCTGTCACTGCTGTGGAGGTTGCGCGCCATACAAGATGGCCGACAAGTTTTTGGCCACCCCATGCCACCAGGGCCTTTTCAGGGGTATGATCACGGTGCCAACTAAGAGCACCGTGAACGGCAAAGACCTGCATAGCTCCCACACCTTGGCTTATCACAAGGAGTTCGGGAGCACGGTATGTCTTTCTTGTGGCTGTGTAGCCACTCAGGCCGTCAGGAAATTAGCTGGTCCTTGTGCGACCAAGCTGAATGCATATGGCAAGCTACAATTGAGGAGGTTACAGCAAGGCCTGCCACCAGGTTCCTCAAAGCTTGCCCAGACACAGCTGGCCCAGAAGAAGGCCTTGCGATAAACCGTGGGCGGAAGTACAGGCGTGGGTTTGTCTACCCAGCGGGGGGCGCGGTGCGAGTGGGGACTGCCCGGCGGTGCGCCGTTAGTGACCCTCGCACCGTTGCTCCCCGGCCCCGCGCACGGCGCGGGGAGTTCAACTCTGCCTCTGGCTGGATGGAACAAAACGCGCGAAGTGGAGAGTCGAACCGCTGCTGGGCGGCACACGTTCCATACGGTTGAACGCGAACGCACTACACGAATATGCTCTCTACGTGGCTGCGTACGGTTATTTAGCGGCACAGTCGCCGCGAAAGCGTTGCTTTGATGTATTTCCCGGGCCCTCACAAGTGAATGCGGAAAATTGGCTACGACGAACACAGCGATAAATGTTACGGATGATCCGAATCCTCCCCGCGACGCCGGCAAGAGACGGAACATGCAACATTGACGACAACTAGTTCTTCGAGTGATGCCGACATCGGCGACGCCGCGACGTTGGACGGCGATTAAATAAGCGGAACTATTTGTTTGGAGCCATGGGCAGTGGACCAAGAGGATCACGCATGAATTGAAACACTTGTTGGCTTGATTTGAAACTGACGACTGGATTGTTTCCCAACCCAGGAGGAAGCAGAGCTGGGCGGCGCAAGCGTCGTTTGATTGTCATAAATCTACGTGCGAAGCTTTGTTTTGGGAACCCCACCTATACGCAGAAGCCCAACAACCAATTCGCGAACAAGCTGAACCAACAATAGGATGGGTCGACGATGGGCGTCAGCATGGGCAAATACGCTTGGGCCTTAATGCTGACGCTGACGCTGGGGCCGACTTGGCCAAAACACGAACCTGGACTGAGCTGGAGCGTAGTTTTGCACACTCGAAGAATTCCTGCTGGCCGTTTGCTTATTCATGCTGTAGTCAATTGCAAGCTTGTGGGTGCTCCAGCCTCGCCCCGCTGAGTCCCTTCGCGTGGACAGTCGTGCGGGCACCGTTCACCGTTCGCACACCAAATCAATCCTTGATCCTCGACACCCCCCCCCGTCTTCCTCCCCACCCCACCCACTCCCGAAAGCCGCGCCAGGTTTGCCAAGCGGTCGGGGTCAAGGGCCCCATGCCGACCAGGAAGACGGCCGAAAAGACCACGAGCTCAGTCGGCAATGTTCAGGACCACCTTTTTTCCATGACGAAGGGGGGAAGGATGGGGAGGAGGGGGAGGATGGAGCATGACAGGGAACATGAGAGGCACGAGGGGAAGGAGGAAAAGGGCGAGGAGGAGAGCGGAGAAAAGGAGGAGTGATGATGATGATGATGATTATGATGATGATGATGATGATGATGATGATGATGATGATGATGATGATGATGCTGAGGAGGAGGATGAGGAGGAGGAGGAGGAGGAGGAGGAGGAGGAGGAGGGGGAGGGGGAAGGGGGAGGAGTAGGAGGAGGAGGAGGAGGAGGAGGAAGAGGGAGGGTGAATGGGGGGAGCAAGAGGAGGAATGAGAGGGCGAGGAAGTTGGAGGAGGTGCGAAAGTGGATGAGTAGGGGGGGGAGGAGGTGCGGAGAGCGGAGAAAAAGCAAGAGGAAGGGGGAAGAAGGAGGATGAGGGTGAATGCGGAGAAGGGTAGCAGGAGGACCAGATGAATTCGAGTATGAGGGATGGGAGGTTGATGATGATGATGATGGTGATGGTGATGATGCTGATGATGATGATGATGATGATGATGGGGACGATGATGATAATACTGATGGTCATGTTCATGGTCATGGTGATGACGATGATAGTGATGGTGATGGTGATGGTGATGGCCATGCTGATAATGATGATGATGATGATGCTGATGATGATTATGATGGTGCTGATGATGATTGGGATGGTGATGCTGATGATGATGATGATGGCGATGGCGAGGGCGATGGTGATGATGATGGTGATGATGATGATGATGATGGTAATGATGATGGTACTGATGATCAACATGATGCTGATGCTGATGATGATAATGATAATGATAACGATGGTGATGGTGATGGTGATGGTGAATGTGATGATGACGATGATGTTGATGATGATGCTGCTGCTGATGCTGATGCTGATGAACATGATGATGATAATGATGAAAAGGAGGAGGAGGATGAGGATGAGGATGAAGATGAGGATGATGACGATGATGATGATGATGATGATCATCATCATCATCATGCTGATGCTGATGATGATGATGACGATGATGATGATGATGATGATGATGACGATGATGATTATCGTCGATGGTGATGTGAGGGAGAAACAGAGGAGAAGGAGGAGGCGGATGCCACCCGCCTGGGCCAGCGGAATGACCGAGCAAGCCCGTGGAAGCAAGGCGAGGGGAGTTCCGTCGCCAGAAACCTGGCAGCGGCTGTCGTGAACTCCCAGAAACCTGGCAGCGGCTGTCGTGAACTCCGGCGTTCCCAAACGTTGCATTTTTTCGTCCAGACTTCGTCGTTGAAGTTTAGGGACTTTTGAATCCCCTCTTGCGCCTTGTGCTCCAGATACTGCAGATCCCAGCTGCCATCGGCGACTTGCTTTCTCTCTCTCTTTCTCTCTCGCTCCTTCCCTGACTTCACTGCAGCCCGGGGTGGTTTAGACGATGAGCAAAAACGTACATCGGCTGGCAGTCGGCTGTTTCATCGATTGTAACAGACGGCTCGACCGTGGAGTACTCGGCATCGCTCAAGGAGTTCACGGGCCTGCCTATGAAGGCGCAGCCCCGGCCGGCAGCAGTGCCTTTGTCTCGAATTCTTTACGCGAGTTCCCACCAGTGCATCCAGAAACGATGCCCAGGCGAGTTGCCTCTCAGAGTCTCCTCGGATGTCTCTTGGAAGCTTTTTGGAGGCCTCTTGGGGGCTTCCTTGAGGTCTTCTTAGAGCCCTCTTGGAGCCCTCGCGGGGCTCTCATAGGGTCTGGGAGAGCCCCGGGACTGACAAGCCGTTTAGGATGAAGGGAGGAGGAGGAAGACGAAACGGAGAAGGAGAAGGATAATGTAAGAGAAATCAAAACAAATTGTATGTTGAGGAACCGGAGGAGGGGAGGGAGGAGGTGCGATGAGGAGAGAGGGGAAAGTGAGAATACAAGAACGAGGTATGATAATAATCTGTTTCTGCGACAAAACGGCACATAACGTAAACATTGACACGCGGTATAGAGGAGACAAGGAACGATCATAATTGATGATAATATCAGAATTATGTGCTACGCACAATTTGTTATATGTCAAATATGTTTTCTGGCAAATCAGTCGTGTGGCAAACATGTTATATGGTACGCGTGCAACAATGGTATCAGTGATCTGGCCCACGTGCACATATGTATATATATATATATATATATATAGATTACCCGTCATCTGGCAAACCTGTTCTCTTGCGAATATGTCTTCTGGCAAAGCTGATATTTGGCAAGTCTGCCATGCGGTAAATACATGATCTGGCACGCGTGCCAATCTGATACTCATTACCTGTCAAACATGCAAATATGTTTCCGTTATCTGGCAGACGTGCATCTATGTTATCTGTTATTTTGCACACGTCGTGGGCCGCCAAGAGCATTTGGAACTCTTTGGGGCTCTATGGGACACACGGGAGCCTTTTGCCTCTCTGAAACATCTTGGGCCCTCTCGGACTGTCTGGCCGCGCATCGAAGTGATGGCGGTGTCTTTAGAACCATCATGGCACCTTCGTGGGCTGTCCTGGAACGCTCTCGGGCTGTGTGGGGCCCGCCGGAAGGCTAGAGCCTCATTCGGAATCAGTTGGTTGAGTATGTCTCGAGCGAAACGCCCATGCTGCTACAATGGGAGAAGTCTTTCTCACCATGGACGAGAAAAAGCGGAGGGCACAAGGCATTCCTCAAGAAGATAACGGTTAATGAGAGCAAAACGTGTACAACACAAAAGGAATCAGAGAGTACAGGAAATAATTACGTGGATAAAGGAGCAACGGGACGAGCACACATTATGAGAGTAACGGGCCCATCTCATTTGGCAGATCTGTTATCTGGCAAATATATTATTTGGCAGATATGTTATCTGGCAGCGGCGCAGTAAGTGGGCAAACGTGCAAGTATGTCGTCCGTGATTTGGCAAGTCTGACATCCGGCGAATCTGTTATCTGGCAGATCCGTTCCTGGTAAAATTGGCATCTGGCAGATCGTATCTGGCATACCCGCAAATAGGCTCTCCGTTATTTGGCAAATGCCTAAACATGTTTTACATTATTTTGCAAATGCGCAACCCCCGTAGACACCCCAGAGGTCCATCACGGAGCAGCGGATTTCGGTTCATTGCCCCTCGCTTCGCCTG